>CM035161.1:113473720-114073720 GCA_020205615.1 Panax quinquefolius
TAAGGAAATAACACATGTACCAATTAGTCACATACTAGACTTACGCATTGGTTTACTTTACTTACTTCTTAGGTTCACGTTCTTACAAACTAAGTTTACGCGACCAACTTCCTTTACCGGTTAACGGCTTCATGGCATACGGAGATGTCTTACTTAATACGCTCATCATCTTTGATGATTTACATTCTTATCTTCTTCTTATAACTCTCCTAGGACTCAGAATACATCGTGTCTCTGCTAGTAGTTCATATGGTACTTTGAGTGGCTTCCCACAAATAACCAACAAACAAGTTCTTGCGTCTCCCTACTCTGTTGCCAATAATGTTGGAAGTTAGATCGGGTCACGGTTTTAGATATACCTTCGTTCTCTAAAGGAATTTTTTAGCCCAGCTCCCATATGTCAACCATCAAAGGTTAAGATCGTACTAGAACCTAAATTCATCTTAACTTACCTGAACTATTAAACTATAATGTTCGTTAAGTCAATTTCTTATTCTTTATGGCTTTCTGGCAACTAAATGTTATACCTCAGGATTCATTCTTTATCGTCTAAGTCATACAATCTTTTGTATACTCTGGACGATCATGCAATATTCATTTTATGCATTTATAAGCGTAAGCATTTAACGATACCTTATTCTTATCTTACAACATCCGATTCATTCGACTTTAACATCATCCAAGTTATAAACATTAACTGGGCTTCTTTTACGTTATAATACTTTGTCCTTAATTCAAATTTCTCCACCGCTCACGCTGTTTAATCATTGATCTTTATTACCTTACGGTCAAACCATACACTCCGGTGTAGGTTCTACCCATTTAGTATTTATGCGCACCCAACCTTTTCACGCTCGCTTAAAGTGTTCAATGCTTATATTTTATTTTAACATTCTCATCCGTCTCACATTCGACTTTCATTAATCTTCTTCTGAGTTTCTCTACGCTTTCTAGATACCAAACGATATTATTTACCTACTTTCCACAACGTCTAAGTCATACAACCAATGTATACTTTAGAACGTTTCACTCAACGTGAATACGATTCACGAGGATCGCTTACGTATTCAACATTTACGTTATTTGCCTCTTAATTCTATTCAACCTTCATCCAAGGTTTTAATCACTTTCATTCATTACTCATCACCCGAACCCTATGTTTATTATTCTTTCCTAATGTCAAAGCTGATATGATTGCGTTGTATGCTAAGACCGATCGCTCATCGCAACAAACGTTAAGTTCCTACAGCGTTCTGAATGCTTTACATTTGTAAGACCCTCAACTTTTATGAATAAAAATGAATTTTCTATAAATATCATTTTTGAATATTATGGAATAAATTTGATATAATGTTATAGTTGTAGGTAATATTTATAAATTTTGCAAAATACGCAAGTTGTTATATAATATTCGATTGGTCGTGGAATATTCAGACGATTTACGACAATCATTATCGGACCCTCTAATAACAAAATTATCATTTTGATTGAGAAAACGACAAAATATTTTTATGAAAATAACTACGGAAGTTTTACCGTTGATCTTGTTGAACTACCTAGTAAAGTAAAAGTAATCTATAACGCTGCGGGTCAGGTTAAGAGTAACACCTGATTGATTAGTAATGCTTATGTGAGAAGTCACTCGATTTGATTCAATTATTGTTTATATTTTATATGTTATTAAATCAATAATCGAGATGACAAAGTTGTTAATATTATTATTTGCATTATTAATGATGTCTAGAAGTTCTCGCAAGGAGAGGTTTGGTCACCTAATCTTCCGCTTGATAGGGAGAAATCCTTATTGAAAGCCCCTCTTTCCTCAGGAAACGAATTGGGTTGATTAATAGCTGAATAATAATAATGATGATGACGTTTTGTTTTATTCAGATTATTAACGTAATAAAATGTAAAATCTTTTATATAAAATGTAATACTTTTATAAAGTTATTCGTTTTATTAAAGCTAATAGTAAAATCTTTTATATAAAAATGTAATACTTTTTATAAAGTTATACATTTTATTGTACAAATAATTAGAATATATTATATTTTATTATGCATAGTGTTTGCATAGGCTTGCATAGTGTTTGCAGATAGTAAAATCTTTTAAAAGTTATTCATTTTATTAGATTATAAATAGAATATATTATATTTTATTTAAAATATTTTAGCTTTAAATATGGATCGTCCGATTAAAGTAAATCAATCTGACCGCTCATGGATTGGTTACTATTCATTCCATTCTTTTATAAATAGAAGCTTATTCCTTCATTATTTCTTATGAATTCACCGAAACTCTGAGAGAGAGAAACTATAGAGAAAGAAGAAAAGTATTACTCATTGTTTCACTACTCCGATATCAAGTTTCTTTTACTAGTAGGGTATTATTTCTCTTGTATTCATGAAGAGAACTTCTATTATTCCATCTTTATTATTCTCATTGAATAACCTTATATACGCTGCTACCCTATACTTGGTGAAATTCTTCTCATATTCCATTCTTTATTATTTTGTTAGAATATCATGTTTGTGCTTTTACCGGACTGGTTTCATCTTTATTATTCTGTTTGAACATCCTCGTTGGTGTGAATTTCACCCTGACTGGTTCCGCTATTTAGTATTCTTGGAATAGCTTTGTCTGCAAAATACCGCATGTATGGTGATTTCTGTTGTATTCCATTCTTTATTATTCATTGGAATATTCCGCTTGTGCATATTACCGACCGGTTCCGTTATTTATTATCCTCGATGGAATAACATGTACATCTGCGAAGTATCGCATGCATGGTGATTTCTTTTGTTATTCCATTCTTTATTATAGTCGGTTGGTTAAAGTTTTGACTTCTACACTCCATGAAAAGTAGTGGAATATTCTTGATATTTCAAGCTTTCATCCAAGATCTTTTCATGGAAATATTCTTCTCGAGCATTCTTGAATTTTACTTTAGAAAGAAGTATCATGTTGACAATTTAGGCGTTATTAGTTCCCTCGAATAAATTAATTCTTGAACTTGTTTTATTGAATTCTTATATCATTGTCATCATCCTTATGTTTATATTATTTTTGAAAGTCATCTCAGTGGCACATAGTGCATAGATGGACTTGGTATGATTATTACACTTAAGGATTATTCGGTGAGAATCATGACCGTAATGTTACAAATGATGTGGTAAAAGTCCTCATTGGCTCGAAGTGCATTGATGGATGAGTTGTTGGCATGATCATGACCATTGATGAATACACAAATATCCTTGGCCCGTAGTGCATGGATAATTTGTGGTCGTTACTAATGAATATCCTTGGTAGTAGTGCTGGGGATGAAGTGGATTATTTATTAAGTCGAGTCTCAATGATAAAAAGTGATGAAAAACCTTTTTAAATCATAAAAGATAATAGATTTTATTCTCTACTTGACTCTTTTAATGGATCAGATGTTCCGCTACGCTTAAACTTGATGTCTATTGTATTTTATCGGTTTAACATCGTTGAGGACTAATGATAATTTATTACGCATTATCTTAGTCATAATATTTCTTCTTCGGGCTAGTGGAGCTCACCCTTTCTTTCAATTGTTCTTCTTCAGAAATGAGAACGTGGCGACTAGCTCGGGGAACGGAGTGATGGTCCGAGATGGTGTCTTAGTAGTCCTCACTATTTTGTTAAATAGTGTGATAATAAATGTAACGAGGACTAAATTGAGTGTGGGTATTGTACAGATGACAATATTTGTATTAAAACTCACAACATGTATTTTGTCGTATTTTACACGACTGTTGTATAATCAAGTTGTATTTGAATTTAGTACCATGTATTTAGCGACTCAAAATGGGTGATGTATACCTATTTTGGGGGCATCACAACATTCATCTCTCATGAACATGATATAACATCGAAATGTTATTCATTACCCTAGTCAATCAACGTCTAAGGAATCACCATCAAAGCAATCCCTCACGTTCGATTATCGCAACTACGGTCCCCGGATATTGGTTCAGCAACTCGCATTCATATTCTTTTTTTTTTTAATCTCGTTTAATCTTTTCATTCAACCTTCATTAAAGGCTTAATAGACTTGATTAAGTGTTACATTAGTTGAATTACATGTTCATATTTCTTTCTTGCACATCCCCCAGTAATTGAGCAGTAAAAATCTCATTTACGGGCATTGCCACCACCGGCGTTCACGACCGTGCCCTTCCCTTCCTTTCTTTTTATGTTGCGGTGCCACTTAGCAGTAGCTAATGGCCCGAGCTCGCTACGAGGCACCTACCCCCTACAGGCACGCGACTTCATGACTACTTGCACGCCAATCATGAAACCTCATATCTTATTCGTTATAACTTCGGGCGAGGTCGTTCCAAAGACATTTTCTTCCTTATCTTACATACTTCGATTACCCTTAGATAGAACTTCGTTCTAAATCGTTAACATGCCATTCAATTGGCTTAATCTTCGCTCTTCGTTCATTTTACGTTATTAACATTCTTCATTCGTTCGTCCGTAATTCTATTATCCCAATTGAAACTCATTTATTATTGAGTCCACGACTCATGTTTTATACGTTCTCTTACATTCTTATGAAATCCTACACGTTCGGGTTAACTTACTAATTTTCTAATTCTCGTTCTTCTTTTACGAAAATTTTGCCATAACTTCGTTATAGCTAAGTTTTAATCCGTTCTTCATGAACGTTTCTAACGTTCCTAACCAAGCAATAAGCAACTAACTTATATGCGATGGTTTTAAACTTGTCCATCAACAACAATTATCCTACGATAGTTTTAAATTTGTCCATCAACAACGTTTTTCGCGTTCTTCGCATGTTCTTCGCGTTCTTCGCGTGTTCTTCATTTTTAATCGATATTTTGGATTAGGATTTTACTTTTTCTTGGAATTTGATGTTATAGAACATCGTTCCTTACTTATTTGACCTACTCATTCATAAGATTCATTCGGATCACTCAAAATCCTTACGAATCTTATACTTCCTTAAGAAATTTATAAACTAAATTTCTAATTTCTTATTTCTTCGCTTTCTTATGATTTCAACCATATGAAACCATTCCTAACATCATCTACTTCTTATTCTCATTAAGTTATGATTTTGAGCGTATTAAACTTAAAGAAAATTAGAAGAAACTAAGGTCTGGATTACTGGGTCTTCTTTAATCCCCTTCCGTCGGACAAAGCGTGCACTCGGCAAACTTTTCCTCATTCTCTTCCTCTTCTTCTCCCATCCGAACTCTCTCTCTCTATCTCTCATAGTGTAGGATTTTCAAAAGCTCAAAATAATGAACTTAAGCTTTCTATTTATAGAAAACCAAGGCTTAGGGCAAATTGGTCATTTCACCCCCACGCCTTTATGCTTACGGGTCTCCCCCACCTTGCCCCCCATGGGTTTTACCCATCTGGTGACCCATCGGTTCGGTCCGCGATTTATTTTCTTGGATAGGGCTTAATTAAATCTAACACTGGGCCTTACATTAATTCTTACTAGGCCTACACTAGGCTTGATTACACATCCCTTTGGGCTTGATATAATCCAAGTCCAATTGGATTCTTCAAAGTCCATTTAGACTAATCGTATTCTACGCATTCCATTCTCGTAGTTTCGTATTCTCTTCATATATCGTTCGTACGATATTCGTATTATACATCGTACTAATCTTCGTACTATACTCGTATAATAACTAGTATTATACTCGTATTTCTCACGCATAATAACTCTAATTATGATACGAAATCATAAAATTCTCGGAACTCATTTTTCCTAACCCTTAGGTTTTAAGTCCGCAAGCAAAAACTTCGTTTTTGCTATAACTGAAATATTATTGAATATTCCATTACGTCTTAGGATTATATCATTACGCGTTTCTCAAAAATTCAAAATAAATCTCCGAGTAGAAACGAATGAATAGTGCCTATTTCGTCTTTTCCCCCAGAAATAGTTTTTTTCCCGGAAAAATTTTATTTTCGTCTTGAAAATTCTTACTCGTTCAGTCTAGCTCGTAGCCAGAATCCTCCTGATTAATAATCATTATAGGTTATAGAATGATTAATAAACACATAACATAGAATAATATTAATAAAAATTCATTTTATTAATAACTAATTCTTTAAACTTAAATTCTGGACAATCCGATTTTCCGGGTTGTCACATTCTTCCCTCCTTAAAAAAAATTCCGTCCTAGGAATTTCTTAAAACCAAACCCTTACTCGGGTCCTCACATTCTCCCCTTCTTCAAAGAATTTCGTCCTCGAAATTTTATCTTACTCATCTTCTCAACTTCTCTTTGAAGAAGTTCTTATCTTTCATACATTCCCTACCCTTCATAACTTATCAAGAATCATGAAGTGAAAGGAATAACTAGGAATATAAGGATTCCTTTAAAACATCTCATACTTTTGCCGAGGGGTTAAATCGACCATGAACTCTTACTAGGTTTAATAGTATTTCACCGTAAAACCTTTTTACACGGTCAGTTTACAATCACAAAGAAGGTAAACCACCTCTTCCATACATAGGTGATCAACCTATCGTATAACCCCATTTCAGGGTATGTTCACGTCAGACTTAATCATTTGATTCACTTGATCAAATAATTTGGTTCTAAGATAGCTCTTCAAAGAAAGCTCGACTTTCTTTTAATCATAACATATCATTAAATCTTAGCCAAATCAAGTAGCTTAAACCATACCAATAAATTGGACATTAACTTGAAACATTCGTCTAGTCAACTCACTCGCATCGCCCAATTCTTTAAATTCTTTTGCAATACATAAAAACGTTTCATGACGTCATGATACCGCACTCTTCACAGTACGTTGAGGACTTTGTCAGTTTATGACTTCATCATTATGCATCATACCATAGTGGGTTTTTGATCCTAAGATTACTTCCAACACTAGGTTCAGTTGCATTAATAACTCCATTCTTGTACCATATTTCCATCAAATGCACTGATGATATAAAATTCATTTTGATATTTTAAATCAATTTCTGTCTAGCCGAATCAACTAGCATACGAAGATTATACTTGGGGTATAAATGTTAAGTTGTTTAATGAAATGTATGGACTTGTAGGATTATTTGCCTAGTAAGAGAAGTCCAATAGAAGGTGATAATCAAGCCCAAGTGTTTGATAGATCATGAGTCCAAACTATGGTAGCATAAGCCCAATAAGGAAGTAGTTAGATTTAATTACCAAGCCTAATGAGAAGCCATGATCCATGGGGCAATCCAAGTGTAAAGTGGGTAAACTTGATGGGCAAACAATTAGTTTGATCACAAAGTGTTTTGTTGAGCAAGGAATGAATAGTAAGGAGGTGGAAAGTAAGGAGGTTATTAAGGAGGTGGAATGAGGAGGTAGAATATGGAGGTGGGATGTTTAAAAGACCATTCTACCCTAGCTTTGAGTTGCCTATAAATGAAAGCTCCATTTCATTTTTTGGTTGTTATTCATCCAACACTTTCCTCTCAAAGATAAGCAACTTATTTGGTAGAGAATAAGCCACTTCAACTTTTCAACTTTGCTAGATTTTCCAAAGTGAATTGAAGTCATAGTCTTCAAGGGTAAGACTCATATCTTTTATCTACATCTCTTCTATGATAGGATTGATAGATAAGGGAGATTATTTGTTAAGAACATGTAATAAGTTATTAATGAATGAACTTAAGTCGAGTAAGTTGAATAAGCAACTTGAACTTTAATAAGTTGATAGAATCATTAAGAACTTATCATATGTTGTCGTATGATGTTAGTATGCTGAATATAGTATGAGAACATTGATTGATGGACTTAAGTTCATAGTAAGTCATAAGCATGAGGAATTGTAGTTCATAAGTTAAATAAGTCATTGACTTATGAGAATAAGTCAAAATCTACTTTTATTATAAGTTGGTGTAATAAGTAACTTGTAATGATCATATGTTGGTTAAAATCAATTTAGAATCATTAAGAATGTAGTTTTGCTAGAATTCACACGATTGGACAATAATCGTCGAATTCGTGAAATTCTCGGAATGGAAGTCGTATTTTGTGTTTAAAGTCAGAAACGTTGGTTTTCGATGGAGACAAGTCATATTTGGCATTATAAAGTTGCGAAATCGAAAATTACCGAATTCACTTTAGAACAAAAGAAACGAAGCGTTGAACGCTCACTTTACGCTTATCGCTTTTCATTAAAAATGAACTCATAGGTGAAATTTTAGCAGACGAAGTTAAATAGATAAAATTCTTGCATGAACGCATAGAGTATATAATTTGTGAACCGTAGGCTTTTGAACGAGATAATTCGGACTTATAACGAAGAAGTTATGAGTCCGGGAGTTTCGTAAAATTTTCAAAAGTTGCCAACTATCTCCGAGTCACGAGTTGGTATGGTGCAAGTACAACCCAAGGACAAATGAGTGGCGCCAGCAATCTTCAGTAATAGTGTCTCGAAAGACACTTTTTTAACTCATGTGTACCAATAAATACGAGATAAAGAACAAAGTGTGGTGCCGCAGCGCCAGATCCGGATGTTAGACATCATAACTCAGCTGCAATAGTGCGAGATGAAGAACATGGAGTGGGTAGCCAGTAGCGCCAACCCTAGGCAATGGTCAGTAAAGAATGTTTACAAGTACAGAGTGAAAGAAAATTTATTAGTAATGAACTAAGATATAAGCATAACATTTTTAAGGCATTGTAAGACACTTAAGTATGATGATTAAGAGTTAATAATCAATTGAAGATGAATGAAATATGAATGACGTAATGAAAGCCGGAAACCCATAATAGTAGATCTAATTCAACATTTACATTGAGATGAAGGGTAAGATATAATATTATACATACTTGATTATATATGACCTAATGTGGTACGTTATATGATCATGTATTGTAGAAAACGTAGAGACTTAAAGTGTACGTGTGTGTTAATCAAGAAGCGTACGCCAAGGCAAGTATTCTAACCCTTGTTCTAGTTCACCGGATAAGTTTTGTAATTCATGTATTCTTTCACATGAAGTCTTGAATGATGAAGTCTAAAGCCAACTCTTTCGGCTAGACTTATATTATGATTCTGTCAAGCATGATTTATGTTTACTGAGTTATATTGGTATGGTTTTCAATCAAACACCAAGTATGCTAAAATATTTTTGTCGTTTAATGACAGGCACGTGAGGTTGCCATAAGTTAAACATATACATGTTTAATGAATGTAGTGTTGATCAACATAGAGTACTATGGGCTGATCACCCAGAAGTGCTCGTAAGCTATTCCGGACTTACGAACTTAGTGTCGGGTTGTCCTTTTAAAAAGAAATTATGAACTGCTCATAGTTTTGAGCCTTAGTTGATATTCTACTGAATATTGTTTTTGGAAAATGTTTTGAATGAAAAGAAGTGCTATTTTGAATTATCGATAGTACTTCGCAACTATTGTTCAGTTACTGAAGATATATGAGTTCTATGTTTCAAGCATGTTGTTTATTAGAATGTAGTACTTGCTGAGCTAGTCATGCTCACTCTTGCTTAAACCATATGAACACAACCAATATTGAGCGGACCGAAGGCTCAAGCAAGGACAAGGGCAAGGCGAAGACTAACCCTTAGATTGCTTATGTAATAAAATAGTTGAATGTCTGTAAAGATTGAATATTATGACAAGAATAGACGAATGGGTTACAAAGAACCTGGGAAATGTAATATTATTTTGGATATATAGAAGTTATATTAGTCCTTTTGAGACTATTCAATTGAATGAATGAATGAATGGTAAGACTGTAGTAGCACCATCTATCTCAAGGTTGGAAGAGACCCTTGATTTGGGGGCGCTACATGTTTGTATCAAAGCATTAGGTTATAAAACTTAAGGGGGGATTAAAAACCTTAAGTCATAACCTTAAGAGAGGTCAAAGAAGTAAAAGAAGAAAGTAACCTTATAAAAATGAATTATGATTATGTTATATGTTTTTATTATTCTACTGACGTGTACTAATCAACTTAACTATTTTGTGTAGATGTCGAGTAAATGGAATGTATGTAGATGGTTAAGCCATTAGTGAAGAATCGGTGAACCAAGTAGAGGTTATTCTGAACCCCATAGCAGCAGAGCCTGAAGTTGTGGTTATTGAGTTTGGAGATTCAGATGATGTTGACTACATGTCAGTATTCGACGGGATGATAGAGGAGGAAGTAGATACAGTGTCCTTTAATCCAATTGGCTATAGAAGCGAGATAGCTCCTGGGGGTCGATGATGTCTCTTTTCATGTCAAGATTGGATAGAAATATCCATTATCGTCGTGAAGTCAAGGAGTCAAAGCAGAGCTCCAAATGGTTATAGAGGAAAAGACTGATGTCGAGTCCATGTGGGAGCAGGAACATGACGAGAGGATTTTGGCTAAGGACAAAGTCCACAATTTAAAGCACGAGGTCTTTGAGCTCAAAGAGGAGCTAAAGACCAAGGTACAGAAGATAGGGAGGATGTCCTATATCTATAGGAGTTCTCATATAGATTTCCAGTAATAGGTAGCTGGATATCCTATGGAGGTGGGGCAAACACGGCATACTATTAGCCGTGATATCATTGCCGGTCTTGCCAAGGCAGATTTTGAGAATGCCTTGAGGCAGATGTAGACTAGTGGTAGTTAGAGTAGTATGTAAATATTTTGTAAGTAGTAGTGAAGTAAAGCCCTTTTTGTATATTAAAGGGTAGTCTTTTGTAAATCCCAATTTTTGGAAAGCGATAGCGGGAAAGTAATGTAATCACTTAGGTCATATGTGTAACCGATGTAGTATTATACTACGAAGAATGAATATAAGTCTTTTTATGGAAAACAATGAGTTATGGATGTTGGAGTTATTGTTAATATTAATGATAACTAATAAAGAAAGGAATAATAACAAAATGTGTTTATTGTAGACAAGAAATGCCGCCAAGAAGAGTGCAACGTAATCAAGGTGCGAGTGTAAATCAACCGAGGGAGGTCCTAAGTTAATTGATGCAAGAGTTTATTAATTTAATAACAGATGCCTTTAATAGAATAGGGGCTAATATCCCCGGAATTCGGAGTAGCACGAGCTACTACCTTTAAGGATTTCAAGAGCGTGGGTCCGCCGGAGTTCAAAGGAACTACGGACCCTATTGAAGCCCAAATGTGGGTTAAGGAGACAGAGAAGGCATTTGTAATTGGAAATGTCGATGAGGCCCAAAAGGTTGCCTTTGCGACCTATATGATGAAGGGAGAGGCCAACTTTGGTGGAAGCCAATCAAAGCTAGGGCCTGGATAATAATCTGACGTGAGAGGTTTAAAGAGATATTCTTCGAGAACTACTTTTCCATGAGCATGCAAGGGAGGATGGAGATGCGGTTTTTGGAGTTGAAATAAGGGGACGTGACGGTTCCCTAATACGCCGCCAGGTTTAATGAACTGGCAAGGTTCGCTCCATACCAAGTGGATACTTAGGTGAGAAAGGCGCGACGGTTCGAGCAGGGCTTGAAACCCTGGCTCTATAACCACATATCGGTGTTCCAAAGTACTTCTTTTGGGACCGTTTTAGAGAAGGCGATAATCGCTGAGGGTGGTAGTGAAGCTTTAAGTCAATACCACAAGGACAAGAAGAGCAAGGTTAAAGTAGACGGGAGAGTAAAGATGGAGGGAGCCAGTGGTAGAAGAGGATTAGAAGAGGAAGGTATTTAGCTCGGAATACCGGAGTGAAGCAAGGAGACTCTAAGAGAAGAATGGAGGCTCAGCAAGACTGTGGGAAGACTCACTTAGAGTCTCGTCTCAAGGGAAGGTCCGTCATTACAACTGTGGATGGGAGGGGCATATCATACTTAATTGTCCGAAGTTCAAGAAGAACCACGGATGCTTTGTGTGTGGATTAACTGACCACATGGCAAAGAACTACCCGAAGAAGGGGACGGATGAGAATCGGGGCGCTAATAGCGGTAAGTTAGCTATTAGTGGACCAGCGCAGCCGGGTAGGCCGATGGGTCGTACCTTTAACATGATGACAAATTAAGATGCAACAGATCAAGGGATGTCATCACAGGTATTATTCCGATCAACTATATCAATGCGTACGTGCTATTTGATTCGGGTGCTACTTGTTCGTTTACAGCATGCGATTTTGCTAGACGATTAGGATTACTTCCCGAAAAGTTGCCTATACCTTTAAATATTAAGGTAGCAAACGAAGAAATAATTCTTATTGATGATGTTCATAGGAGTTGTTGTGTAGATATACGGGGTTGTAAATTATCGATATATTTGTTATCGATAAAGTTAGGAGAATTCGATGTAATTCTCGGAATGGATTGGTTAGTGAACCATGGGGCAATTATAGATTGTCAAAAGAAATGTGTGAACATTAAGACGTTAGAACAACCTCGGGTAGTATTTTACGGGAATAGATCGCCGGGACGTTTGTGTTGTCTAACCATGACACAAACTAGGAAATTATTTAGAAAGGGATGCGTACGTTATCTGTGCCATGTTGTTGATACCCAGAGAGTGGTAGCAACCATGGAACAAATACCAATAGTGAGAGAATTCATCAAAGTATTTTCGAGTGAATTGTCGGGTCTTCCATCGGATAAGGAGACATAGTTTGTGATAGACATTGTGCCAGGAGCGGCATCAGTTTCCAGGGCACCGTATCGTATGGTGCCAGTGGAGAAGAAGGAGTTGATGGTGCAGTTGCAAGAACTGTTAGACATGAAGTACATTTAACCGAGTGTTTCGCCATGGGGAGCACCGGTACTGTTTGTCAAGACGAAGGACGGATCATTAAGACTGTGTATAGACTATCAAGAGTTGAACAAGTTAACAATAAAGAATAAATACCCATTACCTAGGATCGATGATCTCTTTGATCACTGAAAAGGGCTAAGTATTTTCTTTTAATAGATTTAAGAACGGGTATCATCATTGAAGGTTAGAAGGAGGATGTGCCAAAGACAAAGATTCGTGACTCAAGTTATGGTCATTACGAGTTTCTGGTGATGTCGTTTGAGTTTATAAAATGCACCAAATGATTTATGGATATGATGAACAGAGTGTTCAAACAATATTTGACAAGTTCATCGGTGTTTATAGATGATATTCTAGTCTATTCTAAGATGCCAAAGATCATGTCGAACACCTTAGATTAGTGTCGAGACACTAAGAAAGGAGAAGTTGTATGCGAAATTCACTAAGTGTGAATTTTGATTGAGAAGGTACAATTTTTAGGTCATGTCATCGACTGACGAGGGAATTTCAAGAGATCCAAATAAGGTGGAAGCCGTGATGAATTGGGAAAAATCGAAAACGCCGAATCGAGGTGTGGAGTTTCAAGGGTTAGCGGGTTACTATCGAAGATTAATCCAGGATTTTTCAAGATAGCTACCTCGCTGACTAACTTAACAAGGAAGACGGTGAAATATGCTTGGACTGACAAGTGCGAGGACAATTTTCAAGAACTAAAGAAGAGATTCGAGTGAAGTACTGTTTTGTCATTACCCGATGACACACAGAAATTTTGTAGTTTATAGCGATGCTTCAGATAGAGGACTTGGTTGCATGCTCATGCAAAGATGGCAAGGTCATCACAGATGCATCATCAGGCAAATGAAGGATTATGAGAAAGTTTACCCTACTCATGATCCGAACTCGCCGCAGAGTTTTTTTGCTCTAAAGATATGGAGACATTATCTTTATGGAGAAAAATGTGAGATATACACGGACCACAAGAGTCTAAAATATATCTTCACACGGAAGGAGGTTAATATGAAGCAGAGGAGATGGCTGGAGTTGATAAAGGATTACAACTATGAAATCCGGTATCACCCTGGAAAAGCCAATGTAGTTGTCGACGCCTTAAGTAGAAAGGGTCGGGAAAAGTTTTCTATATTAACGGCTCAAACTAAGTTAATAACAGAGATGGATAGGATGGAGATAGAAGTAAAGTTGCCAAGTGAATCGGAGCAGATACTTTTTATGATAGAGATGCAATCTACTATCGTAGAAAGAATCAAGGAGGTGCAGCTCAGAACGGATGAGTGTGATCGAGTAAAGGAGCGATTAACCAATGAAAAAGAGACTAAGTACAGTCTTGATAACGAGGGGTTATTAAGATTTGAAGGAAGAATTTGGGTTCCGAATGAGACGGAATTAAGGGAGCAGGTTCTACAAGAGGCTCATAGTTCAAGGTTTTTGATTCATCCTGGTAGCACTAAGATGTATCAAGATCTTCGACGTAGTTTCGTGGCCGAACACGTAATAGAGAGAGATCACCAATATGTGAGTAGGTGCTTGACTTGTCGAGAGTTAAGGCCAAACATCAACGACCTAGTGGCTTGCTACACCATTAGAAATCCTTGAGTGGAAGTGGGAGAATATCACGATGGATTTTGTGGTAGGACTCCACTACTCGTAAGGGGTATGATGCAATCTGGGTAATAGTAGACCGATTGAAGAAGTCGGTTCACTTTTTACCAATTAGGATTAAGTATAACTTAGACCAGTTAGCTAGACTCTATATTAAGGAAATAATCTCCAGACATGGAGTACCAGATCGATTGTGTCGATCGTGATTCACAATTCACGCCGAACTTTTGGAAGGAGTCTACAAGAGCAATGGGAACGTAGTTAAAGTCGAAACTACGGCGTATCATCCACAAACGGATGGACAGAGCGAGAGGACAATTCAGACGTTAGAAGATATGTTGAGATCTTGCGTCATGGATTTCAAGGGTAGTTGGGATGATCATCTACCATTAGTGGAGTTTGCGTATAACAATAGTTATCATGCAAGCATAGGTATGCCGCCTTACGAAGCTTTATATGGAGGAAATGCGTAACGCCATCAGATTGGGATGAGGTAGGAGAACGCCAATGTTGGGACCAGAGTTGGTACAACAAATGCAATGATACATTGTCAAGAAGATACAAATGCCTTTCTAGCAAACCTCAAGATGCATGTAAGAAGTTTACGGATCCGCATAGAGAGAATCGAGAGTTTGAAGTAGGTTCGTACGTATTCCTAAAAGTATCTCCCTAGAAAGGAAAGATACATTTTGGGAAGAAGGGAAAGTTAAGTCCAAGGTTCATAGGACCTTTTGAGGTATTAAAACGGGTAGGTGAGGTAGCTTATATGATAGCCTTACCTCCAGACCTAGAACGAATACATAATGTATTTCACGTATCCGTGTTACGTCCTTATAAGCCAGATTATAAGCACGTGATAGAATATGAGCCTATTCATATCGAGAAGGACTTAACGTATGAGGAAACGCCGATTCAAATTGTTTATAGAAAAGAACAAGTTCTGCGAAATAAAGTCATACCTTCGGTAAAGGTGATATGGAAGAACCACGATGCAGAAGAAGCAACGTGGTAGTTAGAAGAAATGATGAAAAAGAATTACCCTCATTTATTTGTGTAATTTTTTTTTAGCGAGATTCTGGGGACAGAATCCTTATAAGGGGGAGAGAGTGTAACGCCCCAGAAAATTAAACCTTTGTAAATACTTTTAATAATGAATAAAATATTATTATTTATTATTATTACGTGTGGATAAGATGAATGTCATTCTATAACCTATAAACGTTAGAATGTCGTAGTATTTTAACTACGTGGGAGAATTAAAGTGTTTGAATTTCTAAGACGAAAATAAAAGCTTTCCAAGAAATTTTTTGAAAAATACTATTTATAGATTTCTGCTCGGGAATTATTTTTGAACTTTCGAGAAATATGTAATGTTATAATATCAAGGTGATATGGATTATATAATAATAACCTAAGTATGAAAAACGTAATATTTTGCATGCGGACTTAATTTGGGAACATTAGGTTTATTAAGCATTAAAGGAAGAAAGTTGTGATCAGATAATGTGTATTCATTATACGAAGGTAATGAATGTAAGTATAATACGACGATTGTACTATTATGTATGAAGAATGAGATAACGATATTACTTAATTAATATACGAGCTAGCATACGAAGATTATACGTGGGGTATAAATGTTAAGTTCTTTAATGAAATGTAATGGACTTGTAGGATTATTAGCCTAATAAGAGAAGTCCAATAGAAGGTGACAATCAAGCCCAAGTGTTTGATAGATCATGAGTCCAAACTATGGTAGCATAAGCCCAATAAGGAAGTAGTTAGATTTAATTAACAAGCCCAATGAGAAGCTATGACCATGGGGAAATCCAAGTGTAAAGTGGGTAAACTTGATGGGCAAACAACTAGTGTGATGACCAAGTGTTGTGTTGAGCAAGGAATGAATAGTAAGGAGGTGGAAAGTAAGGAGGTTATTGAGGAGGTGGAATGAGGAGGTGGAATAAGGAGGTGGGATGATTAAAGACCATTCTACCCTAGCTTTGAGTTGCCTATAAATAGAAGGCTCCATTTCATTTTGTTGGTTGTTATTCATCCAACACTTTCCTCTCAAAGATAAGCAACTTATTTGGTAGAGAGAATAAGCCACTTAAGACTTATAAGCCACTTCAACTTTTGCTAGATTTTCCAAAGTGAATTGAAGTCATAGTCTTCAAGGGTAAGACTCATATCTTTTATCTACATATCTTCTATGATAGGATTTATAGAGAAGGGAGATTGTTTGTTAAGAACATGTAATAAGTTATTAATGAATGAACTTAAGCCGAATAAGTTGAATACACAACTTGAACTTTAATAAGTTGATAGAATCATGAAGAAATTATCATATGTTGTCATATGATGTTAGTATATTGAATATAGTATGAGAACATTGATTGATGAACTTAAGTTCATAGTAAGTTATAAGCACGAGGAATTGTAGTTCATAAGTTAAATAAGTCATTGACTTATTAGAATAAGTCAAAATCTACTTTTATTATAAGTTGGTGTAATAAGTAACTTGTAATGATCATATTTTGGTTAAAATCCATTTAGAATCATTAAGAATGTAGTTTTGCCGGAATTCACACGATTAGACGATAATCATCGAATTTGTGAAATTCTCGGAATGGAAGTCGTATTTTGTGTTTGAAGTCGGAAACGTTGGTTTTCGATAGAGACAAGTCATATTTGGCATTGTAGAGTTGCGGACTTGAAAATGACCGAATTCTGACTTAGAACGAAGAAACGAGCGTTGAACGTTCACGGATGTTTATCGTTTTAGTTAAAAATGAATTCATAGGTGAAATTTCAGCGAACGAAGTCAAATAGATAAAATTCTTGCATGAACCCATAGAGTATGTAATTTGTGAACCGTAGGCTTTTGAATGAGCCAATTCGGACTTATAACGAAGAAGTTATGAGTCCAGGAGTTTCGTAAAATTTTTAAAAGTTGCAAACTATCTAAGGCACAAAGTCAGCCATGCCATAAGCCAACCCAAGGCCAAATGAGTGGCGCCATAGCTGTCAGAATAAAGGTCTCGAAAGACATCGCTAACTCTTTACATGCCGTGAGATAAAAAACAAAGTGGTGCCGCAGCGCCAGATCCGGATGTTAGACATCGCTAACTCAGCGGCCGCAGTAGAGATATGATGAAAGCGTGGGTGGTGCCAATAATACCAACCCTAGGGTAATGGTCAAGAAAGAATGTTTACAAGTATGTAATGAAAGAAAACTTGTTAGTAATGAACTAAGATATAAGCATAACATTGTTAAGGCATTGTAAGACACTTAAGTATGATGATTAAGAGTTAATAATCAATTGAAGATGAATGAAATGTGAATGACGTAATGAAAGCCGGAAACCCATAATAGTAGATCTAAGTCAGGATTTACATAGAGATGAAGGGTAAGATACAATAGTATACATACTTGATTATATATGACCTAATGTGGTACGTTATATGATCATGTATTGTAGAAACATAGAGACTTAAAGTGTACGTGTGTTAATCAGTAAGCAAACGCTAAAGGCAAGTATTCTAACCCTTGTTCCAGCTTCACCGACAAGTTTTGTAATTCATGTATTCTTTCACATGAAGTTTGAATGATGAAGTCTAAAGCCAACTCTTTCAAATGCTGTAGACTTATATTATGATTCTCATAAGCATGATTTATGTTTACCGAAAGTTATATTGGTATGGTTTTCGATCGAAGACCAAGTATGCTAAAATGTTTTTGTTATTTAACGACAGGCACGTGAGGTTGCCACAACTTAAATGTATACACGTTTAATGAATGTAGTGTTGATCAACATAGAGTACTATGGGCTGATCACCCAAAAGTGTTCGTAAGCTATGCTGGACTTACAGACATAGTGTTGGGTTGTTCTTTTCAAAAAAAATTATGAACTGCTCATAGTTTTGAGCCTTAGTTGATATTCTACTGAATATTGTTGTTGGAAAACGTTTTAAATGAAAAGAAGTGCTATTTTGAATTATCGATAGTAGTTCGTAACTATTGTTCAGTTACTGAAGATATATAAGTTCTATGTTTCAAGCATGTTGTTTATTAGAATTGTAGTACTTGCTGAGCTAGTCATGCTCACTCTTGCTTGAGCCATATAAACACAGCCAAGATCGAGCAGACCGAAGGCTCGGGCAAGGACAAGGGCAAGGCGAAAACGAACCCTTAGATTGCTTATGTAATAAAATAGTTGAATGTTTGTAATATATTGAATATTATGACAAGAATAAACGAATGAGTTAAAAAGAACCTGGGAAATGTAATATTATTTTGGATATATAGAAGTTATATTAGTCCTTTTGAGACTATTCAATTGAATGAATGAATGAATGGTAGTATCGTGTAGCACCATCTGTCGGGTTGGAAGAGACCCGAATTTGGGGGCGTCACAGGAACCACAAGAAATTGTGGAAAGTGAACATGCTCAAATTACACAAGGAATTCGTAGATCTGGTAGGACACGCCAAGAGCCCGAGAGATATTATGGATATCTTGTGACTCAAAATAGCGATGTGGTGATCATAGATCAAGATGAGCCTGCTTCCTACCAAGATGCTATAAATGGACTAGATTTTGAGAGATGGCTTGAAGCTATGAGATCTGAAATGGACTCCATGTCTACTAACCAAGTATGGACTTTGGTTGATCCACCCGAAGGGGTAAAATCAATCGGGTGCAAGTGGGTTTTTAAGAAGAAAACTGACATGGATGGTAATGTACAAACCTACAAAGGTCGACTGGTAGCAAAAGGTTACAAACAAGTTCAAGGTGCTGACTATGATGAAACCTTCTCTCTAGTGGCAATGGTTAAATCCATCAGGATCTTACTTGCTATTGCAGCCTTTTATAATTATGAAATCTGGCAGATGGATGTCAAAACTGCTTTCCTTAATGGAAATCTCCTTGAGGATATGTACATGACACAACCTGAGGGATTTGTCACTCCAAAGGATGCTGGAAAGGTATGTAAGCTGCAGCGATCCATTTATGGATTGAAGCAAGCCTCTCGGAGTTGGAATCTTCGATTTGATGAAACAGTCAATGAGTTTGGCTTTATTAAAAATGAAGATGAACCTTGTGTATATAAGAAGGTTAGTGGGAGTCACATTATATTTCTGATATTATATGTTGACGACATATTAATTATTGGGAATGACATTTCTTCATTATAGGCTGTAAAAACATGGTTAGGAAATTGTTTCTCCATGAAAGATTTGGGCGATGCAGCCTACATTTTAGGTATCAAGATCTATCGAGATAGATTGAGAAAAATGACCGGCTTAAGGTAGAGTACATATATTGATAAAGTGCTGAAACGGTTCAGCATGCAAGAGGCAAAAAGAAGACACTTACCTATGACTCATGGTGTAAAGATCTCTAAGGCCCAATGTCCTAAATCATAAGATGATGAGGAGCGTATGAGAAAGATCCCTTATGCTTTGACAATTGGATCTATCATGTATGCAATGATATGTACTCGTCCGGATGTCTCGTATGCTTTGAGCATGACGAGCAGATACCAGTCGAATCCAGGTGAAGGTCACTGGACAATAGTCAAGAATATCCTCAAGTACCTAAAAAGGACTAAGGATTCATTCTTGGTATATAGAGGTGAAGACGAATTGGCAGTAAAGGGTTACACAGATGCTAGTTTCTAGACTGATAATGATAACTATAAGTCTCAGTCAGGTTTTGTATTTTTCCTTAATGGTGGTCTTTATTAATTTGGAAGAGTTCAAGCAAGAGACATGAGTCAGATTCTACAACAAAGGCTGAGTATATTGCTGCTTCTAGTGCGGCCAAGGAGGCTGTATGGATTAAAAATTTCATCACTAAACTTGGTGTTGCTCTTACCATTGTTGATCTGGTTGCTCTATACTGTGATAATAATGGAGCCATTGCACAGGCTAAGGAACTCAGATCTCACCAATGATCCAAGCATATACTTAGGTGGTACCATCTCATCCGTGAAATCATTGATAAAGGAGATGCACATATTGGAAGAGTGCCAACAAATGATATTGTTGTAGATCCACTGACCAAGGCTTTGTCGCAGCAGAAGCACGATGGTCACACTAGTTCCATGGGTATTAGATACATGAGTGATTGGCTCTAGTGCAAGTGGGAGAATGTTAGAGTTTATGCCCTAAAGTTCATAACTTATATGCTTATGATTTCACTTTGTTAGAGTTTATTCCCTAGAGGCCAATTATTTGATATAATTGCTTAACGTTTTGATATTATATTTGATTGAATAAATGAATGATTTTATTATGGTTTTATTTACTGCGTTATATAAATCTTAACATAATAAAAATTCTAAGAATAGTGATACAAATTATATAGTTTCAAGTATGTGACTTGAACATGAGATTATATAATTACAATTAGTATCATTGTTCTTAAATGTCCCTAGTCGAGTATCATTGTTGATGGGACAACAATGATGCATTAAGACTAGTATGTGGATTGACTGATGACCAAATCTCATTGGTTATAAATAGATGAGATATTAAGTCAAATCATAGGTACATGTTAGAGAACGATGTCTTCGGATGCACCCACCATGAGAATTCTATATGGAGCATTATGCGAAATGTCTTTAGCAATTCTCATAGTGACAATGATGTAACGGTCATCCAACCTGAAATCACTATATTACTACACGAGAATTTATGTACTTTGATATCATCAAATGTCACCTTTAATAGGGTGAACTATAAAGGTGATTATTGGGTACATCATGAATCGCGTGAGGAATATGAGTGATCTAGATGGAATTTAACCCTCCTATATATTAGGGGTGATATCCATAGGCTTCTTGATTGAGTAGGACTATGAAATGAATGGCCATGCTCAAATAGTGATTTATTTCATATAGTCTACTCATTGGTCACTAAAAGGTTGCATCGAATCATTGATCTTATTATTACTTGGGTAGCAGTGATGCATTACTAGATGCATCCTCCTGCTTATAATTTTATAATATGATTTTAAAAATTATTGTCAATGTAATAATAACTTATAGGGTCACACACAGAATCGTAATTAAAAGGGAATTAATTTAAATTGTAAAGATTTAAATATATTAATATGATTGATAGTATTTAAATTATGAATTTAAATTAATAGGATAATTTATATATAGGTATATTAATTAAGTAAGACTTAATTAAGATATATATATATATATATATATATATAAATTTGGATTTTATTAAATTAGGTTTTGAATAATTCTTTTTAATCGCTATATATATGATATGTAGTAGCCATTTTGGTATTATTCATAAAACCAAAACCCTAGCCGCTTTTAGAGAGAGACTAGAGAAATAGTTTCTAAATCCTCATCCTTGGTGGCTAGTACCACAATTCCTTTTATCGCAGATCGTATTTACCGCTCACGGGCTTTTGTGTGAATACCGTAGAGGTGCGATTCATTTGGATTGCGTTGGAGAATTGAGCGCATCAATTTTATTATCACAATTGGTATAATTTCTAACCACTGAGTTAATTGATTTTCTCATGGATCCTGTTTAAGGTTTCGAAATTGCTATAAATTTTTTTATTTTCCGCTGTGCGTTTTTGTGTCGAAACCCTACACACTTCACATGATTTATCATGGTTTTAGTCTTCTAACAACCATCCTTACTTCTTCTTCTCATACAAACTTCATTAATGTAAACATATGACAAGTTCTTACAAGTTCTTCCTTCGTTCATAACTTATATATGAACGAATTACTTATTCATTGCTTATTAAGACTTAAGTCCTTTGAATATCCATTCTCTTTACTTCTTAGCATACATACTTCACTAATCAACATTTCTCTATCAACTAGAATTGAAGAGTTGGAAGATTAATGATACATGAGTCTTACCCATGATGATCAAGCTTTATTCTTCTTCTTTTCTACTATGAAAGTCTAACTTTTTCTTACTTTTTCTCTCTAACAAATAAGCACTTAATATGTTGGATGAAATTAACAAGTGAAAAATAATCCAACAATCCTTCTATTTATATGATTTCTAAGGTTAGGGTATAATGGTCAATAGATAAATCCCACCTCCTTAATCAAACCTCCTTACTATTCATTACTTAATCACTAAGTTTACTTGGCCATCACAACCATTGCTTGCTCATCACATTCTTTGCTTGGCCACCAAGATCACCCATGTGATCATGGGGCCCACATGGGTTTCCCCATGGATCTTCTTTACCCATTGGATTCTTAATTTGGGCTTTAAATTCAATTAGCTTAACTTAAGATTTGGGCTTGCATTAATCCACATTGGACTTTACATTAACAAACACTTGTGCTTTAACATTAATAAGCATTGGGCTTAATCATAGTCCCAATTGGACTTTACATTTCCAACACAATCCTTGAAGTCCATTACATATGGCTTAAAGCCTTAGAACGTATTGTCTACATATTAATCTCGTATTCTAACTCGTATACTTATTCAACATATACGACATACCATCATTCATATATACTCATATAATACTTCAGATCATACTCAGATTCATTACCTCGCATAATACCTACGTATTATACAATCATTGATTTAACTAGTTAACGCTTTACTTTTCCTAACGTTCTCGAATTAAGTCCGCATGCTAAAAACTATGTTTTCCATACTTTAATTATTATTACATAATCAATATCACCTCGATATTCTATCATTACATATTTCTCGGAAGTTCAAAAATAATTCCAGAAAGCGTAAATCGATGAATAGTATTTTTTGAAAATTTCTCGAAAACTTTTATTTTCATCTTGGAAATTCAAACACTTTAATTCCTTCACGTAGTAAAAATACTACAACATTCCGATGTTTCTAGGTTATATAATGACATTCATCTTACTAACACATAATAATAATAAATAATATAATTTTATTCATTATTTAATTAAATAAAATTATTTTACAATAGATCCGAATTTCTCAGCCGTTACATTCTTCCCCTCTTATAAAGATTATGTCTCCATAATCTTGTCTTACATTACACAAATAACTGAGGATAATCTTTCCTCATCTCTTTTCTTCCAATTCCACGCTATTTTTCTTCGACATCGTGGTTCTTCCATAACACTTTTACGTAAGGTATAACTTTGTTCCGCAGAACTTGTTCTTTTCTATCAATAATTTGAATCAACATCTCTTTATACGTTAAGTCCTTCTCGATATGAATAGACTCATACTCTATTACGTGTTATAATCCCAACTTATAAGGACGTAATACGTATACGTGAAACACGTTATGTATTCGTTCCAGGTCCGGAGGTAATGCTATCATATAAGCTACCTCACCTACCCGCTTTTTAACACTTCAAAAGGTCCTATAAACCTTGGACTTAACTTTCCTTCTTTCCAAAGTGTATCTTTCTTTTCCAGGGAGATACCTTTAGAAACACGTAGGAGCCTACTTCAAACTCCCTATTTACTCGATGCGAGTACGAATACTTTTTCTGTCTGTCTTGAGCTGCTACGAGACGCATCCGTATCAATTTCACTACATCCACTGTCTGCTGCACCAATTCTGGCTCTAGCATTCGGCGTTCTCCCACTTCGTCCCAACACAGTGGTGTTCTGCACTTTCTTCCGTATAAGGCTTCGTAAGGCGGCATACCTATGCTTGCATGATAACTATTGTTATACGCAAACTCTACTAATGGTAGATGATCATCCAACTACCCTTAAAATCCATGATGCAAGATCTTAACATATCTTCTAACGCCTCAATTGTCCTCTCGCCTCTATCCATCGGTTTGTGGATGATAAGTCGTATTTAACTTCAATTGTGTCCCCTAATTGTTCTTGAGACTCCTCCAAAAGTTCGATGTGAATCATGGATCACGATCTCGACACAATCGAAACTAATACTCCATGTCCGAAATAACTTCCTTTAACATAAAGTTTAGCTAACTAGTCTAAGTTATACTTAACCCTTATTGGCAAAAAGTGAGCCGACTTCGTCAACCGGTCCACTATTACCCAAATCGCATCATATCCCTTCTAATTAATCGGAAGTCCCACCACAAAATCCATCGTGATATGCTCCCACTTCCACTCTAAATCTCCAATGACCGTAATAAGCCACTTGGTCGCTGATGTTCTACCTTAACTTTCTCGACAAGTCAAGCACCTACTCACATACTCGGCTATTATCTCTCTTCATGTTCTACCACCAAAACTCTATCGAAGGTCTTGGTACATCTTAATACTACCAGATGAATCGAAGTACCTCGAACTATGAGCTTCTTGTAACACTTGCTCCTTTAATTCCGTCTCATTCGTAACCCAAATTCTTCCTTCAAATCTCAATAACCCCTCATTATCAAGACTATACTTTTAAATCTTTTTCATTGGTTAACCGCTTCTTCATCCGGTCACACTCATCGCTTTTGAGTCAGCACTTCTCGACTCTCTCTACAATGGTAGATTAAATCTCACATAAAAATGTCTCTCTTCCCCGATTCACTTAGCAACTTCACCTCTATCTCCATCCTAGCCATCTCTCGTTATTAACTCATTTGAGTCGTTAACATAGACAACTTTTCCGAATTCTTTCTACTTAAGGCATCGACAACTACATTAGCTTTTCCAGGGTGATATAGGATTTCACAATCGTAATCCTTTATCAACTCTAGCCATCTCCTTTGTCTCATATTCAACTCCTTCTATGTGAAGATATATTTTAGACTCTTATGGTCCGTGTATATCTCATATTTCTCTCCGTAAAGATAATGTCTCCATATCTTTAAGGCTTAAAATACTGCAGCTAGTTCCAGATCATGTGTACGGTAAACTTTTTCATAATCCTTCAACTGCCTTGATGCATACGCAATGACCTTGCCATGTTGCATGAGTACGCAACCAAGTCCTCTATGCGAAGCATCTTTATAAACTTCAAAATTTCTTGTGTCATCGGGTAGTGACAAAATAGGCGCTTCACTAAACCTTTTCTTCAGTTCTTGAAAATTATCTTCGCATTTCTTAGTCCACACGTATTTCACCGTTTTCCTTATCAAATTAGTCAATGGAGTAGCTATCTTAGAAAAATCCTAGATGAATCTTCGATAGTATCCCACTAACCCTAGGAAACTCCGGACCTCAGCAGGGATTTTCGGTTGTTCCCAATTCATTACGGCTTCCACCTTCACTAGATCTACTAAAATCCCCTCATGGTCAATGACACGACCTAAAAATCGTACTTTTCTAGCCAAAATTCACACTTAGTGAACTTTGAATATAACTTATCCTTTTTAATGTCTCCAACACTATTCTTAAGTGTTCAAAGATGATCTTCCGATGTCTTAGAATAGACTAGAATATCATCGATAAACACCATGATTTAACTTGTCCAAATATTGTTTGAACACTATGTTCATCATATCCATAAATGCAAATTTGCATTAGTCAACCCAAATAACATCACCGTAAACTCAGAATGACCATAACGAGTCCTGAATGCCGTCTTTGGTACATCCTCCTTCCTAACCTTCAACTAATGATACCCCGTCCTCAAATCTATTTTAGAAAAATACATTGCCCCTTTCAATTGATCAAAGAGATCATCGATCCTGGCCAATGGGTATTTATTCTTTATCGTTAACTTGTTCAACTCTCGATAGTCGATACAAAGTCTTACCAATCCATCCTTCTTCTTTACAAACAGTATCAGTGCTACCCACGGTGAAACACTCGGTTGAATGTACTTTCTATCCAACAGTTCTTGTAATTAAACCATTAGCTCCTTAATCTCTACTGGTGCCATACGATATACGGTGCCACGAAACCGTGCCGCCTCTTGCTTGCAATGTCTATTATAAACTCGGTCTCCCTATCTGGTGGAAGACCTGGCAATTCACTTGGAAATATATCCATGAATTCTTTAACTATAGGTATTTGTTCCATGGTCGCACCCACTCGCTGGGTATCAACAACATGGCATAAATAACCTACACATCCCTTTCTCAAAAGTTTCATAGTTTGTGTCATAGTAAGATAACACGAATGCCCAAAACGATCTATTACCATAAAATACTACCCGAGGTTGTCTCAACGCTCTAATATTCACACATTTCTTCCGACAATCTATAATTGCCCCATGGTTAAACAACTAATCCATCCCAAGAATTACATCAAATTCTCCCAACTTTATCGGTATCAGATCTACCGATAATTTACAACCTCATATATCTACGCAATAACTCCTATGAATATCTTCAACGGGAATTATCTCTTCGTTTGCTACCTTAATATTTAAAGGTATAGGAAACTTTTCAGGAAGTAATCCTAATCGTCTAGCAAAATCACATGCTATAAACAAACAAGTAGCACCCGAATCAAACAGTATGTAAGCATTTATGTCGTTGATCGAAATAATACCAGAATTACATCCCCGATGCAACCGTGCATCTTGACCATCATAAAAGGTGCGGGCCATCGGCTACTCCTATTGCTACCGACCACCAATAGCTAACTTACCGCTATTAGCGCCTTTATTCCCATCCATCCCCTTCTTTCTTCGAGCGCTTCTTTTGCTATGTGGTCAGTTGACCCACATACAAAGCATCCATAATTCTTCTTCTAGCTTGGACAATTAGGAAAAATATGCCCTTCTTGTCCACAAATTGTAGCATATCGCTTTTCCTCGAGATGTAACTCCTAAGTGAGTCTTCCCACAGTGTTTTCAGATGCCCATCCTCCTCTTCGATCTCCTTGTTTCACTCCTATCTTCCCATAGTTAAACCCTTTCCTCTTCTCGACCTTCACCACTTCCACGGCTCCTTCAATTTTCACTCCCCATCCACCTTACCCTTATTCTTCTTATCCTCAGGTACTCGCTTAAAGCCTCATTCCCACCTTTCGGTGATTATCGCCTTCTCTAATATGGTCCCAAAAGAAGTACTTTTGGAACACAGATATTCGATTATAGAGCTAGGGTTTCAAGCCCCGTCGAACCTTCTAGCTTTTCTAACCTCAATGTCCACCGGTGTGGAGAAAATCTTGCCAGCTTCATTGAACTTGCAACTTATTGGGAATCCATCATCTCCCCTTGTTTCAAATCAAGAAACCGTGATTTCCATCCTCCTCTCACATACTTGTGGAAAAGTAGTTCTCAAGAAAATCTCCTTTAACCTTACCCACGTTAGATTCTCAATACCACCTCTATCCTTGCTTAGCCTCCCACCAAAAGTTGGCCTCTCCGTTCATCATATAGGTTGCAAAAGAAACCTTTTGGACCTCGTCGACATTTGCAATAATAAATTCCTTCTCTATTTCTTTTACCCACGTTTGGACTTTTATGGGGTCCGTAGTTCCTTTGAACTCCGGCGGACCGACACTCTTAAAATCCTTAAAAGTAGTAGCTCGTACAACTCTAAGATTTACAGGGATATTAGCCCTATTTCTATTAAACGCTGTCGTTAACAAGTTAATGAAATCCTATATTGGGTTTACGGGACCTCCCTCAGGTTGATTAACATTAGCATCTTGATTACGTTGTCTCTTTATTGGCGGCATTTTGCTGTTAAGATAAACAACACATCATTATTACTCTTTTCTTATTAGTTAGTTATTATTCAAGATTAAATAATAACTTCAACATTCATTACTCAATATGTTCCATAAAAAGGCTTATATTGATTTTTTCAGTAGTATAATACTACATCGCTTCACATTACACAACCTAAGTTGATTTCATTACTATCCCACAATTGCTTTCCAAAATTGGGATTTACAAAAGACTACCCTTTAATATATAAAAAAGGGGTTTACGTCACTACTAGATACACAATATTTACATATCTAACTTTACTCTAGCTAATACTAGATTATATCTATCGTAAGGCATTATCAAACTCCTTGTTGGGAAGACCGACGATAATATCTCGGCTGATAGTATGCCGAGTCTGCCCTGCCTCTATCGGATACCCAACTACTTGTTGCTGGAAATCCTTATGAGAACTCCTATGAATATAGGACATCCTCCCTATCTTTTGTTTCTTGGTCTTTAGCTCCTCCCTGAGCTCAAAGACCTCCTATTTTAGCTCGTGGACCTTGTCCTTTGCTAAAACTCTTTCATCGTGCTCCTGCTCCCACATATTCTCTACATCCGCCTTATCTTCCAAGACAGCATGAAGCTCTACTTTTAACTCCTTCACCTCCTAATAGTAATGGATGTTTCTATCCAACACTGTCACAAACAATGACATCTTCGACTCCCCCTGTGGCGTCTCTTCCACAAGTGCTACCGGGTTAAAAGACACTACTTCCACCTCTTCTTTCGACATGCCGTCGAACACCGACATAAGGTCATGGTTCTCCGAGTCTCCAGACTCAATGTCTACCACTTCTAGCTCTTCTACTAATGGATTCGTATAATCTCTATTTGATTAACCGATTCTTCACTTTCTACTTGTATATCTCTATATATTCCATTTCTCCCCGACATCTACAACAAAATAATTTAGTTTGATTAGTACACGTTAGAGAATAATAAAACACACATCATATATATAATGCATTTTTAAGGTTAATTTCATCTTTTACTTCTTTGACTTCTGTTAAGGTTATGACTTAAGGTTTTTATTTCCCCCCTTAAGTTTTTTAACCTAATGCTTTGATACCAACCTATGATGCCCCCAAATTCGGGTATCTTCCAACCCGACATATGGTGCTACAGTTCAGACATACATTCAATTGAAATGCCTTAAAAAAATGAATATGTATGATATATATTCCAAACAATATTCCCTTCCCAGGTTCTTTATAACCAATACATAAGTTCTTTGATATAATATCAAATACATTACAAATTAAACATATACTATTACATAAACAGTTCAATGGTCTGCCTTAGACTTCCCTTTATCTTTATCGGATCCTTTGGTCCGTTCGGTCTTAGCTGCATTCATATGGTTCAAGCAAGAGTGATCATAACTAGCTCAGTAAGTACAACAATTCCATTTAAACAACATGCTTGAATCATACAAATCATATATCTTCAATAACTGAACAATAGTTATAAAGTACTATCGATAATTCAAAATAACACTTCTCTTTTCTTTAAAACATTTTACAATGACAACATTCAGTAAAACATCAATTCCGATCCAAGACCTTGAACATTTCATACTTTCTTTGAAAAGGACAACCTGACACTAAGTTCGTAGTCCGGCATTACTTACGAGCACATCTAGGTGATCAGCCTATAGTACTCTATGTTGTACAACACTACTTTCTTTAAACGTATGTACGTTTAAGTTGTGGCAACCTCACGTGCCTGTCGTTTGATGACAAAACATTTGTTTAGCATACTCAGTCTTCATTTGATAACCATACCAAAATAGTTTGGCAAAACATTGACAATACTTTTATAGATTATAAGAAATCCAACATATCTTAAGTCTTGCCGAAAGAATTGGCTTCCACATCATCATACATCAATTCATGCGTAAGAATACATGAATCACAAAATTTGTCTAGATTGAACATGTATGCGGTTAGAACACTTGCCTTTAAAGTCTCTCTCTATCATTATTACAATTTCTCTTTAAGTCTTTAAGGTCTCTATAATATATGATCACATAACGTAACACTTTAGATCATATATAATCAAGTATGGTTACTACTATATCTTACCCTTCTTCTCAATCTAATCATGATTTAGATTGTTATTATTGGTTCCGGCTTATCACATTACATTGTTCTGACACTCAATTAATCTTTTGTCGACCTTCAGTTGTAATACTTAAGGTCTTTAACATCATTTAAAGATGTTACTTTAGGTTTAATAATGATTCATTTCATCATTAACCAACTGCCTTTCCTTTTTATCTTCACAAGCTTTCATTACTGTGCAAACCCTAGTGCTGGCGTTGGTGCCAGCTTCCCATCCTTAAGCCACGCTGCGGCGCAAGTTAACAGTGGACAGAGTCCGGCCTTGGTGCTATGGTGCCACACATAGTTCATTTGTCCACGCCATGCGCGCAAAAACTCGAGTAGGTCGTAGCACTACTTCGCGGGCAAGTCAAATACCACCAATAAGCCTTAAGGCAAAGGCGCAAGCACCAAATCTACGCACCAGTCACTTTTGATAGATTTTGAACTTATTGAACTTCTCGGACTCCAAATTTGATCATTTTAAGTCCGAAATGGCTCGTTCAAAATCCATTAGCTCACAAATCATATACTCTACGTGTTCATGCAAGAATTTTACATTTTCGACTTCGTTAACTCAAAATTCACCTTTGAGTTCATTTTTAACAAAAACGATAAACGTTTGTGAACGTTCCATGCTCGTTTCTTCGTTCAAAGTCAGAATTTGATCATTTTCGAGTCCACAACTCTATAATACCAAATAAGACTTATCCCCATCGAAAACCAATGTTTCCGAGCACAATGTCAAAATTCGACTTCCATTCCGAGAATTTCACAATTTCGACGTTTATCTTCCAAACTCGTGAATTCCGCCATAACTTCGTTACTTATTATTTGTTCTTCATTAAAAATGGATTATATCCATCATACTAACATCTTAACATACATATTTCATAACCTTATTTATATGATAAGTTCTTACTTATTCTTCTATAGTTCATAACTTATATGCTTATGATTTCACTTCACATGATTTATCATGGTTTTAGTATTCTAACAACCATCCTTACTTCTTCTTATTATACAAACTTCATTAATGTAAACATATTAAAAGTTATTCCTTAGTTCATAACTTATATATGAAAGAATTGCTTATTTATGGCTTATTAAGACTTAAGTCATTTGATTATCCATTCTCTTTACTTCTTAGCATACATACTTCACTAATCAACATTTCTCTATCAACTAGAATTGAAGAGTTGGAAGATTAATGATATAGGAGTCTTACCCTTGATGACCAAGCTTTGTTCTTCTTCTTTTCTACTATGAAAGTCTAACTTTTTCTTACTTTTTCTCTCTAACAAGTAAGCACTTAATATGTTGAATGAAATTAACAAGTGAAAAATGATCCAACACTCCTTCTATTTATAGGATTTCTAAGGTTAGGGTATAATGGTCAATAGACAAATCCCACCTCCTTAATCAAACCTTCTTACTATTCATTACTTAATCACTAAGTTTACTTGGCCATCACAACCTTTGCTTGCTCATCAAATTCTTTGCTTGGCCACCAAGATCACCCATGTGATCATAGGGCTCACATGGGTTGCCCCATGGATCTTCTTTACCCATTGGATTCTTAATTTAGGCTTTAAATTCAATTAGCTTAACTTATGATTTGGGCTTGCATTAATCCATATTGGACTTTACATTAACAAACACTTGGGCTTTAACATTGATAAGCATTGGGCTTAATCATAGTCCCAATTGGACTTTACATTTCCTACACATTCCTTCAAGTCCATTACATATGGTTTAAAGCCTTAGAACGTTTTGTTTACGTATTAATCTCGTATTTTAACTCGTATACTTATTCAACATATATGACATACCATCATTCATACATATCATTCTCGTATTCATTACCTCGTACAATACCTACGTATTATACGATCATTGATTTAACTAGTTAACGCTTTACTTTTCCTAACGCTCTCGAATTAAGTACGCATGTGAAAAATTATGTTTTCCAAACTTTAATTATTATTACATAATCCATATCACCTCGATATTCTATCGTTATGTATTTCTCGGTTCAAAAATTCAAAATAGTATTTTTGAAAAATTTCTCGAATCATTGTCTTGAATTTAAACACTTTAATTTTCGTAAAAAATACTATTTCTAATTTCTTTATTTTCATCTTACTAAAATTCAAACACTTTAATTTTATTCATTATTTAATTAAATAAAATTATTTTACAATAGATCCAAATTTCTCAATGTTTCAAGATTATCAAAGAATGGTTGATGTGACATCTTTTTAACTCATTAATAATTTAATAAATAATATTATTTGATTCATTATTTAATTAAATAAAATTATTTTACAATATGATACGATTTTCTCGTGATGATATTAAATAAATTGATGATAAATAATTTTATAATTTGTGCATAATTATTACGTTAATGTGTTGGTGATTTTCTAATTTAATTAAGTAATTAAATTAGAGTATTAATGATTGTTAAATAAAATTATAATTATATTGGCTAAATAGAAGTTATAATTTTATTAGTAAGGTTTAATTGGATTTATTAATGAATTGAGATTAATTTAATTCAAATAGTTAATGGGTGTGCCAAGGGTATCATATGATAAGAAGGATTGCTAAAAAATATTGAAAAAGGAGATTTTGGGTTCTAGCCAAACATGGCTTAGTGACCCTTTGTTATTGTAACTGATGAGGCCATAATGCATACGCATTATGTTTATATCAGTTATATGGATGTACGTGTTTTGTTCCTAAAGCCTAAGAATAAAGAAAATAAAGTGTTGGAGAAGAGAGTTAGAGAGTTTTGAGAGAAATTGATAGTTCTGTGAAATTGAAGAAGAGGAATTGGAGAATCAAAGAAGGAAGAAAGAAGAAAATTATTCAAGCTTTATAGCAAATCAAATGTAATAATCTAGCCTAAACCTCTAGTTTTTAGATTCTTAAGTTTTATTGATATCATGGAAGTATGAATTGATGAAGAAATCAATTAGGGTTATGTCAAGTGTTGAATAATCTGATATTTTTATTCATATGTGAAATTTGTGTAACACAAGTTCAAGTTTTAGAATAATCAAATTCATGAAAATAGGTTGAATGATGAAGAATTTGAGTTTTGTTATATATATGTATTTGGGTCTGTTTTGAGACTAAAATTGGTTAGGAGTTTATGTTATAATTGTAAAATTGGTGATGGATTGTGTTAATATGATAAGAAACGAAAATAACGCAAGTTGAATGAATCAATTTGGTTAAGAAACGAATTCGTAGTGAAAGGATTCGCTAAACATGTTAAAACATGAAAGTTTAGTATGAACATGAGTTTTGGGTCAAGATTTAGGTTAGTTAGTGTTTCTGTAAATTGGTATAATTCTAGTATGTTGTAGTTCTATGAATTACGAATTCATAGAATCAAAAAACGGACTAATTTGGATATGTATAACTCAAGTTATGAAGATTTGAAGGAGAAAAGGTTCAAAAAATCGCGAGAACAGTAACTTTAGGTCTCATTTCTGTTAACGGGCATAGCTGCGCTCTAGGGCACAGTTGCGCTATGCCCAAAGCTTAATTGGGCGTAGCTGCGCCAAAGTATGTCAGGTGTGACTGTTTTGACCTATTTTAGTAAAATAGGCATAATGTTTTCATACGAACTCCGATTGAGGCGATTCAAGATGATCCAAAATGAGGAAAAATAGACCTAAAACATTTATTCTTTAAGGTTTTCAATTTAAGGTCGGGAACAGGGGTCAAAATGGTCATTTGTAGGATAGTTGTGTTTTTGAGGACAATTGGAGGGCGTCGGGCATACACGTATGCAAGTGTAGTGCTTCTAACGATAAAAGATGTTGTTCTAAGTTATAAAACATGAATGTTAGTAAACATAATGATGCTTAACATTAATAAATGATGTATTAGATAAGTTGTATAAGCATACTAAGCATACACAAGAGAGATGAATCGGGCGTGTGACGAATGAACGTCGAAACACCGTGCCAAGTGTTAATGAACTTAAAAAGTGTTTCAATTCAATTGAAATAAATATTAAAAGATATTGAATAGGGTTAATATAAAACTAATAATGATTCCTAGCAAGACTTAATCAGTTGAATGAACTTCGAGTATGAAATATAGTGAGATGTAAGTCAAAAGTTAACACAATCAAATTGAACATTGTGTAGTGATAATAGGAAGGGTTATCAGATATAGAGTAAAGTTTACATTACAACTACTATGTGTTGATGTGAATGATTATATAATTGTGTAGGGCACATGAAGTACAGATAGTTGTAAGTTGTTAACCTATTATTGGTAAACAACGATCAAGACAAGTCTTTCAGTTCCTATCTGTTATGTGAACTTGACGTGAACTGTTTTAAATATTTATTGAAAATAACATGATGTGTTATATATATGCTGAAAGTATGAAATGTTAAAGTCAATTTATGACTATGTTGAATGAGTAAGGAACTCAATCTTTATACTTGTTATATGAACTGTAGCATATATGTTATGTTAGTTCAATGTTTATGAGATATATGCTGAGCATGTTATTATGTGCTATGTGATGCATGAAAACTGTTAGATTTTGTTGAGCTATCGAGCTCAACCTTGCAAATAACCACTTTTGTAGGTTAAAGATTCAAGGTAAAGTTATGTGCTACTTAAAAGACATGAATCAGATGTGATGCTTGAAGATTTTTACACTTTGGCTGAGTTAGTATTATTTGAACCATGTTTAAGGTTCCAACTAATGTATGATGTTTAATAGATGTTGAGTTATAAAGTTTAAGTTTTGTTTGTTGTATGAAAGAGTGTTGAACCTGGATGTAAGTTTTAGTTATTAACTCTGATAAGGTGAGTAATAAGCTAAGTATGGTTCAAGGGTAGGTAAAGATAAAGGTTTTTGAGAAATGTACTTGATAAATCTCAATAATTATGTAAAGTTTAAGTTATCTGATATGCAAAGGTTATCAGATTGAAATATAAGATTTTATATAATAACTTTGATTAAGAGAATCATAAAATAAAATTGATTTAGAGATGTGTAAATGATAAAGGTTTTGATTCAGGGAATTAAAGTTAGAAGACATAAAAGTTTAAAGTAATTCTCATTTTATTAAGTTTAACATCGAATAATGACGTAAAATCAGAAGTTAGACGTGTTATTAATGACCAAAGTCGATAATTGAATTATATGAATTTTGGGGTCATTAAAGTTGAAATTAATCAAAGACTATGACTGCGAGATTCTCTATCGCCCGGAAAAGGCTAACGTAGTGACCGACGCCTTAAGTAGAAAGGGAAGGGAGAAATCGTTTAAGTTAACAATACAGGAGGAGTTAATAAGTGAAATGGAGAAATTGGAAATAGAAGTGAAGGAACAAGGAAAGTCGGAGGGAAAATAACACATACACCAATTAGTCATGTACTTGACTTACGCATTGGTTTAAGCTTAATTTTTCTTCTTAGGGTTCGTGATCTTTCAATCTAAGTTTATGCGACAACTTCCTTTACTGATTTACGGCTTCATGACATATGGAGATGTCTTAACTTATACGATCATCATCTTTGATGATTTCCGTTCTTATCTTCTTCTTATAACTCTTTTAAGACTCAGCACACATCGTGTCTCTGCTAGTAGTCCATATGGTACTTTGAGTGGTTTCCCACAAACAACCAACAAATAAGTTCCCATCTCATCTACATTGTCTTTCACAGTGAGTTAGATTGGTTGCCAATTTCGTATATACCTCCGCTCTTTGAAGGAATTGTTTAGCCCATCTCCCATATGTCAACCATCAAAGATTACGATTGTACCACAATCTAACTTAATTTAATTTATCCAAACCATTATACTATAATGTTAGTTAAGTCAATTTCTTATTCCTTATGGCTTCCTGGCAATTAAATGACATACCTCAGGATTCATTCTTTATCGTCTAATCATTTTACATTACCTTACTCTTATCTTACAACGTCTGGTTCATTCAACTCGGAACATCATCCAAGTTAATCATTACTAGACTTCTTAACATTATGCATACTTGTCTTTAATCCAGTTCTTCACCGTTCATGGTTTAATCATAGGTCTTTATTACCCTACGGTCAAACCATACATGGGGTGTAGGTTATGTCCGTTTAATATTCACGTACACTCAAACTTTACTAAAGATTTAAATCACTTATTTAAGTGTTACATTCGATGAACTACATGTTCGTTATCTTTCCTTACACTTTCCCCAAGAGTTAAGCAATTAAAAGATCTTCTCTGGTGCAGCTCTGCATCTGCATTTGCTGGCTTTCCACCCTCTTTTGTTATTGCTTTCGTATTTGCAACATGAGTCTTCGATATCTTATTCTCGATCCGGTATTTGCTTCACCTTCCTTCTCTTCTCATTCTCGTCTTTGCGATTGCCACTCAAATATGATGTTCCTTCCAAAGGCTAATGATGATGTCGCCTTCCAAGGCATGACTGGCGCTGCGACGTCAAGCATCAACCTTGGAAAATTTTTCTAAGTGTTGAATCAAGTTTGAGACGCTTACTTCCAAATCTCACAACTTATTTGTTATAACTTGGAACGAGGTCGTTCGAAAGCCATTCTCTTCCTTATCTTACATACTTCAATTCCCCTCGGACTAAAATTCATTTTGAATTCGTGAACTTGCCATTAAATTGGCTTAATCTTCATCACTAGTTCATATTACATTATTAACGTTCTTCGTTCGTTCGTCCATAATTCGGTCATCCGAACTCGGAATTCATTCGTTCTTGAGTCCATGACTCATATTTTCTATGTTCTCTTACATTTGAAAGTAGTATGCATACAAGCCAATCATGTTTGATGATAAAGCATATACTTTGTAACAATCTTATTCATTTATTAATAAAAAGTATTAATTTATTAAAGGCTTTTAATTATCTACATGATGTTGTTTTATAATATGTGATAAACCCATAGTTTTAAGCAATGCTTTTAGAATAATGATGATGATCATTCTAATGAGATCTAAATTCTTAGAAAGCTTAAAATTAAAATAGTTCCCAATCATTGGATTACTAAATTGGGGATTAGTTAATCCGGATAGATTGGTACATACGTTGCTTGCTCATTGGATGAGGATGATTGATCTCATGATCATTTGTGTGGAGACAATAAAGCAAGTATGTAGGTGCTTATTAGAGAATAAGTTCACTGAACGTGGCTCGCTAAGGAATACCTAATGGAGTTTTACTTGCCTGTCAATAGGAATTCCTGCAGTGATAGTAGTACAAGTAATCCTTGGACTTGAGATCATCATAGTATCTTGTGTATGATGAGTTATACTTTGACTTATTCCTTAAGACCCTTAGGGTATATCAAAGGGTATGCTTGGGTATAATAAGTTGTACATGGAGATAATGTATGATCAATAAAGAATCTACCACTTCTAATAAAAGAAGAGAAATGTCCTATGTGATTCGATAAATGACAATCCAATAGTCCTTCGCCAAGGCAGAATGAAATTAGAAAGGAGTTTCTAATTTGCATTATTTGGTGTTGTGCATTTAAGGATCGAATACATATAATTAAATAAAATAAGACTTGACAAAGAATTCCATGTCTTATATTTAATTGGGACATTGTATGGTGGAAGGATTGAATTGTACGGTAACTATTTACTCAAAGGTTCTTTTATGATTAATGTTAAAATCTATATTATCCGGAAAGTCGCTTGATCGCTAGGGAGGCTTATCCCTATTGTAGAATAAATATTATTTTTAATTTATTTATTTAAATAAGATTAGAATTGTTCTAATTGATTTATTCACAACCTAGGTTAATATGTAAAACCTAAAGGGTCACACCATAAAAAAGGAAGAATAATTATTTAAGAAGTTAATGGCATAATCGTAATAATATATAGTAAGTATATTTAATTTAATCTATGGTGATAGAATAAATTAAATAGCTTAATATTTATTATTTAATATTTTAGAAATATTAAATATAAATTAATAAGAGGAGTCTTATTAATATTATTACAATTATTATTATTTTAATTTCTAAAAGAGTTTAGGAATTAATTTAATAAAAGTACTCTCATTTATTCCTAATTGGATTAGAAAGGAAAATTAGTTAAAGGAGTTTAATTAATTATCCCTAATAAGATTAGAGAGCTTAATTAATTAAAAGAATTTAATTAATTAAATAAAACCCAATTCCTTAATTGATAAGGTGGGTTGCCCACATCTATAAATAAGAGGAGTCTTATTATGGGTGTGGGGGTTGTTGACTTTTATAACTACGACATAATTCCAATTTGTTGGAGAGTACGCCCCCTTTTTCTATACAGATAGGAAAAACTAGGGTTTGAGCCAATACCCCTTCTTCTTGAAAATTCTTTTTCCTTGGTGGATCACCTCTAGAGGCCAAACATATGGGTGGCTAACGTTGATCAAAGGAAGGAACCAAACCCGGTGGATTCAAGTTGAACGCGAAAAGGATTTGGAGGTGAACTTGTACTTCGAGGAAGCTCGATCTTCAAGGGTATGATTTTATTCTTTATCTTTTCGTTTAATTAATATTTGTGCATAAAGGGTGATCCGGTATATGGTTTGTAAATTTTTTAAACTCTGATTTTACACATTTTCGCACTTTTTATGCAATTTGATTGCGTTCTTGAATATTACAAACCTAATAGTGGCATCAGAGCCAAACCTTTATGCAAATTATTAATTATTTTAATTTAATATGTATATTGATATGTGTTTAGAATAATTTAATTGGGCATAATTTTATCGTATAAAATTTATTTTAAAAATTAAAAGTCATTGCACAAATCATTATTATTTAACTGTTTTTTAATTGAACTTTTACGGAAAGTTATTTTTTTTTTCTACCCTTTAGAATTCCAGTGAATTAGGCGATTTTGGCATTACCGAATTCTTTTTACTGAGTCACGTGGACAGGAAACTAGATTATGTATATATATATAATACGATTATAATATATATATATATATATATATATATATATATATATATATATATATATAATCTATATTACATGTTAGGTAATCGCGGAATTAAAGGAAAACCTAAAGGATTACAAGGGAATCACGTGACCCAAATTTTTTTTTTTTTTCGTGGATAACAAGATAACAAGATTTCATGTAATGGTTTAAAAGGGTGTATAAACTTGGGCCACGAAAATCATTTTATGAGTGTTAAGGTATACGGTTATTTTATATATATATATATATATATATATATATAATATTCTTAATAATTTTATAATTAAAATAAAAATTTATTTTATCTTAAAATAAAAGGTTTATTTTAATATTAAAATATAAAGTTTATTTTAATTTTAAAATTAAATTTCATGCTAACTAATTAGAGTTGGAATTGGATTCCATGATAACTAATTGGAGTTGAAATTGGATTCAATGTTTCCTTAAATAAAAGAGTTTATTTAGATATGAAATTAGATTTCATATTATTCAAAATAAAAAGGTTTATTTGTGAATAGGAAAAAGAATCAGTCTTTCCTTAAATAAAGGAGTTTATTTAGATATGAAATAAGATTTCATATTATTCAAAATAAAGGAGTTTATTTGTGAATAGGAAAAAATATCCGTGTTTCCTTTAATAAAAGATTTTTTTTACATGGAATTGGATTCCATAATTAATTAAAATAAAGGAGTTTATTTTGATTAAAGATTTTGATTAAAATAAAATAGTTTATTTTATTCAAAATTGGATAAATTAAAATAAAATAGTTTTATTTTGATTTAAATTTGGATTAAAATAAAGGAGTTTATTTTGACTCAAAAATAGATTTTATACTAACTAAATTTGCCCATTAAATGATATCAATATATATATTAAATGTTTATTATTCATAAGATGAATGTTATTTATTGATGCATATGATGATGTGTATGATAATAAATGGGATTGATTATGGACTATCAACGATGTGATTGGATTTTATTTTAGTTGGATGCATAAATGTATGAGTTTTATTAAATGGGGTCTGCGTTACCTCGCCTTCTCTAATTTTTTCTTAATGTAAATTCTATCTCCTCCTATGTACTTCCCCTTGACTGCTGATCAAGGTTTCTATTTATTTTAAATAGTTTTGTAATAGGAATAGTTAGAATTAATTTTGAAGAATTGGAGATCAAGGAGCAAGGAGCGCTTGAAGACCCGTTTGTAATGGAGCCCCAGTTTAAATGTAATAGTTATATTTAAATATTATTTCTTGCACCCCTAGGGTTTGACCTTTTGGTTCACTTGGTGGCTCTAGTGAACCAAACTAGAATAAAAGTCCATAATCAATTCGTAGAATATAGTATTCTATATGTGCATGCTTATACTATATATATTATATATTATGCAAAGATGCTTCGCATGTTCATTAATATGACGCGTATTTTATATATATATGTGCATGCGCGTTAAACAAGATGAGACAAATTAATAACAAACCCCTCAATTTTTATATTAAGTCCTAAGCGTTCAAAGATATTTGGAATATCGAACGTCGTCTTCTAGCATGATAAAATTAATAGAGTATTAAATATTTAATATGAGTTTGTTGTGTCACCACAAGGCAAGTATTAAGGATTTAAGATGTTAATTTATCAAATTTGATGCTTATAAAGAAAATTGAACAATATTGGTTTGTTGTGTCACCACAAGGATGATATTTTTCTTTTTTGAATATATGGAGTGCTAGGTTGGACTTAACTTGGATAATTTTAATTCGGATGTGCCACCACTTGATCAAAATATTATAAGAGGCAAAAGAAAAGGAGTTGCATAGTTGATGTAATTGACAAAAGTTGTCTACCTATTTATTTATATATAGTTTGTTGTGTCACCACAAGGCTATATACATTTCAAATGAGATCCTTATTCTCACTAGCAAATCTTTAATTAGATTTTGCCGAACTATATAAGTGAGGGTAATATAGTTTGAAGAAAATAGTGGGAGATACCAATTTAAAACAAGACCTAATTTAATTTGGTAATTAATAAAAGAATGTATGTTAAAATGTTGTTAATTACAAATTCATTTACGAAATTTTACAATGTCTAAAATTACTATCATCTGCGAAGCATATTAGATGCTAAATTAACCGTAATCAATTAAACGGATTGGTTAAGGAATTTGAGAATGGTTCTCATAGTGAAAAGCTATCTTATGTCCTTAATACGCCTATCCTCGCAATGGTTGCGCGATAATGCCTCTGAGGAAGACATTGCTACTTTTAGAAAGTGGCAAGATGATGCACGATTGGCTCAATGCACCATGCTCGCATCCATGAGTAACGAGCTTGACGTCAAGATGAAACTATTGATGCTCTACTTATATTCCCGCACATCAAGTAGTTGATGGTGAGAAAAGTAGGGTGATAGATATCGAGATATATAAGGAGCTCTTCCGATCTAGAATGGCCAATGACACTATAGTGCAGAAAAAAGTTCTTAACATAATCAATTTGATTGATCAATTAGGACAACCGGTTTTGTCATGGATGGAAAGTTGAGCCAAGATTTGATCTTGCACTCACTCCGGACTCCTTTCACAATTGTTGTGAATTTTTATATGAACAAGCTAGATATCGGCCTACCGATTTGCTTAACATATTGAAAATGTTGAGAGTCACTTTCCAACCAAGAAAGATCAAGTCTTCTTGGTAGGGGCCAAGGATCTTCCGAAAAGAAGAACGATTCAAAGAAGGTAAATAGAAAGGCGTAAACAAAGGATAATAAGAGCAAATTGATACGGATAGCAAAGGAGTTTGCTTCCACTGCAATAAGCCTGGACACTAGAAAGAAACTGCGAGAAGCATCTTGCAGAGGCTAACCAAAGAAGCTTAGTGAAGTTTCGGTTACAATAAAGTTTTTGTTCATGATTGAAATAAATTTTTCTTTAAGTCAAGGTTCTACTTGGGTATTGGATACCGACTTTGGTTATCATAAATATAGATTTATGAAGGGACCAAGCAAAAGTAGAAAGCTAAACAAATATAAGTAATCCTATGTGTAGAAAATGAAGCAAAGGTTGCTGCATTAGCCATAGAAACTTATAGTTTAGCAATGCCTACGGGAAAATCTATTAAGTTAATAAGTTGTTATTGTATTCCAGTTCTTGTTAAAAATATTATTTCCACTTTATTGTTGGTCAATGAAATCTTTGGTATTATAATTAAGAACAATTGTTGTTCTATTTATAATAATAATGTTTTGTATACAACCGAATATTACTTAATAAATTTTGTATACTTGACTTACATGAAAATAATTTTGCATATTAAACAAATTAGTATAAGAAAGGAGATGATCATTCAAAGAGTTGAATGTGTGTATTTGCTAAAATACAAGTGTGTATTATTTGAAAGGTTCAAAGAATTGTAAGTGAAACAAATTGACAATGTATTAAGATTCTTTGATTAGATCAAGGAATAAATACTTGTGCAATAAGTTTCTAAATCATCTCAAATGGTTTTCTCATAATGGACACATCCTGATACGCAATAATTGATTAATGTATCTGAATGAAAAATCGTACTTTGTTGGACATGGTGCGGTCCAAAATGATTTTACCGACATTCCAGTATCCTTTTGGGATAATGTCCTAGAAATGGCTGCATATCTACGAAAATGGTAACCTCAAAATCCGGCCCCAAGACTCCATAAAAGTTATGGACAGGGAGGATTCCTAATCTTAAGTATGTTAAGATAAGGGGTTGTCCAACTTACGTGAAAAGGTTTCAAAAGATAAGCTTGGGACAAGATTTTATAAGTGTCGATTTGTGGGACATCCTAAAGTAAGTTTAGGGTATATGTTCTATAATCCTACTTAGCAAAAGGTGTTTGTTGCAAAACACGCTGCCTTCTAAGATAAAGGTGTTTATCATTGAAGGGGCTAGTGGGAGGATAATAGATCTTGAAGAGTTCAAGAACCACAAAACACTATAAATCAAATAAGAGGAACCTGTAGATAGACCTATTATACCACAACCGGAATCGTAATTCGAATAGTATCAAGATACCTAGGAGGTATGGATTCATCATAGATGATGATGATGAGGTACACATCATAGAAGATGATGATCCAATTACATACGATGAGGTAAGTGTTATAGACACTCGGAAATGGATTGAAGCAAGTTTCTCAAATATGGAACATTCGTTTTGATGAGGAAATCAAAAGAGTTTGATTTTATCAAAAAAAATAAGAATGAACCTAGTGTGTACAAAAGAATTAATTAGAGCATCGTGACATTCCTAGTACTATATGTTGATATACTACGGATAAGGAATGACATACCAATGCTACAATCAAGAAAGATAAAGTTGTCCAAACATTCCTCCATGAATGATTTGGAAGAGTATCTTAATTGGGGATATAAATCTATATAGATAGATTTAAGAGGATGCTGACTTAACCCAAGGAACGTTATATTCATTTTGATGCTAAAGTCGCTTTAGCATGGCAAGCTCCAAGAGATGTTTCATGTTGATGAGCTAAGGAGTGTATCTCTCTTAATAGTCCCCACAAACTATTAAAGGAAGAGAGATCGCATGAGTGACAATCATGTATGCAATGAAATATACGAGACCTGATGTTGATCAGTCATATTATGGAGAAGTTCACTATGAGTCGGTGAAAACATCTTAAAGTGCTTAACCCAAGACTAAGGATGTGATCATATTCATGGTGGGTCTAAATTAAAACTAGAGGGTGTAATGAGACTCATGTTTTTTGAAAAGAGACCAAGATGACGAAAAATCCACTTTAAGGTAAAGCGTTATCTTGAACAATTAGTGGTGCAAAGAATTGGAAAGGTTCCAAACAGGAAAGAGTTCTTTGGTTTAGTGATAAAGAGAAAGTATATAGCTATAAATGAAGCCGCAAGTTGATTGTTTGGATTAAAAGTTCATTCTGTAACTAGGAATAGTTCCTAAGTCTCATCTTGGATCTAAACATGTGTCAGTAGCACTTTCATTTGATTATTAGAATCATTGAAAGATGGGAAATCACTATAGAGATAGTGGACTCTCATGAACAACATTACATATCCATTAACTAAAGCTTATCCAATAGCAGGATAATCGTCACTTAGAGAAGAAGAGTATAAGATACAATGGCGATTGGCTTTAGTGCAAGTGGGAGATTGAAAGTAGTATGCATACAAGCCAATCATGTTTGATGATAAAGCATATACTTTGTAACAATCTTATTCATTTATTAATAAAAACTATTAATTTATTAAAGGCTTTTAATTATCTACATGATGTTTGTTTTATAATATGTGATAAACCCGATAGTTTTAAGCAATGCTTTTAGAATAATGATGATGATCATTCTAATGAGATCTAAATTCTTAGAAAGCTTAAAATTAAAATAGTTCCCAATCATTGGATTACTAAATTGGGGATTAGTGAATCCGGATAGATTGGTACATACGTTGCTTTCTCATCGTTGGATGAGGATGATTGATCTCATGATCATTTGTGTGGAGACACTAAAGCTAGTATGTAGGTGCTTATTAGAGAATAAGTTCATTTGAACGTTGGCTCGCTAAGGAATACCTAATGGAGTTTTACTTGCTCATCAATAGGAATTCCTCGCAGTGATAGTAAGTACAAGTAATCCTTGGACTTGAGATCATCATAGTATCTTGTGTATGATGAGTTATACTTTGACTTATTCCTTAAGACCCTTAGGGTATATCAAAGGGTATGCTTGGGTATAATAAGTTGTACATGGAGATAATGTATGATCAATAAAGAATCTACCACTTCTAATAAAAGAAGAGAAATGTCCTATGTGATTCGATAAATGACAACCCAAAGAGTCCTTGGCGATGCGTAATGAAATTAGAAAGGAGTTTCTAATTTGCATTATTTGGTGTTGTGCATTTAAGGATCGAAATACATATAATTAAATAAAATAAGACTTGACAAGAATTCCATGTCTTATATTTAATTGGGACATTGTATGGTGGAAGGATTGAATTGTACGGTAACTATTTACTCAAAGGTTCTTTTATGATTGATGTTGAAATCTATATTATCTGGAAAGTCATGATCGCTAGGGAGGCTTATCCCTATTGTAGAATAAATATTATTTATTTAAATAAATTAATTGTTTAATTTATTTATTTAAATAAGATTAGAATTGTTCTAATTGATTTATTCACAACCGGTTTAATATGGAGAACCTAAAGGGTCACACCATAAAAGGAAGAATAATTATTTAAGAAGTTAATGGCATAATCGTAATAATATAGTTAAGTATATTTAATTTAATCTATGGTGATAGAATAAATTAAATAGCTTAATATTTATTATTTAATATTTTAGAAATATTAAATATAAATTAATAAGAGGAGTCTTATTAATATTATTACAATTATTATTATTTTAATTTCTAAAAGAGTTTAGGAATTAATTTAATATAAGTACTCTCATTTATTCCTAATTGGATTAGGAAGGAAAATTAGTTAAAGGAGTTTAATTAATTATCCCTAATAAGATTAGGGAGCTTAATTAATTAAAAGAATTTAATTAATTAAATAAAACCCAATTCCTTAATTGTTAAGGTGGGTTGCCCACTTCTATAAATAAGAGGATTCTTATTATGGGTGTGGGGGTTGTTGACTTTTACAACTACGACATAATTCCAATTTGTTGGAGAGTACGCCCCCTTTTTCTATACAGATAGGAAAAACTAGGGTTTGAGCCAATACCCCTTCTTCTTGAAAATTCTTTTTCCTTGGTGGATCACCTCTAGAGGCCAAACATATGGGTGGCTAACGTTGATCAAAGAAAGGAACCAAACCCGGTGGATTCAAGTTGAACGCGAAAGGATTTGGAGGTGAACTTGTACCTGAGGAAGCTCGATCTTCAAGGGTATGATTTTATTCTTTATCTTTTCGTTTAATTAATAATTGTGCATAAAGGGTGATCCGGGTATATGGTTTGTAAATTTTTTAAACTCTGATTTTACACGTTTCCGCACTTTTTATGCAATTTGATTGTGTTCTTGAATATTAAAAACCTAACAACATTCTTATGAAACCCTACACCCTCGGATCCATTTACATACTTTCTAATTCTTGTTTGTCTTTTATGAAATTTTCGCCATAACTTCGTTATAGCTAAGTTTATTCCTAACCAAGAAATAAACATCTAACTTATACGCGATGGTTTTAAACTTGTCCATCAATAACAAGTTATACTACGATGGTTTTAAATTTGTCCATCAATAATGTTCTTAATGTTCTTCGCGTGTTCTTTGCATTCTTCATTTTTAATCGATACGTTAATTATGATTTTACTTTTTCTTGGAATTTGATGTTATAAAACATCATTCCTTACTAATTTCACCGAATCGTTCATATGATTCATTCGGATCATTCAAATTCATTACGAAACTTATACTTCCTTAAGAAATTTATAAACTGAACTTCTAATTCTTATTTCTTTTTTTCATGATTCCAACCATATAAAAATCATTCTTAACATCATTTACTTCTATTATCATTAAGTTATGTTTTGAACATATGAAACTTAAAGAAAATTTTACTTAGAAGTTAGGTTTTAGATTACTTTTCTTCTTTATTTTTCTTCCATCAGACAAAGCCGATGATTTGCTAGCTTTTCTATTTCACGATCACCTTCGATCCAAGCATCCATGCTCTTTCTCTTCCTTCTTCTTCTTCTTCTCCAAGATCTCATGCTTTCTCTCTCTCAAAGTGTTGGTTGATTTCTTAAAAAAATCAACTAACACTTCTCTTATATAGATTTTCAAAGCTAGGGGCAAAATAGTCATTTTATCCCTAAAGTTACTATTCATACCTCCTTACTAAACCTCCTTACTATTCACAAAGCTTCTCTTGGAAGCTTCGTGCTTCAAATCTTCTTGAATTAAATCCGGCGAGCTTTAAAGCGCAATTTTCTAATCCAAATATTTTTGGATATTTCGTCTTTCCTTTACCGATTAACTTTTACGCATTTTTCAGATTTCCAAAAAACTGAAAAAAACTTTTTGATGTTAAGCGTTTTTCTTCACGTTTTCCCCTAACGTAGTTAAACAAATGAAAAGTACATAACAGTACTTTTCGTCGTTTTTATTTCGTTTGATTTATGCACATTTTTTGAGAAAAACTTTTATCGGGTTACTTAACTTTTCACGATATACTATCGTCAAATATTTCAACAGAATTTCATTTGGACATACCAAACTCTCGAAAAGGCTTAGGTTATTCAAACCATAACCTTTAGGGTTTCGTCGGGTAAATAGTGCTTATTTTGTCTTTCTCCTAGAAAATATTTTTTTCCCGAGAAAAATTATATTTTTGTCTTGAAAATTCTTACTCATTCAATCTAGCTCGTAGCCAGAATACTCCCATTTTATAATCATCCTAGGTTCTAGAATGATTAATAAACACATAGCATAGAATAGTATTAATAAAAATTCATTTTATTAATAACTAATTCTTTAAATCTTAAATTCTGGACAATCCGATTTTTTGGGTTGTCACAGGATTAGAAAACTTTCTCAACATAAGAGTAAGGTTAAGAAAACTTGCCTCGTACGTAGATTACACGATTACTATACACGTTCCTCAATTTAATCCTACATACCAATTACATTCACAATACCAGTTAATTATAACATAACCGGCATCATAAGTACATCCTATTTTGTCTAAACTCTAATTATTATTATACTAATCGCATCACAATATTAGTTTTCACATATTATTAGACTTCACAAATAGCGAGCTAACTAAGCGTTCGACGTATCATTTAAACACATAAGAACATTATTGGTATGTTAAGAACATGTTTTAACATAACATTGTACGCTTAATACATTTTCATGTTCATTATATTAGGTTTAAATCACATTTTCTAGACTTGAGCAATTAAATAAAATTTTCTAGGCGATTACGCTAATCATGTATTGCAGCCATGCCCCGGCAATCTTTGTAGCTCTACTATTAAGCCTATGACTAGGCGCGCACACTGTCTCAACCTCGGTCTTTTGCTGCGTGCCAATTACACTAGAGGTTGGTCTTTGCGGTATTGTGATGGTATTACTTGATCAGAACAAAGCTTGCTAAGCGGTCTTTGCTTGTTGTTGCTTTTGCGCTTTTTGTTTTGTAGTTCGTAAAGAACACAGAACATGTCCAATTTAGGCCAAAATCTCACACAAATAACGAATTCAGTTTCACCCATATGTTCTAAACTTAACATAAACATTCTATAACATTCTTAGCATGTTTTTTAACAACTTAAGTCACATAAACAATAAGATTTAAAGCCATAATTTTGATGTTTTTGTGAAAAACTCCATTTTTGACATTCTTAACAAAATTGACTACTACGAACTCGTTTTTCAACCAAATTAGTCCCTACAAGTTTCGTTCTTTTCGTTTTTACATGTATAAACATAATCAGTTATCAATTTACCGATTTGTAGGCAATTTAGGCATCAATTTTTTTACTTTTGGGCCATATTCAAATATTCATCTTTATATAACTTCAAAACTCCAATTTGAACATGATTTCATGGTTTAATTACTCTAACATCATATAGCAGATTGTACATGCATATTAACTATTACAACTCTCAATAATTTGGCCATAAAAACTCATTTACAAAGAACCAAAATAATATTTTCACTATAAACTAAAAAGTCGTATTTTAAACATGATTTCATGAATTTGATTATTCTAAATCACATACAATTCATGTAGAACATGGTATAAACATATTATTCAGGAGCATTTTATCGACCTCCATGTGGGTTGAAGGCCTGACATCAAAAGGGTACGTTGGGCCCATTGGGCTGAAGCTATCCTGGATGTTGAAGGTGTTAGGGTTTGAGCATTCGAGTCCTTTGGGTCAGAGCCCTCTTCAAGTTGGCGGTGTTTTGGGTCGGGAATCCGAGTCCTCTAGGCCGGATCCCTCTTTTGGTTGATGGTGTTCAGGGTCGGGCATTTGAGTCCCTTGGGCCGGAACCCAAACCATTATAGGAATTCGGGTGGATTGGGCCTTTGCAGTGGGTTGGCCCTCGTACAGAGTCTGGTGTTGTAAGGGGTTTAAATGGTTAAAGATTTTAGTCCTAACCATATTTGAATAAGGTAACTCCAAATAATGGTAATTACCATATTTAGGAATCCAAATCCAACTCGGAGATGGATTCTAAGGTGGTGAGAATACTATAAATATAAGGCTTAGGTTTCAACTAACAAGTAATACACTTTTGAGCACTAAACACTAAAGCCTCCATTGTTAAACCTTGTGAACAACCTATACTTATTCTCACACCGGAGCTATCCCCCGGCGGCACAAGCCGTCAAGCTTCGGGTGTGATCTATTATTGTGCAGGATTCAGTGTATGGACTTGGTGATTGGACACGCCAGTGAAACTTGGCTTTAACATTAGCGCTAGAAGGAGGGCCGTTTAGTACTTTTTACAATCACAACAAACTTTTTTGGTAGAAGGCTATTATGGTGAGTGGAGATAACAGCGCTTCTGTCCAGGAAAAGGCTAAGACCCACCAAACCACCCAGGCGAGGGGGTCGGTGAAAGATAGGATGGGTTCCAAAACCCAATGAGGTCATGCTATACACGCCTTATCTCTCTGGCAAAAATTCTTCTCAGACAACCAACACACACCTAAACCTATTAGTCATACCGATGACAACCAGTCTCGGGCACATGAAAGGCAAGGGAGAGATCGGGGAAATGGCAGTCGTGACCAACGTGAATTCATTCTGAGGAAAAAGATGTAGCAAAATCAAGGTGCCATGATGGCAGTATGTCTGCAGTAGGAGGAGCTCGAAGAGCAGATGGCCATGTTGATGGGAGACTAGGAAGCCTCTACGAAGAGGAGCAGACAACGGAGCCAATCCCGGTCACCTCAATGGGAGGAGGCATGAAGAGAAAAGAGTAGGCCCAGAAGTCACTCTCAAGAAGGTAGAAGCCGAAGGAGGAGTAGTTCGGTGGATAGGAAGTCTGAGTACCAGGGCAGATCGGGCAGAGGAGGAGGATCGCGTCTCCCGAATATGAAAGGGACAGACACAGATCGTGCCCTCATAAGGAGGAGTCTGACCCCCTCGCTCGAAGGGTTGCAGAGTTGGAGAAACTAATTACGGCAAAAAACCCAATGGGAACATCTGTTAGCTGCCCCAGTTCACCATTTTCGCCCAAAATCAATCAGGTCACAGCTGACCCAAAGAAGAAAATGCCCTTGATGGAATCATATGATGGGCTGGGGGACCCGTATAACCATTCTGATAGATATGATTGGTTGATGACCTACTATGGGCATTCAGACACTGTAAAAGGTCACATGTTTGCCACGACTTTAAATAAGAGCGCCTGAGAATGAATGGGGACTTTGGCAGTTGGTTCAATCAGTTCATGGAATGACCTTCGGGAAAAGTTCCATACACGGTTTGGGAGTAATAAAAGAAGGGGAAAAATCATTGCTTCCCTCATGCACAAGCCTTATACGATGGATATTGGAGATATTGGAGGAGATACGTAACAAGCCATTTTACGAGCCTTGTACGACGTATTCGAAGCCCGAAAAAAAGGGTCGAGACAAATATTGTGAGTACCATCAAAGTCGCGGACATACAACGGAGATATGTAATGATCTGAAAGACTTTATAGAGAAGAATGTTCAGAACGGCAAGCTAGTCCAGTATGTGGTTGGTCAGGAGAATTCTGAGGCATCGAGGGAGTAAAGTAGAGGGCCGGCTCGAGACACCCAGCCAAAATAGAACCAGTCACCCCGAGGCATAATTGATGTGATTTTAGGCGGTTCTGTAGGGTGTGTGACAGGAAAGAAGAGAGGTGGGCACCTCAATGTCTTGGTATCAGTTACGGGTTCCTTGCTAAGAAAGGATCGGGTCTACCTGGGAATATCCATCTATTTCTCTGATGAAGACTACCCCATAGATCTTATAGAACCGTATGATGGGGCGTTGGTAATAATTGCTCAAGTCGGGCCGGTGGACATGAAGAGGATGATGATCGATAATGGGTCCTCGGTCGACAGACTGTACACTCACGCCTATCAGAGGATGGATCTGGTAGGGAAGAATATGGAGTTGGGTGGAGAAGTCCCGTTGTACAGTTTTAGTGGGGATCCGGTGCATGTGTAGGGCACCATTGAATTGCCTATCAGGTTCGGCACACCACCGCAACAGGCAGAGATAATGGTCAGATTATTTGCGATTTAGGTTGATTCGATATACAACGCTATTTTGAGAAGGCCGACCCTGGCAGCTTTGCAAGCAATGACATCCATACCTCATTTTAAAATCAAGTTTCTGACATCGAACGGTATTGGGGAGATAAAAGGTGATCTTGACATCGTTCGAAGGTGTTATCAGAATACTTTGATTTTTTCGGGGGTTAGGGTCAGCAAGCAGAAGTAGACAATGCCCATTGAAATAGAGCCATTCATTAAGAGAAGTAAAAACCGCTGGCCCTTCCTACTGAAGAAACAGAGGATGTGGAGTTGGTCCCAGGGAATACAGAGAAGTTGATCAACAATGGGTCAGGGCTGATAGAACCGTTCTAGATGAGGCTTGTGATGCCCCAAAATTTGGGTACTTTTAAACCACAGATATGGTGCTACACGGTACTCATCACTAAACATTCATTCCATTAAAACAACATCAAAATGAACATAATTACTACATTCTTATTACGATAATAATAATCATCTCGTTCCCAAGTTCTGTAACAAAATACATTCTTTGTTTAACATAATATAATTCATACAAACATACTAGTCTATTATAGGATAATCTACTTATCCATCTTAGCTTTGCCTTTATCCCTACTAGGATCATCAGTTCTTTCGACCTTAGCTGTAATCATGTAATTCAAGCAAGAAGTGAGCATAACTAGCTTAGCAAGTCTAACAAAGGATAATACAAATACCACGTTGACAATTATATGATTATCTTCCATTAATGAACAAGTAGCTATGAAGTACTATGAAAAATTAACTAACACTTCTCATTTCATAAATACAATTCCAGAGTATATATAATAGCTTAGGAATTCTGAACTAGTCGAAAGACCATGAACATTCTCTTTTCATTTTCATACATAAAAAAAGGACATCCCGACACTAAGTCCGTACATCTGATATATCTTCCGAGCACTTCTAGGTGATCAGCCTATAGTACTCTATGTTGATCAACACTTATCTATTAAACGTATTTACGTTTAAGTTTTGGCAACCTCACGTGCCCATTGAATAATCGATGAAAATACATTTTTTGTTGGTTGATTATCATTGGTTAATTACCAAAGTTTGAATACATTTTACTTTCGTATATCTCACGTTCTTAGTTTAATTACTATTAAACCTTACTTAAATTTCTAAAGTCATCACTATAAAAGTGATTTAAGATTGATCATACCATGTATATTAAGTACATACATGCTCCTCTATTGGTTTACAATCAATTGGGATTAGAAACCAACTTTTTCAACAAAATCCTACTACCGGTGCTGTGGTGCCTGACATCAATACACTATTGGCGCTGCGACACCAACTAGCAATGGCTAAAGTCCAGATCTAAGTGACATGCTACATGAGATTTCTTTAATAATGATTATTGCCATGCCACTCTCTCTAATAGCTAATATTACTATTTATTGCTGCTGCATGGGCCATTATAGCTTGGGTTGGTGTTGCGGCGCCTCCCCTGAGCCTTTGAATATTTTTTTAAATTTAAACTACGATTCTTCCCAGACTCATAACTTAGTCATTTTAAGTCGAATTCGCTCGTTCAAAAGCCGTTTTCTTACACGTAACATATACTACAATTTTATCTGGACAAACATAGTTTTTAAATCTATTAACGATGAATTCACTATTAACGTCCTAATAATGCGTTCATTAAACGTTCTTGAGCGTTCAAAGCTCGTTTTCTTTGTTATAAGTCAGAATTCGACCATTCTTGAGTCCACGACTCTTGAATACATTATACTATGATATGCCATCAAAAACTAGGGTTTCCCAACTAAACGATAATTTTTGACTACTAATCCGGAATTATACAATTTCAACCTTCAACGTATAATTTCATAAAATTCTCCATAACTTCATTACTCGTGTTTTATACGCCAAATCAAATGGAACCAATCCATTGATTCATTGTCTACATCCTAACCAAGAAATATTCACATACCCTATAAATGATGGTTTTTAATTTGTTCATCAACAAACAAAACAACGTTCAATGGTTTAAACCATGATAAATTTACTTAACGCTTATGATTTCTACTTAAACATGGCTTGTAAATATTTAATTCACTATTAGCCATCCTTATTCCTTCGGAAGAGACATGCTCCACCAATTTATGATTCTATATGAAAAATAAATTTAGACGAATCAAAAACTAAGGTTTTATAAATTATTACCTTTACGTTCCTCGCGTTCTTGCAAAAAACTCTTACGATTTGCTTCAAGCTCTTTTAAATACTTGTTTCTAGCTCTTTCTCTCTCTCAAATTATATTAGTCAAACGTTGTAAACAACCAAATGAACTAGCTAAGCTTCCTTTTATAGGAATTTCAAATGGAGGGTATTTTGGTCATTAGGTAACCTCCTTACTAGTTCATTTCTTTGTAACCAAGTAGAGTAGCTTTAATTGGTCACCAAGTAGCCAGCCCACATGCCTTTTGGGTCCTCCCATGGGTTGCCCCATAGGTTTTACCCATCTGGTGACCCATCGATTCGATCAGCGGTTTGATTTCTTGGATCGGGCTTGATTTAACATAACCTTGGGCCTTAACATTACTCAAACTTAGGCTTCATTTCACAATACATTGGGCTTGATATAATCCAAATCCAATTGGATTCTATAAAGTCCATAAACTCAAAGTGCAATAAGAACTAATCATATTTTACGCGTATAACTCATGTATTCTCTTCGTATAGAATTCGTACGATATTCGTATTATACATCATAATAATCTTCATACTATACTCATATACTAACTAGTATCATACTTGTATAACATACATATAATAACCCTAATCATTATATGCATTTTATTTCTTTCTCGGAATTTACTTTCCCTAACCCTTAGGTTTTAAGTGTGCAATCGAAAACTTTGTTTGCCATAACTGAAAAATTATTGGATATTCCATCTCATCTTGTAATTCTATCATTATGCATTTCTCGAAATTTCAAACTTAATTCCCGAGCAGAAACAGATGAATAGTGTTTTAACGGAAATTTATCGGAAAACTTTTATTTTCGTCTTGAAAATTCATAACAGTTAATTCTAGCACATAACCAGAATCCTAACCACATCCGCACACTCTAGGTCATAGAACGACCTTCATACAGCTTACTCACATAAATAATCAATTAAATTCATTTAATCCACATAATCAAATAAAAATTTAATTCATATAAAAATCCGATTTTCTCGGGCGTTACATTCTCCCCCCTTATAAGGATTCTGTCCTCAGAATCTCGCTACAATTACATAAACAAATGGGGAAAAATTTCCTTCATTTTACTCTCGAGTTCCCACGTTGCTTCTTCGGCATTGTGGCTCCTCCAAATTACCTTCACCTAAGGTATTATCTTATTTATCAAGACTTGTTCCTTTCTATCAATAATTTGAACTGGAAGTTCTTCATACGTTAAGTTTTTTTCTATCTGAATAGATTTGTACTCTATTACGTGTTTGTAGTCCGGTTTATAGGGACGCAACACTGACACGTGAAAAACATTGTGTATACGTTCCATCTCTGGAGGTAAAACTACTTCATAAGCTACCTCTCCTACACTTCTTAAAATTTCAAAAGGTCCTATAAACCTTGGACTTAACTTCCCTTTCTTTCCAAAATGTATCTTCTCTTTCCAAGGAGATACCTTTCAGAAAGACATACGAACCATCTTTAAATTCTCTCTTCTCACAGTGAGGATCTACATACTTCTTTTGCCTATCTAGAGCTGCTACTAAGCGAGTACGTATTAGCATTACCATGTATGTTGTCTGTTGTACCATCTCAGGTCCCAACATCCGACGTTTCCCTACTTCATCCCATCACAGTGGAGTTCTGCACTTCCTTCCATATAACGCTTCATAAGGCGACATTCCTATACTAGCGTGAAAACTATTGTTGTACTCGAATTCCACTAATGGCAGATGTTCGTCCCAACTCCCCTTAAAATCCATAACGCAAGATCTTAACCTATCTTCTAGCGTTTGGATTTTTCGCTTGCTTTGTCCATCCGTCTGAGGATGATACGTTGTACTTAACTTCAGTTGCATTCCTATTTGCTCTTGCAAACTCCTCCAGAAGTTCGATGTGAATCGTGGATCACGATCTGACACAATAGATGTGACACCCCCAAATTTGATACTTCCATTTTCACAGGATTTGGTGTTCACTATATAAACATCATCTATCTATCTACCCATAAATAAATGCAAACCATGCAATAGATAGAAATAAATAATAAAATCTCTCCCCTTAGGGGGTTACATCAACTAAATAATAAATAAATCCCAGGTTACTCTAACCTTAAATCATCTATGCGAAAAATATAAACAAATAAGTCTTAAGTAACATCAATTCTAATCATCATTACATAACTACAATAATAAAGCAGTCTTCATTACTTGCTAATCTTGCCCTTGCCCTTACTAGTGGAAGGTTCGTCTGCTCTTTCGTTCTTAACTGCAATGTTATTATTACGCAAGAGTGAGCACGATTGCCCACAAGTATAACAATATAACATTGAATAATAACATGTGAGAGAAATAATAACTTCGGATATAAAGCTCAACTTTTGAATGAAGAATGGATAACAAGAATCAAAAGAAATTCTTAGGGTCATAAGACCTTGAACTATGTCCTAGGTTGTCAAGTGTTTTTACTTGAAACCTTTAACAGTCATAAGACTATGGACTCTTCTTCTCGTACTTAGGGGGATCAGCCCTTAGTACCATACTGTGTACAATATCTTAACGCTAAAGCGTAAATAATCCCCTATACAGGGTTGTTCATCTCAGTTTTGACATTCGAGTCCGCACCAAAGGAAGTTTGGTTTGGATAATTCATCAAGGGGTTCTAAAATTTAGAACGCTCATCAACTATGGACTAGTCGAATCAATAAGGGTTCACTAGTCTAACAAGGTTTAACAGTAAATGAATATTTAACTTGAATAACATCTCAAAAGGTATACAATAGAATAATTATTGTATAACAACATCATGCTTGAAGATTAATAAACTTTAATATCCAAGACAAGCTTGATCAATAATAATGAGAAGTTGCTCAATATCGAAAGAGGAATTAATAAATTTATATAACGATAACAAGTAAGGTTAGAAAACTTGCTCAACGAAAGTTTAGGGTAAGAAACTTGCTCAACGTAAATGTAGAGTTAGAAAACTTGCTCAATGTAACAAGATAAGGTTTAGAAACTTGTCTCGTGTGTAGATTACACTTAAACAAACTCGTTCTTTGAATTAAATCTTACATACCAATTACGTTCACAATACCAGTCAATAACAACGTACTAACATCATAACTTTACTCTTTGTTTAACTCGAATTCATGACTATACTTAGTCAATTATTACACTTAGTGTAAAATTAAGACTTCACAAAAAAAAACTAATTATGCATTTGATCATTCAATCCACACGTAATTGTGTTATGGACATGTTAAGAATTTATTTTAACATCTCATTATAGGTCTAACAAGTCTTTATAATCATTAGACTAAGTTGCTATCACATTTCCATACTTGTACACTTTTAAAAACTCATTTCTGACCATTCTGCTAAGTGGCGTTATGGCCATACACTTTTATACTATCTTGTCTTGTACGCAAGCAGCCATAGCATGGCATGTAGGCATGCCACATGGAGTCTCGAAGCACGAGTTGGCGCTTCGACACTCCATGATTTTTTTGATTTCGATTCAGCGAAGAACACAAAATTCAAATAAATAAACTCTACGTGATCATTATTTCACCAATTTAAACATACCCACAAGCTAGAATTTATACATAACCATTACCCAACATGTATAGAGTGATTTTAACACATTAAAACACATGATCATAGAATTAGATCATGAAAATTGGACTGTTCTTGATGTTCTTGATGTTTTGAACATAAATTCTAAAATCCATCGCAATAGATTCGTTATAAGACCAAATCCAACCATTCAAATTTCGTTTGGTTTATTTTATCATGCATAATCATATACAAGTGGAAATTTTGCAAAACCATTTATGTTTGACATATTAAAAACATGTATAAGGTCATATGGCCATATAACATACTCTGAAATCTTTTACTGTATAATTTCATGAAACTGAAGATATGGAAACCCATATAATATATATAAAACATGCTATGATGTTATATATTAACACATAATCACATAATTGTTACCCTTTCCAATTACAGAAACTTTATAGAAAACTTAGGCCATATTCATGAAAACTTAAAAAGACGTAAAATAGGAATTTGGGTTGGAGAGAATTACCCAAAGCGTAGAATATAACTTACAGAAGATGAATTCCCTCTCAATTCTTTACCAATCACACACTAATTACTCAAACTCTCTCTGTCACTTTCTAGACTTAGGAAAATTAATAAAGAAAAGGAAGGGGAAATCGTATAATAAAGAAGATGTCTGACGAGTTGTGGTCAGTTACTTAGTCATGGGTAACTGCCCTCAACTCCCTCTAAGGCCATGTTTGGCTAGTTAGAATAGGTTTTAAAAATCATTTAATTTAATAAAGCTTTATTATATAGTTTAAGTAATGTCACATCCATTATAAAATAAACAATGTCTTATTTAATTTATTTAAATAAAATATAATAATTTCTCAATAATTCACATAGTCACATAATTAAATTTCTCATTTAATAATAATATTAAATTATTAAATCTCTAATTAATAATTAAATTAATTAAAATAACATAGGCTTATTAAATATTTCTTTTAATTCAATAAGCTCACATAATCACATACTTCGAATAATAAAATTATCCATATTAATTTAATAAATATAACACATATAATTAAATTAATCTACCACAATTTCATCAATTAATTACTTAATCTAATAATTAATTCATCAAAAAATATTTATTCAATCCAATAAATATTAAAATTAAATTACAAAAATCTCGGTTGTCACATCTTTCCCCTCTTAAAAGGATTCTGTCTCCAGAATCACAACTCAATAATTCGTCCCGTTACATTCTCCCCCCCCTTACAAAGATTCTGTCCCCAGAATCGCATATAACAATCTAAGAAAATAAATGAGGATAATTCTTCATCATATTCTTTTTGAGTTCCCACGTAGCTTCTTCAGCATTGTGGTTCCTCCAAATTACCTTAACAGAAGGTATTACTTTATTTCTCAGAAAATGTTCTTTTCGGTCGATAGTTTGAACATGAATTTCTTCGTAAGACAAGTCTTTGTCGAAATGTAGGGGTTCATATTCAATCACGTGCTTGTAATCGGGTTTGTATGGTCGTAGGACTGAGATATGGAAAACATTGTGGACACTCTCTAGAGATGGAAGTAAGGCTACCTCATAAGCAACTTCTCCTACCCTTCTCAGAACTTCAAAGGGTCCGATGAATCTTGGGCTCAATTTTCCTTTCTTTTCGAACCTGATCTTTCCCTTCCAAGGAGAGACCTTTAAGAACACATAGCTACCCAGCTCGAATTAGACATTCTTGCGGTGTGGATAAGTGTATTTCTTCTGTCTATCTTGAGCTGTTGTCAATCTTGCTCGAATCACCTTGACTATCTCTGCTGTTTATTGTACCAATTCGGGCCTAGTAGTTGTCTTTCGCCAACTTCATCCCAATATAGTGGAGTTCTGCACTTTCTAACATATAACGCTTCATAGGGTGGTATTCCAATACTAGCGTGGTAACTATTGTTGTATCCGAACTCTACAAGCGGTAAATGATCATCCCAATTTCCTTTAAAATCCATTATACAAGCTCTTAACATATCTTCCAATGTCTGAATTATTCTTTCACTTTGTCCATCTGTCTGCGGGTGATATGCTATGCTCATTCGCAACTGTGTACCCATGCATTCCTGTAGCCATTTTTAGAAGTTCGGCGTAAAACGCGGATCTCTATCAGAAACAATTGACACCGGAACTCCGTGCTTTGAAACAATCCCTTTAACATATAACCTTGCCAACTGATCTAAGTTGAATCTGATTTTGATCGGAAGGAAGTGTGTGGATTTCGTCAATCGGCCAACAATAACCCATACTGCATCGTAGCCTTTCTGAGTTGTTGGTAGGCCAACCACGAAATCCATCGTAATATGTTCCCATTTCCATTCAGGAATCTCTAAAGGTTGTAGCAACCCACTCGCCCTCTGATGTTCTACTTTAACTTTCTGACATGTTAGGCACTTGGCAACACATTCTGCACCCTATCGTTTCAAATTTGGCAACCAAAAGTGTTGTCGAAGATCTTGGTACATCTTGGTGCTACCAGGGTGAATCGAATATCTTGAGTTGTGAGCCTCGCTCAAAATTTCTTCCTTAATCACTGGAACTAGCGGTACCCAAATTCTGCTCTCAAATCTTAGTAGTCCCTCACTGTCTATTTTGAATCTCAGTTCAGTCCTTCCAGATATCTTCTTCTTCACTTTCTCACATTCTTCGTCCTGAAGTTGAGCCTCCTTAACTTTATTCAGTAAGTTTGTACCAGCTTACATCTGAAATAACTTCTCGTTAATTTCCATAGGATACTTCACTTCCAATTCCAGCTTTTCCATCGCTAAAATTAGCTCCTCCTAAGCGGTCAACATCATCAATTTCTCCCGATCTTTTCTACTTAGGGCGTCGGCCACCACATTTTCCTTACCCGGATGGTATAGAATCTCACAATCGTAGTCCTTAATTAACTCCAACCACCTTCTTTGACGCATGTTCAAGTCTTTCTGTGTAAAAATATATTTCAGACTCTTGTGATCTGTATATATTTCACACTTCTCCCCATAAAGATAGTGCCTCCAGATCTTCAAAGCAAAAACCACTGCAGCTAACTCCAAGTCATGGGTCGGATACCCCTTCTCATAATCTTTCAGTTGTCGTGACGCATACGCAATGACTCTACCATTCTGCATAAGCACACAACCAAGTCCTTTATGCGATGCATCACTATATACCACAAAATTTCTTGTGTCATCCGGAAGAGATAACACAGGTGCTGTACTTAACCTCTTCTTTAATTCTTAAAAACTTTCCTCACACTTCTCCATCCAAACGAATTTCACCGATTTCCTAGTCAAATTCGTCAGCGGAGTTGCAATCTTAGAAAAATCTTGAATGAATCTTCTGTAATAACCTGCCAATCCAAGAAAAATTCTTACTTCCGACGGCATCTTCGACTGATCCCAGTTAATCACAGCTTCGACTTTGGAGGGATCCACCGAAATTCCGTCTCTATCAATCACATGTCCAAGAAATTGTACTCTTTCAATCCAGAATTCACATTTTGAAAACTTAGCATACAACTTCTCCCTTCTCAATGTCTCTAATATAAACCTCAAATGCTCTTCGTGTTCTTCCTTGGTTTTCGAATATACCAAAATGTCATCTATAAATACCACTACGAATTTGTCCAAAAACGGCTTGAACACTCCATTCATTAAGCCCATAAATGTTGCAGGAGCATTCGTTAGACCAAATGACATTACCAGAAATTCGTAGTGACCGTATCGTGTTCTAAACGGTGTCTTCAGTACATCCTCTTGTCTCACCTTCAGTTGATGATAACCACTTCTCAAATCTATCTTTGAAAAATATCTTGCTCCCTTTAACTGATCGAACAAGTCGTCGATTCGCGGTAATGGATACCTATTCTTAATCATGACCTTATTCGCCTTCCGTAGTCTATGCAGAGTCGCATTGTTCCATCCTTCTTCTTCACAAATAAAACCGGCGCTCCCCACGGTGATACGCTTGTTTGAATATACTTCTTGTCCAGTAATTCTTGTAGTTGGACCATCAATTCTTTCATCTCTACCGATGCCATTTGGTACGGTGCCTTCGATATTGGGGCCATTCCTAGAGCCAAATCGATCACAAATTGAACTGCTCTGTCTGGAAGAAGTCCCGGCAAATCATCCGAAAATACGTCTGCGAAATCTCTCACTACCGGAATCTCATCTATTTTCGGATTCTCTTTACGACTATCGACTATGTAAGCTAGATATCCTACACATCCTTGCTTTAACAATCTTCTAGCCTGCATCATCGTCAGACAACTCGCTTGTTTAGGTGACTTGCTACTATAAAACACAACCTTTGACGGAGTCATAAGGTTAATACGCTTCTTCTGGCAGTCAATTACCGCCCCATAATTGGATAACCAATCCATACCCAAAATAACATCAAATTCTCCAAGTTGAATAGGGATAAGATCTACGTTCATGATATTACCCTTAATATCTATTCTACAGTTCTTGTGCACATACTTAACAGGGATAATTTCTCTATTCGTAATTTCTATGTTTATAGGGTATTCTAACTCATCTTTAAACAATTCTAAGTTCTTAGTGAAGTCATCGGATATAAATGAGCAAGTAGCACCCGAATCAAATAACACATAAGCATTAACTCTATTAATCGGAATGATACCTGACACACATCGTGAGACTGTACTGCGTCCTGCACTATCATGTTGAACGTTCTAGATGTTGGTCTATTGGTTATGGTTGGTCCTGCAATAGTTAGAGTGCTTCCACCAGTATTTCCTCTATTTCCTCTTGAACTCGTCCCTCCCGATCCCTTCTTAGGACAATCTCTTGCAAGATGGTCCTTTGATCCACATGTGAAGCATGCACCCTTCTTTGGGTTCGAATAGTTTGGTGTTATGTGGCTTTCCTGACCACAATTGTAGCACACTCGCTTCCCCTTTAGACAAACTCCCAAATGCGTTTTTCCGCAGGTTGGGCATGGTTCAATCTTTTTCTTCTTCCCTCCCTGTTGACTTCCGGGCGACGAATTTTCAGACCACTTCCTCTTCTGATTGTGATTACCTCTAGTGCTACTCCCACCAGTCTTGTTATTACCTTCCTTCTCACTCTTCTTCTTCTTCTGCTCCTGATTATACTTCGTTACTGCATCACTTCCACCCTCAGCAAGTATGGCCTTCTCTAACACTCCCGCAAAAGTGTTCAATTGGAACATTGATACTTTGCTATACAACCAGGGCTTCAGTCCCTGCTCAAATCGTCTTGTCTTCCTCTCATCAGTGTGCACTTGGTATGTGGCGAACCTAGCCAACTTGTTAAACCTTGCTGCATAATCAGCTACTGACATATTTCCCTACTTTAACTCTAGAAACTGGACTTCCATCTAATTTTGTGAACTGGTTGGGAAATACATCTCAAAGAACATCTCTTTAAATCTTTCCCAGGATATTACACCTTCACCTCCTCTCACTTTGTTTGCCTGCCACCAATAGCTGGCTTCAGACTTCAGCATAAACGTTGCATACGCAGTCTTCTAATCTTCCCTTACCCTAGCAACATCGAACACCTTCTCCATCTCCATTACCCACGTCTGATGTGACGCCCCCAAAATAGGTCCATTCCATCCAACCCATTCTGAGTCGCCAAATACATGGTATAGAAACAACTACAACTTTATTATTACAACAGTAAAACTGTGAGTTTGAATACAAATATTATCTTCTAGACAATATCTATACTCAAATAAATCCTCATCACATTTATTGATACATCATTTTACAATAATGGTGAGGACTACTAAACAACTCTCTCTAGAACCTTCATTCCATACCCCGACTAGTACTCGCTACATTCTCGCCTCCTGAGAAGAAAAATGGAACAACAAGGAAAAGGGTGAGCTCAACTAGCCCAGTAAAGAATGTTATGACTAAGATAATATACAACAAATTATCGTTAGTCTCCAACAGGGAAAAATCTGATAGAATACAATAGACAACAAGTTTCATATCAATATTCGCAGCGGAAATAATAATTCATAGAAGAGTTACGTAGAGAATGAAATCTACTATAATCTATGAATTTAACAGTCCATCATCAATATTTTATCCTCAGAACATCAATCAATATTCATCTCAAATCAAATATTCATCTTTGCACTACAGCCAAAGATATTCATCAATCGGTCATGTTCATCTCAACACTGCTCATCTTTGCACTAAAGGCCAAAGATATTCATCGATCGGTCGTGTTCATTTAAACACCTACTCATCTTTGCACTGGTGCCAAAGATATTCTTCAAAATCATTCATCTTTGCACTACAGCCAAAGATATTCATCGATCGATCGTGTTCATTTAAACACCCGCTCATCTTTGCACTACACAAGCCAAAGATATTCTTCAGAAATCATTCATCTTTGCACTACGCCCAAAGATATTCTTCAGAAATCATTCATCTTTGCACTACTGTGCCAAAGATATTCAATAATATCATCATTTAAGACCGAGGATGATGAAAATATTTTTAAAGAAACGAATCCAAAGAAACAAAATGACAAGGATTAAGGATTCGTACTTGGTTTTATCCACGTCCAAAAATACCTCAAAAATAATCACAAAGTGGTGTAAAATTCAAGAATGATCAAAACATGGATACAATCAAAGCTAGTATCCGTAATAGATATTTTAGATGAAAAGAAAAATTTTCATTTTTTCGATTGAATAGTGCCGTATTCGTGAATAGTCTCAGATATCGTGAATAATAATCGATATCGTGAATAGTAACTCACACCAAAAAGATAGAAATTCCACAAAAAACATCTTCAAGGCTTCATTAATAGTACTCGTGAATAGTAACTCGTGAATAGTAACTCATGAATAGTAACTCGTGAATAGTAACTCATAAATAGTAACCCCGACATGAAAAAGTTCCAAATTTGATAAAAAGTTCCAACCAATCTTTCAGCATAATGATATTGAAGAAATAATATCATTTGAGAAGAAAATAACATCCCTTACCTCAAAAGACAAGACTTACAGTTGAAACACCTGGATATAGTCTTTGAAGGAACTTGCACCGCCTAACAATACTCAAAGTATACTCAAAATACTCACAAGAATACGCTCGATAATATAGAGAGAAAGAGAAAAACTTTGTTTACGGTGTGATTTTCAATTCTAACTTAGCCCTCTATTTATAGAAAATGTTAGCCCTACCAAGGCGATTTCTTGACACCGCTACTGATGGCTTTACTCGCTACTATTGCCACCCACCACATTTGAAATAAAATTCAGCACATTTTTTCACCAACCACAAGTGGGGCCCACTCAATTCTAGAATTTTCCACCAAAATCAATTATAACCCCGATTTCCTAATCGACACCTCTTAAAATTCATAATAAATCATTCGTGAATTTTTAACGGTTCAAAATTTGTGGACATATACTCAACTTATGTATGTATAACATACCCAAAAATTACCACAATCCAACGGTCGGATTAAAAATTATAACCCCATGAATATATCTCAAAAACCCGATTTGATTTTTAACACCTCCAATCCGATAAAATACTGATAAAACACCTCAACATTAATTCCTTCATTAATAACCACATAAATAAATCCATCATTTATATTCATATAAAATAAATATTTCCTTATCATATGAATCAATAATTAATTATTCAAAAATAATATTACGTAATCACATTTATGACAACCAGTCATTCCTGTGAAAGAGGGGCTTTCCAATAAGGATCTCTCCTTCTTGGCGCGCATGAATTAGGTGACCAAACCTCTCCTTAGATGTAACTTTCTAGACATTGCCAATAATGTTATCTAATAATATTATTCAAATAATATGAATTATTGATCCGATAATGGGAAATCTTGTCATGATGACAATTATTGAAACAAAGAATAATATAAAACACCAACGCAAAGAATTCTTGAATCAATAAAATAAAATATTGAATAAGAATTCATCGTAATAATTATTGAGTAGTGCCTTCTTACGTAAGGATCAATAATTCAACAATCTTTGTAATACCGTATGCTTCTTTGTCACCCACGCCATATTCTTGTATTTTAACCACCGGGTATTCCAACGAATCTTAATTCAGAATAACTACGCCTGTTATTTATAACCACCCAAACTTTGTCGCTTTCCTCATCCAATCGCTTTTTTCGTTATGGGGCCCACACATGGTCGCTACTTGCGTCGTCATTTAAATATTCTAAGCAAAGATTTAATATTCCACGACCAAACGAATATTCCCCGACAAAATGAATATTTTATAACCACTTGCTTATTTTGAAATATTTATGTATTTAACCCTTAACTATCCACATTAATCAAATCAACCTTACTATTTCAAAATAATAAATAAAGGAAATTCCTTTTTATTTAAAAATTTTCGGTCTTACAACCTCCCTCCTTATGAAATTTCGTCCTCGAAATTGACGTGACGACTACTGGTGTTTCAAAAAGATGAGGATACCTCGCTTTCATTTTCGCTTCCAACTCCCGTGTCATTTCCTCTATAAAGATGATTTCTCCACAAAACTTTAACTTATGGTATAACCTCGCATACATAGGTCATGTTCTTTCCTCTACAAAATCTTGACAGTACCTCCTCAGTACATTAAGTCTTCTAATTATCTCATCCGGTTCTAACTCAATGATGTGTTTCGGTCGTCCACATATATTTACGTAACATCGACACGTGAAAAACGTTATGAACACGCCATTATACTTTGTGGTAAAAGCGAGTCTATAGGCCACGCCCCTATTCGATCGAGAATTTCAAATGGATTAATAAATCGAAGGTTTGAGCTTTCCCCACCTCACCGATTCTCGCTTTTAAAATAACAACTTCTTGCACCTCCTTCTTCAAATTCATCACTCGGTGTGTGGCTTGAAATGACGACTTTAACTTTATCGATTAAAGTCGATTATACTCAGATATCATCACGCATCAGATATCATCACGTGGGTACCTAGAGTTTTCATCTCCATCTCTATTATTTGTATATTATACTGAAATGAGTCTTTGACAATATTGTACTCGTATTTGTATACGATCTTTTACTCAACACGCCGCCTACCACGTTCGCTTTTTCCGGGATGGCATGGTCGAAACATATCTTTGAAATGAGTCTCCTCTTGAGTTCTTCAAGCTCTTCCCACATTCCTTGCTCCATTTGAATTTTGTATCTCTATGAGTCACCACGTCGATGGAATAGCGATTCGAGAATATCCTTCAACGAATCTCCGATAATAACCAACTAAGCCTCAAAGCTACGTATTTCGATTCTCGACTTAGGTTGCTCTCAATCGTGACTCATATCCCAATCTTGGATAAAGACGTCACAATGACACCTATCGCTTTACTATCGCATCTAATATGACGTCCCCCATAGAGAGTCTCGCTTAGGTGAATTCCACAAAGGAAGTCACAAGATAAAGGCTCAGTACCAAATTCTATAGTTGAATTTTTAACTCCTCGAAGTTCAATAGAGCCATTCGATATGAGATTTTAGAAATGAGTTTTGTCTGGGGTTCAAAGTCGATACAAAATTTAATATCGTGTTTTGGGAGTAAGCCAAGAAATTCTTCAGAAATACGCCTTTAAAAATCAATAACAATAGGAATATTATTCAAATCGACGTGTCTTTATTCAAATCCATAACATGGACTAAAAAACTTGACATCCATAATAAAAACGAATGACTTCATGGCTTGATATGAAAATGTTTGACTACAATGGTTTGATTGCTTGAATTGAATAAAGTGTTGCTTAGGAATATGAAAACTAACAACCTTATAAAAGCAATCAATTTTGGCATGATGAGTAGTTAACCAATCAATCCCCAAAAGCAAGTATCTTTAAAGAGATAAGGTCAATGTGTAAGGTAATGGTGCCAACTTGAATCAAACAAGATTTTTAAACAACGGATGTAATGAAAGTTTCTCCTAACGGAGTCTCCATAAATAGGTCAAAGTCTAATTTCTCCGTAGTCAAGTTCAAACGTTGAGCGCAAGCAAGAGAGATAAAAGAATGGGTAGAACCCAGATCTAGTAAGGTATAAACTTCAAGAATTTATAATTAACTAACCCGTGCTAACTTCGTTCGGGTTCCTCGATTTTGACCGGTCACGACAAACGCTCTTCCCAGAATCGTTGACTTTGACTTTTCTTGGGACATCCTTTTGAGTCACCATTCCCACTGGACTGGGTTTCGCTCATCGTATAATCTCGAGCGATATGTCCTTCCTTTCCACAATTATAGCATACCTTGAACTGCTAGGGCGCTTTGACCGATATGTCCCTCTTTTCGCATTTGTAGCATATGACCGGGTGGTCGCTTTTCCTCCCTTAAAACTAGTTGCTCTGTGCCGACGCCTCTTCACATGGTCGTTGTTGAATCTCCTCTTTTAAAATCTCCTCCCGACTCGCTTCTTCTATTTTCATGGCCACGATTACCACCGAGTGGTTACCGCTTTGTCTGTATTCTTCTTTCTCCCCACGGTTATCGTGATTCTCGATGATCGCTATCTTCTAGTATGATCCTCGGTTATGGTCCCTCGGTTGAACGTACTCGTTATCTCGCTTCTAACAACCGAGCCCTATCGACAACATCTGAATAGAGAGAAAATTTATGAGAAATGAGATATCGACGTATGCCGGGTTTCAAACCTCTCGAAACATCCGCGTCACGTTCCTCATTCTCCACCAAATGAGGTGCAAACTCGATAACTCCGCAAACTTCGCCTCGTCTTCGGGACACCGCCATGTTATTCTGCTCCAATCTAATAAACTCCACTTCCTTCATATGACGCGAATACTTTCGTGGAAGTACTTGTCATTGAACTGCTTCAAACGTCTCCCATGACATCTTTGAGTGCGGTGAATGGGTACGCTTCACGATTCCCACCATGTCTCACCTTCGCCACGGAACATAAAAAGTAGCGAATGGAACTTTCATTCCTCCGTACATCCCAAGACATCGAATATCTTGGTAATTTGCTTGACCCATGTTTCCGCCATGATCGGATCTAGCTTTCCCTGAGTGCACGTGGTCCCAACTCTTTGAGCGCTTGGGTGTGACCACCCGTGAATTGCTATCATCTCCTCCTCAGATTTTGAACACGAGTCTCCTCGTCGATTTTGCATGAATCGCAAAAAGCTTCTAAACATCCCCTCGCTCATCATCCGCTTTCAAAGGTGTTATTCACGGGAGGTACATTGCCACTGTTGAACGCTCTCCTCGTTGTTAAGTACAGGCATCTCCACGGTCTCATTTACACCACTATTAATATTCTCGATCGACATTCTCAATTCTCGTCATAAAACAAGGGTTAATTAAGGAAATCAATCACATAATATCCCTATATCTTGACCAACTAACAAATAAGCTTAGGTAGGACACACTAGCAAAGGATTTACTCTCTCCCCCTCCTAGTTCTATTCCCCGATCTCCGCCAGAGATCATATCCCTAAGCTCGATACCAACCGCGACGCCCCCAAAATAGGTCCATTCCATCCAACCCATTCTAAGTCGCCAAATACATGGTACGTAAACAACTACAACTTTATTATTACAACAAGAAAAGCGTGAGTTTGAATACAAATATTATCTTCTAGACAATATCTATACTCAAATAAATCCTCATCACATTTATTGATACATCATTTTACAATAATGGTGAGGACTACTAAATAACTCTCTCTGAACCTTCATTCCATACCCCTACTAGTACTCGCCACATTCTCGCCTCCCGAGAAGAAAAAATGGAACAACAAGGAAAAGGGTGAGCTCAACTAGCCCAAAGAAAGAATGTTATGACTAAGATAATATACAACAAATTATCGTTAGTCTCCAACAGGAAAAAATCGATAGAATACAATAGACAACAAGTTTCATATCAATATTCGCATTGAAATAATAATTCATAGAAGAGTTACGTAGAGAATGAAATCTACTATAATCTATGAATTTAATAAATCCATCATCAATATTTTATCCTCAGAACATCAATCAATATTCATCTCAAATCAAATATTCATCTTTGCACTACAGCCAAAGATATTCATCAATCCATTATGTTCATCTCAACACTGCTCATCTTTGCACTAAAGGCCAAAGATATTCATCGGTCGGTCGTGTTCATTTAAACACCTCGCTCATCTTTGCACTCAAACCAAAGATATTCTTCAAAATCATTCATCTTTTTACTCTGTGCCAAAGATATTCATCGATCAGTCGTGTTCATTTAAACACCGCTCATCTTTTTACACTACTGGTAAAGATATTCTTCAAATCATTCATCTTTGCACTACAGGCCAAAGATATTCTTCAGAATCATTCATCTTTGCACTACGTGCCAAAGATATTCAATAATATCATCATTTAAGACCGAGGATGATGAAAATATTTTTAAAGAAACGAATCCAAAGGAAACAAAATGACAAGGATTAAGGATTCGTACTTGGTTTTATCCACGTCCAAAAATACCTCAAAAAATCATCACGAGTGGTGTAAAATTCAAGAATGATCAAAACATGGATACAATCAAAGCTAGTATCCGTAATAGATATTTTAGATGAAAAGAAAAATTTTCATTTTTTCGGGTGAATAATAGTCTTGATATTAAGTGAATAGTGTCAGATATCGTGAATAGTGTCGTATCGTGAATAGTAACTCTACACCAAAAGATAGAAATTCCACAAAAAAACATCTTCACGCTTCATGAATAGTACTCGTGAATAGTAACTCGTGAATAGTAACTCATGAATAGTAACTCGTGAATAGTAACTCATAAATAGTAACCCCGATATGAAAAAGTTCCAAATTTGATAAAAGTTCCAACCAATCTTTCAAAGATAATGATATTGAAGAAATAATATCATTTGAGAAGAAAATAACATCCCTTACCTCAAAAGACAAGATTTAGTTGAAACACCTGGATATAGTCTTTGAAGGAACTTGCATCGTCTAACAATACTCAAAGTATACTCAAAATACTCACAAGAATACGCTCGATAATATAGAGAGAAAGAGAGAAAACTTTGTTTCGGTGTGATTTTCAATTCTAACATAAATTTCTATTTATAGGAAAATGTTAGCCCGGCAGAAAGCAGACTTGACTGCTACCCGATGGCTTTACCGCTACTATTGCCACCCACCACATTTAAAATAAAATTCAGCACATTTTTTCACCAACCACAAGTGGGGCCCACTCAATTCTAGAATTTTCCACCAAAATCAATTATAACCTTGATTTCCGAATCAGACACCTCTTAAAATTCATAATAAATCATTCGTGAATTTTTAACGGTTCAAAATTTGTGGACATATACTCAACTTATGTATGTATAACATACCCAAAAATTACCACAATCCAACTATTTGGATTAAAAATTATAACCCCATAATATATCTCAAAACCCCGATTTGATTTTTAACACCTCCAATCCGATAAAATACCGATAAAACACCTCAACATTAATTCCTTCATTAATAACCACATAAATAAATCCATCATTTATATTCATATAAAATAAATATTTCCTTATCATATGAATCAATAATTAATTATTCAAAAATAATATTACGTAATCACATTTATGACAACCAGTCGTTCCTCAGAAAGAGGGGCTTTCAATAAGGATCTCTCCTCATCGGCGCCAATTAGGTGACCAAACCTCTCCTTAGACGAACTTTCTAGACATTGCCAATAATGTTATCTAATAATATTATTCAAATAATATGAATTATTGATCCGATAATGGGAAATCTTGTGCGATGACAATTATTGAAACAAAGAATAATATAAAAACACCAACGCAAAGAATTCTTGAATCAATAAAATAAAATATTGAATAAGAATTATCCGTAAAATAATTATTGAGTAGTGCCTTCTTACGTAAGGATCAATAATTCAACAATATCTGTGCAATACACCGTGCTTCTTCGTGCAACCACGCCAGACATCGTATTTTAACCACCGGCATTCCAACAGTCTTAATTGGAATAACTACGCCAGCTATTTATAACCACCCAAACTTTGTCGTTTTCCTCATCCAATCGCTTTTTACATTATGGGGCCCACACATGGTCGCTACGCCATCATTTAATATTCCCAAAAGCATTTAATATTCCACGACCAAACGAATATTCCCGACAAAAATGAATATTTTATAACCACTTGCTTATTTTGAAATATTTATGTATTTAACCCTTAACTATCCACATTAATCAAATCAACCCTTACTATTTCAAAATAATAAATAAAGGAAATTCCTTTTTTATTTAAAAAATTTTCGGGGTCTTACATCTGAGCTTCAATTGGGTTTATGGAACCCTTAAACTCTGGCGGTACCACCGCCTTGAAGTCCTTAAACGAAGTATTTGGTGGAGCTTGGGGTTGATTATTAAGTGCTCCAACTAAAGGTTTACCAATTCTTTGAATCGGAGTTAGCATTAAGGCGTCGTTATTATTGTTTGTTGACCTTTCCTGGGCTTGCTGACGATTTTGTCTCCTAGGCGGCATATTTCTGTTAAGAATATATGCTTATTAGATCTTTACTCAATCTCTAAAACATTTAAGACTTAACTAAACATTTAATCATAACTCACTTAACACATTACTTCAAATAAACTTTGACATTTCATTTAATTCAATAGTCTTTACATCATAAGATAGTATCACTGCTATTTATATCAACTATCCCGAGATAAAGAATCTACAGGATTTAAAACATCAACATATTCCTTTGTTTATGAACATATCGGAATTTACATCATTAACTATCAAATAGTTTCACATAATTAAACTAATACTATCACTGTCTGTTAAGGCGCTGAATAGCCTTGCTACGTTCCTCTTCCATGATGCGAGACATCGTTCTGCGATCTAGCATATATGATGATAGATCCTCAAACTGGATTGGATACTTTCTAACTCTATCTTGGATCGCATCCATTGCATTTTGAAGTATAGAGTACGTCTCCTCAAGTTTAGCCTTCTTCGCACGACGATCATCTTCTGCACGATCAGCACGGTGTAACTCTCGTACCCAGCCCTCCTCTGCTATGGCAAGCCTCTCGGAGCTTTCTTTCAGATCCTTCTTTAACTTTTCTATCTCTGCGGACTTGTCCTCGGTCTGACCCTTCTCGTGAACCAGATCCCACTCCACGTTTCCTAAATATGTGTGAAGAGTCACAATCTCTCTATCCTTCTGCTCAATAGTAATCTGCTGACTAACCGCTTGCTCTGATACCAACTTGTGACACCCCAAAATCCGGTACTTCCATTTCCACAGGATTTGGTGTTCATTGTACAAACATCATCTATCTATCTACCCATAAATAAATGCAAACCATGCAATAGATAGAAATAAATAATAAAATCTCTCCCCTTAGGGGGTTACATCAACTACATACTAAATAAATCCCAGGTTACTCTAACCTTAAATCATTTGTGCGAAAAATATAAACAAATAAGTCTTAAGTAACATCAATTCTAATCATCATTACGTAACCACAATAATAAAGCAGTCTTCATTACTTGTTAATCTTACCCTTTCCCTTACTAGTGGAAGGTTCGTCTACTCTTTCGTTCATAACTGCAATGTTATTATTACGCAAGAGTGGGCATGATTGCCCACAAGTATAACAATATAATAATAAATAATAACATGCGAGAGAAATAATAACTTCTGATATAAAGCTCAAAATCAAGAATGGATAACAAGAATCAAAAGAAATTCTAAGGGTCATAAGACCTTGAACTATGTCCTAGGTTGTCAAGTGTTTTTACTTGAAACCTTTAACAGTCATAAAACTATGGACCCTTCTACTCGTACTTAGGGAGATTAGCCTTTAGTACCATACTGTGCACAATATCTTAACGCTAAAGCGTAAATAATCCCCTATACAAGGTTGTTCATCTCAGTTTTGACATTCGAGTCCGCACCAAAGGAAGTTTGGTTTGGATAATTCATCAAGGGGTTCTAAAATTTAGAACGCTCATCAACTATGGACTAGTCGAATCAATAAGGGTTCACTAGTCTAACAAGGTTTAACAGTAAATGAATATTTAACTTAAATAACATCTCAAAAGGTATATAATAGAATAATTATTGTATAACAACATCATGCTTGAAGATTAATAAACTTTAATATCCAAGACAAGCTTGATCAATAATAATGTGAACTTGCTCAATATCGAAAGAGGAATTAATCAATTTATATAACGATAATAAGTAAGGTTAGGAAACTTGCTCAACAAAAGTTTAGGGTAAGAAACTTGCTCAACATAAATGCAGAGTTAGAAAACTTGCTCAATATAACAAGATAAGGTTTAGAAACTTTCCTCGTGTGTAGATTACACTTAAACAAACTCGTTCTTTGAATTAAATCCTACATACCAATTACGTTCACAATACCAGTCAATAACAACGTACTAACATCATAACTTTACTCTTTGTTTAACTCGAATTCATGATTATACTTAGTCAATTATTACACTTAGTGTAAAATTAAGACTTCACAAAAAATAAACTAGTTATGCATTCGATCATTCAATCCACACGTAATTGTGTTATGAACATGTTAAGAATTTATTTTAACATCTCATTATAGGTGTAACAAGTCTTTATAATCATTAGACTAAGTTGGTATAACATTTCCATACTTGTACACTTTTAAAAACTCATTTCTGACCATTCTGCTAAGTGGCATTGCGGCGCCACTTTTATACTATGTCTTGGCACTGTGGCGCGGTGGCGCTGCGGCACGAGTCTCAGGCTTGGAGTTGGTGCCACGGCGCGACACTCCAGATTTTGAATTTCCAGTTCACGAAGAACACAGAATTCAGCGAAATAAACTCTACGTGATCATTAATTTCACCAATTTAAACATACCCACAAGCTAGAAATTATACATAACCCTTACCAAACATATATAGAGTGATTTTAATACATTAAAACACATGATCATAGAATTAGAGCATGAAAATTGGACTGTTCTTGATGTTCTTGATGTTTTGAACATAAATTCTAAAATTCATCGCCATAGATTCGTTATAAGACCAAATCCAACCATTCAAATTTCGTTTTGTTCATTTTATCATGCATAATCATATACAAGTGGAAATTTTACAAAACCATTTATGTTTGACATACTAACAACACGTATAAGGCCATATGGCCATATAACATAATCTGAAATCTTTTACTGTATAATTTCATAAAACTGAAGATATGGAAACCCATATAATATATATAAAACATGTTATGATGTTATATATTAACACATAATCACATAATTGTTACCCTTTCCAATTATAGAAACTTTACAGAAAACTTAGGCCATATTCATGAAAACTTAAAAAGACATAAAATAGGAATTTGGGTTGGAGAGAATTACCCAAAGCGTAGAATATAACTTGCAGAAGATGAATTCCCTCTCAATTCTTTACCAATCACACACTAATTACTTAAACTCTCTCTGTCACTTTTTAGACTTAGGAAAATTAATAAAGAAAAGGAAGGGGAAATCGTATAATAAAGAAGACGTCTGACGAGTTGTGGTCGATTACCCGGTCGTGGTAATCGCCTCAACTCTCCTCTAAGGCCATGTTTGGCTAGTTAGAATAGGTTTTAAAAATCATTTAATTTAATAAAGCTTTATTATATAGTTTAAGTAATGTCACATCCATCATAAAATAAATCAATGTCTTATTTAATTTATTTAAATAAAATATAATAATTTCTCAATAATTCACATAGTCACATAATTAAATTTCTCATTTAATAATAATATTAAATTATTAAATCTCTAATTAATAATTAAATTAATTAAAATAACATAGGATTATTAAATATTTCTTTTTATTCATTAAGCTCACATAATCACATACTTCGAATAATAAAAATTCTCCACATTAATTTAATAAATATAACACATATAATTAAATTAATCTATCACAATTTCATCAATTAATTATTTAATCTAATAATTAATTCATCTAAAAATATTTATTCAATCCAATAAATATTAAAATTAAATTACAAAAATCTCGGTTGTCACAATAGAAACAGGTACTCCATGTCTAGAAATAATTTTTTTGACATACAGTTTAGCCAATTGCTCTAGGTTATAACTAACTCCTATTGGTAGAAAGTGAGTCAATTTCGTTAATCGATCCACTATTACCCAAATAGTGTCATATCATTTCCTTGTCATTGGAAGTCCCACCACAAAGTCTATTATGATATGCTCCCATTTCTACTCTGGAATCTCTAGGGTTTGCAATAACCCACTCGGTCGTTGGTGTTCAGCCTTAACTTTCTGACAAGTTAAGTACTTACTAACATATTCTGTGATCTCTCTCTTCATGTTTGGCCACCAAAAGTTTTGTCGAAGGTCTTGATACATCTTAATACTACCTGGATGTATCGAGTACCTCGAACTATGGGCCTCACTCATTATTTTTTCTTTAAACTCAAAATTATCTGGAACCCAAATTTTTCCTTCAAAACGAAATAATCATTCTTTGTCAAGGATATACTTATTCTTCTCTTCATCTTCCATCCTCTTCTTTATTCGCTCGCATTCTTCGTTGCCTAATTATACTTCCTTAACCCATTCCACTGTAGTTTATTGGGTCTCCATTGTGTATAACATCTCTATCGCTTCACCTGGTAATTTAACTTCTAACTCCATTCTTGCCATCTCCGTTACTAACTCATTCGGAGTCATTAACATTGATAGCTTTTCTTTACCCTTCATACTTAGCGCATGGGCTACTACATTTTCCTTTCTTGGATGATATAAGATATCACAATCGTAATCTTTTATTAACTATAACCACCTTCTCTGCCTCATATTCAACTCCTTCTGTGTGAAGATATATTTCAGACTTTTATGGTCCGTGTATATCTCACACCTCTCCCCGTATAAATAATGTCTCCATATTTTTAAGGCAAAAACTACAGCTGCCAATTCGAGGTCATGAGTAGGATAGACCTTCTCATAATCCTTCAACTGAAGTGACGCATACGCAATGACCTTGTTATGCTGCATGAGCACGCAACCTAGTCCTCTTTGCGAAGCATCGCTATAAACTATGAAATTCCCCGTATCATCTAGTAAAGATAATATAGGTGCCTCACTTAACCTCCTTTTTAGTTCCTGAAAACTATTCTCACACTTCTCCATCCACACATACTTTACTGACTTCCTCGTCAAATTCATCAACAGAGTAGCTATTTTAGAAAAAGTCCTGAATGAACCTTCTATAGTATCTCGCTAACCCCAGAAAACTTTGAACCTCAGTTTGCATTTTTAGTTGCTCCCCATCATTAACTGCTTCCACCTTCACTGGATCCACGGAAATGCCATCTTTATCAATAATATGTCCTAAAAACTGCACTCTTTCAAGCTAAAATTCACACTTTATGAATTTCGCATACAACTTCTCCCTCCTTAGTGTTTCCAACACTATCCTTAAATGTTCAGCATGATCTTCTGGCGTCTAAGAATAAACTAGAATATCATCAATGAATACTACAACAAACTTGTCCAAATATTGTTTGAACACTTTGTTCATCATATTCATGAATGCGGCTGGCGCATTAGTCAACCCAAACGACATGCCCAAAAACTCGTAATGAATATAACGAGTTCTAAATGTCGTCTTAGGTACATCCTCCTTCCTTACTTTCAACTGATGGTACCCCGTACGCAAATCTTTCTTAGAAAAATAATTTCCCCCTTTCAACTGATCAAATAGATCATCGATCATGGGCAATGGGTATTAACTCTTAATCGTTAACTTGTTCAACTCTCGATAGTCGACACAAAGTCGTAACGATCCATCTTTCTTCTTTACAAACAATACCGGTGCTCCCCACGGAGACACACTCAGTTGAATGTACTTCACATCTAACAGTTCCTGTAGTTGAACCATTAACTCCTTCATCTCTATTGGCGCCATCGTATATGGTGCCCTTGAAATGGGTGTCATACTCGGTAACAGATCAATCACAAACTCGATCTTCCTATCCAGTGGAAGACCTGGTAACTCGTCTGGAAATACATCCACGAACTCTTGCATTATAGGTATCTGTTCTAGTGATGCTCCCACTCTTTGGGTATCCACAACATGGCACAGGTATCCTATATACCCCTTCCTCAACATTTTCCTAGCTTGTGTCATCGTTAGACAACAAGAGCGTCTTGGTTATTTACTACCGAAGAACACTACCTTGGTTTTTTTAGAAAGCCGAAGGTTCACACTTTTCCTATGACAATCTATTATAGCCTTATGGTTAATCAACCAATCCATACCAAGAATTACATCAAATTCCTTCAACCTTATCGGTACTAAATCTACCGATAATTTGTTACCTCTATTATCTACGCAACAATCCCGATGAATATGTTCAATGGGTATTATCTCTTCGTTTGCTACCTTAACGTCTAAAGGTATTTCTAATCTTTCTGAGAATAAACCTAATTGCTTAGCAAATTCACATGCTATAAAAGAACAAGTAGCACCCGAGTCAAATAACACATAAGCATTTATTTCATTGATTGGAATGATACTTGCTACTACATCCGCTGATGCAACCAGATCTCAAACAGTCATATTAAATGTACGGGCTGAGGGTCTACCCGACAATGGTGTTGGTCCAGTAATGGCTAACTTACCACTTCCAAAACCCTTACTACCCTCTGACCCCTTCTTTGGGCAATTTCTTGCCATGTGGTCCATCAACCCACAAACAAAACAGCCATGGTTTTTCTTAGGATTAGGACAATTGGGTGATATATGACCCTCCTATCCATAGTTATAATAAACTGATTTCCCCTTCAGACAAACTCCTAGATGAGTCTTTTCGCATATCTTACATGCCTCCATCCTACGCTTAGGATCCCCTTGTTTCACTCCAGTATTCCCGTAGTTAAAATTCTTTCTTTTGGACAAGCTTCCACTTCCACTAGCTCCTTCCACCTTGGGTCCTCCTTCTCTCTTATCCTTGTTTTCCTCTCTTTGTGGTATTGGCTCAAAGCCTGACTACCGACCTCCGCGATGATTTCTTTCTCCAGAACGGTCCCATATGAGGCACTCTGGAAAGCATAAATAATACTATAAAGCTAGGGTTTCAGGCCTTGCTCAAACCTACGAGCCTTCCTATCCTCAGTGTCCACTTAGTGTGTAGCAAACCTTGACAATTCATTGAATTTGGCCGTATATTAGGGAACCGTCATGTCCCCGTATTTAAGTTCAAGGAACTTAATCTCCATTCTCCCCTGCATGCTAGTAGGAAAATAGTTCTAGAAGAATACCTTCTTGAATTGTTCCCACATAACCGCATCAGTTCTAGCCCCACCCTGGTGAGCGTTCCACCAAAGGTTTGCTTCCCCTTTCATCATATAGGTCACAAAAGAAGTCTTTTACACCTCAGCTACATTTGTAATAACAAACGCCTTTTCTATTTCCTTCACCCATGTCTGGGCCTCTATTGGGTCCGTCGTTCCTTTGAACTCCGGTGGACCTACACTTTTAAACTCTTTAAAGGTAGTCATTCTAGCTACCCTAGGTACTGCGGGTGCTCTACCCCTAGTTCGATTAAATGCAGCCGTTAATAAATTAACGAACTCTTGCATAGGGTTATTCTGACCCCCTTGATTATCATTATGTGATTCAACTTCCTGATTACGTTGTCTTCTTCTTGGCGGCATTATTTTGATTAAATAAATAAAGTTTCATTATCATCTATTTACATACTTAGTTATCATTCCACAACAATAACTCATACCACAACAAAGCACATTAAATAAAAATTTCATTATATTAATATGCTTCTTCATAGTTTAAAACTATTTACAATTTGATTCCATAGCCAAAAGCTATTACATTACTATCTCGCAATTGACTTCTACAAAAATTAGGATTTACAAAAAGACTACCCTTTAATTATACAAAAGAGGGTTTTAAGTCACTACACATATACAAAAAGATCTACCGATCTATTAACACTGCCTCACATCATTCTCATGCTTCTTATTCTCTAGAATCGAAACAATATCTTGACTAATCGTATGTCGAGTCGGTCCCGACTCTATAGAATAACAAGCAATTTTTAGCTTGAAATCCTCATGAGCACTATTATGAATGTAGGACATCCGTGCTATCTTCTAGTCCTTCTCAACCAGTTCCTTACGAAGCTTTACGACCACATTCTTATAGTCTCTCTCCTTATCCGTCATGAACACCTTATCATCGTGCTCTAAGTCAAAATCTGCTTCTACAGACTCCTTCGCATCATAGAGATCACTAATCTTTTTATTTTGGTTCTGCACAATAGTGCGCAGTTGCACATTATGGTCAAGCAGCACTAGATACAATGCCCTCGCTGCGTCTGGAGGTGTTGGCTCTAATGCAGGTACCACCGTATTGAATGATGCTACCTCCATCTCCCCATCCTAATCGACCACCATATCAAGGTATGATGCCGATCCTAGGTTCTCCATATCCTCCTCAGAATAATCCTCCTCTAAATAGTCCTCCTCAGGCTCGGACTCTTCTATGTTCACTACTGGTACTCCCGCTATGGACATAGGTACAGGCTCTACCCGATTCACGGACTCTTCGCTCACCACGTGTATATCTTTATACATCAAGCTATCGATGGACATCTACAATAACACATAACATGTTGATTTGTACGTAATACACAATAATATAAGCACAAATCACATTTAGTTTATTTAGGGTTAATTTCCATCTTTTAAATCTTTCGATACTGAGTTTACTCAATAACTTATTTAACTCATTTGACTCGAGTTTCCTTTCTTCTGACTTCTCCTTTTCTAACGAGGTTATTATCCTAATGTTCTTTCCCCCTTAAGTTTTATAACCTAATGCTTTGATACCAACCAGTGACGCCCCCAAATCCGGGTACTTTCAACCCACAGATATGGTGCTACACGGTACTCATCACTATACATTTATTCCATTAAAACAACATCAAAATGAACATAATTACTACATTCTTATTACAATAATAATAATCATCCCGTTCCCAGGTTCTGTAACCGAATACATTCTTTATTTATCATAATATGATTCATACAAACATACTAGTCTATTATAAGATAATCTACTTATCCATCTTAGCTTTGCCTTTATCCTTACTGGGATCATCAGTTCTTTCGGCCTTAGCTGCAATCATATAATTCAAGCAAGAAGTGAGCATAACTAGCTCAGCAAGTCTAACAAAGGATAATACAAATACCACGTCGAGAATTATATAATTATCTTCCATAACTGAACAAGTAGCTATGAAGTACAATGAAACATTAACTAACACTTCTCATTTCATAAATATAATTCCACAGTATATATAATAGCTTAGGAATTCTGAACTGGTCGAAAGACCATGAACAATCTCTTTTCATTTTTATACATGAAAAGGACATCCCGGCACTAAGTCAGTACATCCGATATATCTTACGAGCACTTCTAGGTGATCAGCCTATAGTACTCTATGTTGATCAACACTCATCCATTAAACGTATTTACGTTTAAGTTTTAGCAACCTCACGTGCCCATCGAATAATCGATGAAAATACATTTGTTTGTTCATATACAAACTTACCTTGAATCCGTACCAAATATTTGGCATAGGATAGCGTTAATAGTTCTATATAGAAAGACTTGTAAACAAATCAATCTAAACCTTTAGAATAGTCTAGCCGAGTTAAAACTGGCATCTACCCTTTCATAAAATAATTCATGCATTTCATAACATGAATCATAGAAACTTGGCTAACATGAAGGTTAAACAAGCATTAAGAAAACTTTCCTTCAAGGGTCTTCAACTACAATATTCAACAATTCTTGGTCTTTACAGTATCTAAATGATATATTCACATAGCACACTATAATTAGCTACCAAACAATCTTATCACATTATTTTTAACAACTTCTTTCTCTTCTATGTCTTAAGTGAATTTATTTCATTAATAAATGTCAATTCGACTTATTAATCTTCCTTACGGCTTGTTAACATCTTACATTACTAACCAGGACTCAATTATCATCGGTTAATTACCAAAGTTTGAATACATTTTACTTTCATATATCTCACGTTCTTAGTTTAATTACTATTAAACCATACTTAATTTCCTAAAGTCATCACTATAAAAGTGATTTAAGATTGATCATACAATGTATATTAAGTACTTATATGCTCCTCTATTGGTTTACAATAAATTGGGATTAGAAACCAACTTATTCAACAAAATCCTACTACTAGAGTCATGCTGATGACGACATCAAGACACTATTGGCCATTGCTTACGCTTTCTATTAACATGGCTAAAGTCCGGTCTACATCTTTGCGGCGTGAGATTTATTTGTAACAGTGGTGCTGCGACGCCACTTTCTAGTAGCTAATATTACTATAACCGGCGCTGCGGCACAACCATTATAGCTTGGGTTGGCACTACGACGCCTCCCCTGAGCCTTTGAACAAATTTTCAAATTTCAACTACGATTCTTCCCGGACTCATAAGTTAGTCGTTTTAAGTCGGAATTGGTTCGTTCACAAGTTGTTTTCTTACACGCAACATATATTACGATTTCATCTGGACAAAAATAGTTTTTAAATTTGTTAATGATGAATTCATTATTAACGTCCTAATAACGCATTCGTTAAACATTCTTGAGCGTTCAAAGCTTGTTTTCTTCGTTATAAGTCGGAATTCGACCGTTCTTGAGTCCATGACTCTTGAATTCGTTATACTATGATATGCCATCAAAAACTAGGATTTCTTAACTAAACGGCAAGTTTTGACTACTAATCTGAAATTATACAATTTCAATATTTAACGTCTAATTTCGTAAAATTCGCCATAACTTCGTTACTCGTGTTTTATACGCCAAATCAAATGAAACCAATACATTGATTCATTGTCTACATCCTAACCAAGAAATATTCACATACACTATAAATGATGGTTTTCAATTTGTCCATCGACAACCAAAACAATGTTTAATGGTTTTAACCGCGATAAACTTACTTAATGCTTCTACTTAAACATGGCTTGTAAATATTTAATTCACTATTAGCCATCCTTATTCCTCCAGAAGAGACATGCTCCACCAATTTATTATTCTCTACAAAAAATAAATTTAGCTGAATCAAAAACTAAGGTTTTACGAATTATTACCTTTATGTTCTTCGCGTTCTTGCTAAATACTCTTAGGATTTGGTTCAAGCTCTCCTGATTACTTGTTTTTAGCTCTTTCTCTCTCTCAAATTATATTGGTCTAATGTTGTAAACAACCAAATGAACTAGCTAAGCTTCCTTTTATAGGAATTTCAAATGGATGGTATTTTGGTCATTAGGTAACCTCCTTACTATTCATTTCTTTGTAACCAAGTAAAGTAGCTTTACTTGGTCACCAAGTAGCCGACCCACATGCTTTGTGGGTCCCCCCATGGGTTGCCCCATGGGTTTTACCCATCCGGTGACCCATCGGTTCGATCCGTGGTTCGATTTCTTGGATCGAGCTTGATTTAACCTAACCTTGGGCCTTAACATTACTCAAACTTGGGCTTCATTTCATAATATATTGGGCTTGATATAATCAAAGTCAAATTGGATTCTACAAAGTCCATAAACTCAAAGTCCAATAAGAACTAATCGTATTTTATGCGTATAACTCTTGAATTCTTTTCGTATAGTATTCGTACGATATTCATATTATACGCCATAATAAACTTCATACTATACTCGTATACTAACTAGTATCATACTCATATAATAACCCTAATCATTATACGCATTTCATTTCCTTCTCGAAATTTACTTTCCCTAACCCTTAGGTTTTAAGTCCACAAGCAAAAACTTCGTTTGCCATTACTAAAATTTTATTAGATATTCCATCTCATCTTAGAGTTCTGTCATTACGCATTTCTCAGAATTTCAAACTTAATTCCTGAGCAGAAGTGAATGAATAGTGTTTTTACGGAAATTTCTCGAAAAACTTTTATTTTTGTCTTGGAAATTAAAATAATTAATTCTAGCACATAACCAGAATCCTAACCACATCCACACATTCAAGGTCATAGAACGACCTTCATACAACTTACTCACATAAATAATCAATTAAATACATTTAATCCACATAATCAAATAAAAATTTAATTCATATAAAAATCCGATTTTCTCGGGTGTTACAAGGCTGATAGATCTGCTTCGGGTATATGTTGACATCTTTGCATGGGAACCTAGTGACATGCCTGGGGTAAGTGAGTTAGTGGCCCTGCACAGATTACTTGTGCACCCGAAGAGAAAACCAGTTATACCGAAAAGAAGGATTTTTGCTGCAGAAAGGTAGAGGATCATAGACGAAGAAATCACCAAACTATTTGAAGCAGAATTCATCTTCGAGATTGACTACCACGAGTAGCTGGCTAATGTGGATTTGGTTCAGAAATAGAATGGGAAATGAAGATTATGCATTGATTACACGGACCTGAACAAGGCATGCCTGGAAGATTTCTATCCTTTGCCCAATATAGACCAGTTGATCGATGCCACTTCGGGGTATGGTATGTTATGTTTCATGGATGGCTTCTTAGGATACCATCAGATCTTGATGAATAAGGAGGACATCCCGAAGACAAGTTTCATCATGCATCGGGCCATATATGCTTATCAGAATATGACTTTTGGGCTACGCAATGCTGGGGCAACTTACCAGCGGATGATGAACTTCGTATTCACAAGGCAGTTAGGCCGAAGAATGGAGGTGTATGTGGACGACATGATTATGAAAAGCATGTCAGTTCAGGGTCATCTGGAGGATCTAGAAAACTACTTTGAAACAGTAAGAAGACACAAGTTGCGTTTAAACCCGACTAAGGGGTTGTTTGATAAAAACTGAATGAATTTTAATCTGAATGAACTGAATTTGAATCTGAATGAAAAAAATTATTTGATAATTGACATGTCTGAAACATTTGAATGACAAAACTTTATTATTTTACCCCTCTAAAAAAATTTAAAATTGTTGTAAATTTATTTAATATTAGTTAATATAATTGTTAATATTTTTTTTAATTTTTTTAATTTTATAATTTTTTTTTACTTCATTTAGCTATTCATTCATCCATTCAGCTCATTCATCTTACCGATTTAGCCATTCAGACCAAAACAAACGCACTTACCAATTCAGCCATTCAGATTTAGCTCTATTCAGCTCTAAACAAACACCCCCTTAGTACACCTTCGAATTGGGGTCAAGAAAGTGTCTAAGGTTTCTGATCAGCAAAAGAGGAATTAAAGCGAATCCTGAAATGATTTAGGCAATCTTAGATATGAAGTCTCCAAAGTCTTACAAGGATGTTTTGAGATTGACGGGTCGGATTGCGGCCCTTCGGAGATTTGTGTCGAGAACAGTTGAAAGATGTTTTCCATTTTTTGACACTCTCAAGGGGCCAAAGAATGAGAAAAGTTTTCAATAGATGTGTGAAGATGTGTTCCAAGGGATCAAAAAATACTTGTCTTCGGCGCCATTATTGATGAAGTTGATCCCTTCGGAACCTTTGTATTTATATCTGGCTGCAAGCTCGATGGCAGTGGGGGAAGCACTGGTATGGGACAAGGGGGGAAAGCAGTTCCCAGTATATTATGTCAGTTACGTTCTTTGAGATGCAGAGACAAGATACTTGAACCTGGAAAAGTTCACTCATGCCCTAATAATCGCAAGCAGAAAGCTTTGGCACTATTTTCAGGGTCGGTTAGTGGTGGTGTATACGGATAAGCCATTGAAAATGGTTCTACACAGACCATAAGTATCGGGTCAGCTTGCGATATAGGCGATGGAGCTAACGCAGTTTTCTTTGGAATACCATCCTTGAACGGCAATCAAGAGACAAGCATTGGCAAATTTAGTTGTGGAGTGTTCTTTCACGGAACCGGATGTGGGGTCGGCACTGAAACACAACAGATGCAAACTTCATGGACTCTTTATATAAACGGAACATCATCCTCGGACGTCAGCGGTGCTGGGGTTATACTGACAAGTACCGAAGGGTTCAAAGTCCAACAATCCATTCGGTTTAGTTTAAAGCCACAAATAACGAAGCAGAGTATAATGCCATCTTTGCTAGACTTCTTTTGGTCCAGAGCTTGTAGGTGCAGAAGTTAGTCATATACAGTGATTTGCAACTGGTTGTCAAACAGATATCAGGAGAGTATGAGTCTCGGGGGGGGGGGAAGAAAGACAAGGTACCTAGCCGAGGTAAAGGAAAAAATTGCATACTTCACTTCGTACAGTTGTCAGGGGATTGATCGGTCAGATAACACAGTAATAGATGCCTTGGCTCGACTTTAAACCACTGAAGAAAGTTCCTTCAACGGATCGATATACCTAGAGGTGTTGGAACAACCAAGCGTTCCGAAGGTGGAAGTCTAACTTTGGATCAGCTTGACTGCTGGCTTACGTCATATATCTCTTATCTAGCCGATGGGGTTTTACCTTCTGATCGTATCTTAACAAGGAAGATCAACTACAAGAGCTCAAACATCGTCCTTATTGACAGAGATCTATACTGGAGGGCTTTTAGTTCTCCACTGCCTAAGTGCTTGATATAATCAGAAGCAGATTACATACTTCGAGAAGTGCACAAAGGTATTTGTAGGGATCACATTGGGGCCAAGTCACTGGCACATAAGATTTTAAGGCAGGGGTACTATTGGTCGACCGTCTATTAGGAGGCTAAAGAATTGATCAAAAAATTCCCAAATGTCAGCTGAACAGTGTCATCCCTCATCAGCCTCCCGAGGAGCTGTATTCGATTTTATCACTGATTTTGTTTGCCATATGAGGAATCGACATCTTGGGGCCTCTACCGAAGGCTAAGGGATAAATAAGTTTCATAATCGTAGCCATCGACCGAGTGGGTCAAAGCCAAACCTCTACAAAAGATCATCGAACAAGAATGTCCTAAATTGTTTAAAGAAGGGGTTGTTTATCGATTCGGTATCCTGATGGCATTGGTGTCGGACAACAACAGACAATTTGTGGGAGCAAAGTTTGAAGCCTTTCTGAAGGAGTTTGGAATTCATCATAGAAAGACTTCATTCGCTCACCATCAGTCGAACGGTCAAGTAGAAGTCACTAACCAAACCCTGCTTAACGGGATCAAAAGGAGACTGGATGAATTAAAGGGTCGATGGCCAAAAGAATTACTCAGTGTTTTGTGGGCCTACCGGACTACCCCACGAACAACAACGGGGGACTCCCCATTCAGATTGGTATATGGGACTGATGCACTCATACCGGTTGAGATTGGTTCTCCCACACTTCGGGTCAGTCAGTATAAAGACTTGTACAATGAGTACAGACTACGACTAAACTTGGATCTTTTGGAGGAAGTTCGGGATTCAGCTCTGATGAGATTAGCCATCTACCAAAAGAAAGTGGCCAGACACTACAACCAAAAGGTAAAAAAATTGGTTCAAGGTTGGGGACTTAGTGTTTCGGGACTCAGAGGCATCAACCCCCCAGAACACTGGCAAGCTGATGCCGAACTGGGAGGGGCCTTATGAAGTGATAGAAGTGCCGAAGCCCGGTACTTACCAGCTTCGAGAAATGGATGGTTTAGAAGTAAAGAATACATGGCATGTTGGAAGACTTAGAAAATATTATCAGTAAAAGTTATGTCATTCTTTCCTTTATTTGTGTAATTTATGCTTCTTATTAATAAAATAAATGAGATTTATCTTCGAAAAAATTGTGTACTTCATTTATATTTATAAGCTTTTATAAATCCGACCAGAAAAGCTTTGGACATTAACCGATCAGAAATTTAGAACGACATAACTAATCGGTAAAAGTCACGAGCCTAACTAATCGGGACAATTACAAATCCGACCAGACAAGCTTCGGACATAAACCGATCAGAAAGTTAAAACTGACATAACTGATCGATAAAAGTCACAAGTATAACTGATCAAGAAAACTTCTAAGAAAAATATTTTTCTCCATTCATATATCCATAAGTTTTTACAATGTTTGATCAGATAAGCTTCAAACTAATTTGACCAAAAAGAACAAAATAGGTCGGTAAAGTTACAAGCAAAACTGCTCGGGAGATTTATAAACTTTGGAATAAAAAAAAGATTACAAAAAATTACAAGTCCTAAAAGAAGTTATTCTTGTGGACCCCCATTTTCGGCTTCAAACTCTTCGTCCAAAGAATCAAGGACAGAAGCATCGTGCCCAGCAACCATTATCTTTGCCTGGGCCTTTTCTCGATAAGCTTCATATCCTTCAGCACATTGGGACAAGATCTTCTCGGTCAGGGCCGGAGATTCTTCATACTCTTCAATGGTGCGCTACTTGGCTTCAACTCGCTCTTCCTTTAGTGTGTTGTTTTCCCAGATCAAATACATCATCTTCTCATGGATCCCGAAAAACTATTCCTCAAGGGCTAGGAGCGCCTTTACCCGATCCTTGTTTTCTTCGAACAAATGATCTCTTTCCTCGATGAGTTTTTTGGCATGATTTTCGAGACCGATGAACTCTTGTTGAAGAAGAGAATATTTCTCCTTGAGCTCATCGACCTGGTGTTCATCCTTGGTCACCTTATTTTGGGTCTCAACATGAAGATCCCTCTCTTTCTTCAGGTCTGAGTTCAAACCCTGAACCTCAGCTTTGAGAAGTAGCACGTTCAACCTTAGCTAAACCTCTTTCTCAGTAGTAAGAGCCCGAGGTGGAATGGCTCGAGCGAGGATGGCATTTTCCTGCAATAAGAGAATACATCAGCTACGAAGAGCAAATCATAAGTATAAAAGAAAGAGTTAAATGCTTTGGGGATTACCTAACACTAAGCCCTGACATAAGCAACTAGATACTCCTCGGAGTTGTGTCCCTTGAACCGCTCGTCATCACCAGGAAGCTTGAAATGATCGAACAGGTTGAAGGGGAACACCTCCGAAGGACTCTTCGGCCAACAGGTAGTTGGCATCCATTGTGAAGAGCTAGCCTTGGAAGTGGGGGTCGAAGTAGGAAGAGGCTCGGCCTCCACAACTTTCTATTCGGAACCTTTAACCAGACGAGGTTTCTTCAATCGAGGTTTAAGAGGAAGGTCTTTGGTTTACTCCGAAACCTCGACCACCGTAACTAGTTTAGGCTGTGGAGGAGTTGGTGTCTGCAGGGCTGATGAGGTGGCCTTGGGGGGGCTTTGGTGGAAGGCTTCTTCGTTTTCTTTAACAAGGCCATCTTCTCAGCCGAGTTTATTTTCAGCACACTTTTTTTGGTTGGTTCGGCAGTGGTGGTGTTCGGAGGGGTCAGACCCGATGCAGATCCAGTTGATAGCTCCGCGATCGGAATGGTCTCTTCATCATAAGAATCATCTATGATCGGGGGGCGGATTGGTTCAGTTGTGATTGGCAGAGGCATCAAGGAGACGTCAGCCCCCTCAGGTTTGAAGATTGTCATTGCAGAACAGATAAGACTGTCAAAAGAAAAACAAATAAAACATATTTGAAGATAAGCTAAGGCGTGTAAGGGTTCGGGGGTTGTAACTTACAATCATGTTTTTACAGCCAGGCGTCGTTGGAAAGAACTCTCGGACCCCACTCTATCTTGCACAATTTCTTGTAGAATGCCTTGAAGGCGTCAGATCGGTCTTTTGGGAATTTGGTTATTTTGGCAATGGGATCTTTGGGAGAGGACCAGTTCGGTAGAAGCTTAAGGTTGGTTCCCCTCATAAAGAACCATTGTGGGTGCCACCCCTTGTTCCTGGAAGGGGTTTTCATAAAGGTGGCTCAGACGGCCACGCAGTTTAATTACCGAAATCTGGATTCCTTCGACTTCCCGAAAATGAAAGATAAAGAAGAAATCTAGGCCAGGTGTTATCCCGACATCTTGACACAGGGCGATAAAGACGATTAAGTGGATATACTAGTTCGGCACAAGTTGTATAAACCCGATCCCCACGAAGCAAAGGAAGGAATAGATGAACTCATGAAGAGGGAACCAAATCCCATTCTTCAAAGCCCAGAAAGTAATGGCCACCTAGTCGCCTTTGGGACGCCAGAACATCCTTTCAGAGGGTTCGAGCACCTAAAGTTTGTATTCTTTAAGGATGGAGAATAGAGTTTAGATATCAGAAAGTTAAGATGTGGTGATGGTGGATTTAGTATTGACGTGAGAGAAATTGGTCTCAAAAGCGTAAAGCTTTCGAATATTCAACTCGACGCTATCAGAGGAAGTATCGATGGGTGCTGCCGGCAAATCGACCAGAACCAGATCTCCGACAGTGATAGTAGCGGTGATGACAGTGGGTGGAACTAATTAAGTGGAAGGAGGAATACTAGAATTAGCCATTTTTGGTGAATGAGGTGTGAATGTGAAGCTTAAAAAGCACAAAGTAGTAGAAATGGGAATTGTTGAAGGTGTTTTAGGAGTAGGAAGACCTGGAATCAGAGAAGTTTGGGGGAGTAGTGTGCTCGACAAAAATCGCCTTCACCGGAAAATTCAGGAGAAAGATTTGAACTACTAAAGATTTCGAAAAGGTGATTTTGGTGGATGGGTTGGGATTTTTATAGTGAGATGGCATGAAGACCCAGGGCGGATATTTATGGCACATGGGGCCTAGTCCTAAGGGAATGTGTGGCATTTCAAAAAATAAGGACAAGTTGTTTGGGTCATTTGCTGTCACGACTCTTCGAATTCGTGTCTTTTTAAGTCTCTAATTATAAATATATTATAACAAGAGACTTGGGGGCAATGTTCGGGAGCATTCTACCAAACTCCATGTGGGCCGATGGCCTGACATCAGAAGGGTACATTGGGCCCATTGGGCCGAAGCCATCCTAGATGTTGAAGGTGTTAGGATTTGAGCATCCGAGTCCTCTAGGCTGGAGCCCTCCTCAGGTTGATGGTGTTCGGGGTCGGGCATCCGAGTCCTCTAGGTCGGAGCCCTCTCTGGCTGATGCTGTTCGGGGTCGAGTATTTGAGTCCCTTGGGCCGGAACCCAGACCAGTATAAGAGTTTGGGTGGATTGGGCATGTACAGTGGGTGTGTGACACCCCCAAATTCAGGTGCATGAAACCCGAATTCAGTGCTTCACGATACCATTTCTTTTAGCGGAATAATAATAATAATGTCATAAATTTCAAACTTAATTTACATATCAGAGTTATCTAAATCCCAAGTACGCGACCTTTAATACATTCATTATGTGATAGATAATAAATATCATCATCTTAATTAAGTCTAGATATTACATAAGATAACACAAACTTATTATGTCAGCTTTCCTTTCCCTTTTTTTCTAGTAGAGCCTTCAAGTTGATCATACTTAACTGGAAACATTTAAATTAAGCAAAAATGAGCATTTTATTTCCCAGCAAGTAATAACAGTCAAAAAAAGTTAGCTGAAAGAATTAAATATTTTTTGTGAAGGGCACTTCTACAACGAATCGACAGTTGTGAAGTAAGCTAAAACAATTCTAATAAACATATCAATTCTATTTCAAATTTTTGAAACTACGTACTGACTATAAATAGAGAGCAGTCGACAGACTATAAACTTAGTTTTTAGTTTTCAAAGAGGTTAAACAAAACTTCATTTGTAAACCGCTATAACTTACGAGCACGGGGGTGATCTGTAATAACCCAATATTTTCAATAAGAATTTTTGCAATTTAATTATATATATATATATATATATATATATATATATATATATAAAGGTGGGAATATGTGTAAAGTAAAGTATATGTATCTATGTGATAAATAAATTTATTTATTAGATGAAATAATTTCTTTTTAGACTTATTGATCATTATAGATTATATTCTTATAATAAATTAATTTTGTAATAAAACATTTATTAATTATTTTCCATGAAAATATGATTATGGTATATATGATATGATTATTAGGATTCTTATGATATGTATTTTATTATATTGGTTAGGTTAATTATTTTAACTTAATTAATGATGGTATGTATGAAGGTTATATGGGATATATGAATTCAAAACCATAAGTCGATTTTGAATAAAGGATGAGAATAATAATATAATATTATTTATATTTCTGTGATATAGATATGCCAGATATGTGTGTAATGTTAATGTGTGGAACAATATAGTAAAACAGTACAAACCCTAACATTACTCATAAACTATAGTACAGAGTCAAATATGACTGTAAAGTTTGTTAAGTTAGGTGTTATGTAATTAATGACCTTTATATGTTAATGTTAATTAGGTAAACCCTAATTGATATTTTGAAACCCTAATTACTAAATTAGAACCCTAATTGCTAAGTTATAAACCCTAAGTATTAATTTAGCAAGGTTTATAGTAATTAATATTATATAATGGCTAATTTACACAACCTAGGGGATTAGGAAACCTAGTGTAATTAGGGAACTCTAATCAACATTTTAGAAACTAAGATTTCCATATTTGTCCTTAATACACAATTTTAGATTTAGAGCTTATGAAATCCTAGGGTTAAACCCTAAGGGTCAAACCCTAAGGGTTAAAACCTAATAGGTGTGAGAAAATACCAAGTTTCCATGCACTTTATAAGTCAAATGTCTAAACTACCCTTTTGATTACTTTAATAAGGTGGAGTGTAGATCTAGCCCTAGTAAGGAGTTGGTGACCAACTCTAGCTAGCCATGTGGTCTAGTAATAAGCTTTAATCATTCAAGATCTAATCAGCCATAGCATTACGACATATTATATATAGATTATGAGAGGGAGAATGTCACATTCAGGCCTCATTTGATCACAACACTAAACCAAAATCCTCTCAACTTCAAACATCCGAAATTTTCTTGCTAGACCAATCACTATTCAAGCCCCACTAACACTTGTAGCAGATCATAAGCATTAGATCAAGATTTGGTTCATAGAAAGGTATAACAACCCTAAACCTAGAAATCCTTGTGATTCATGTCATTTGTTGTTGTTTATTGTTTAAAGTTATGTTAGAAGGTGTCATTTAGTGATCTGGGTTGTTATAACTCAGATCCATAACACTTAGATGCTCGAAATGGATGATTTTAGAAATCTTAAAAAAGTTTAAAACGGTTGTCTGACAATGAATGTCAGAGCCTCTAGATCTTTCTGTGTGAAGTGTTATGTGTGTTTTAAGTTATAGATTTGTAGTATGTAATGCTAGCTTGGATCTGGAATTGGAATCAGGGTCATAGCATGTCTAGATCTCGAGTTATAGGTGGTCAAACCTAGTTGACCGGTCATGAAACTGGAATTCTGGGCAACCCAGAATTTCTAGAAACTCTGACAACCCTTTTGTAGGCCATGAATCTTACCATGTTTAATGTTTTAGATTATGTTGTTGCTTGGGAATTGTAGTCTGGCATATGGACTACACATCCATACCTTTAGATTACCCAGATCATGTATAGGATCCAAGATAAACTTGGTCAAAGTATCATTGACCAAGCTGACGTGACGAAATCTGGGATACCCAAAATCGTGAAGAAACGATGTCGACCCCCTTTGACAGAATTCCTTTGATCCATCTTATGTGTTGATAAAATGATATGAAATTGTTTGCTAATGGTACCCTGACACCTCTACTACACTTTTGAATTCATAGATCACATAAAACATTCCTAGAATCAAAGATATAAGGATGCAAAGTAGGGACCCTCAAACTACTCGAGTTTCTGGAAAACCCAAAAACTCAAGAACACTGTCTGACAAGATTTTGCGAGCCCAGATCTCTCTGATTAGATATAAGATGGCCATGTTGTTTGTTTAGGGTTGTAGTATTGCATCAATACTATAATTCGAAAACTTAATCAAACCTAGATACCTCCAGATATATAAATTACAGTTGGTCAAACTACCCACCCTGCTAACTGACATGAGTTTCTGGGTTGGTGATGAACATGCTTAAGAACACCTATAGCGACAGTTTCGTCGCTATAGGGCCCATTTAGCGACAGTTTATTTACGAAAATTTTTATTTTTATTTATAAATAGAGAAAATTGTTTTTAATTATTAAAAATACAAAATAAATTCCTAAAAATTATTTTAAAGTCTAAAAATAGGTTTTTAATTATTTTGAATATATTTCATTAATATTTATTATTTTTGGAATATTAATGGTATTTAATTTATTTAATTATTATATTAAATAAATTACTTAAAAATGATTTTAATAGTTGAAAAATCATTTAAAATTATATTATGTTATAAGAAAATATTTTAAGTTATTTTTAATATTTTGTGATGAATTTCATTAATTAAATAATATTAATTGTAATGAATGTGATTTTTATAATTAATTAAAATTTTTATTTGAGTTAGATAAATATTTTAGTTGATTTATTTATTGAATAATAAATATTTGATGTTGGTTGTTATGACTTAATTTAATTAAGCGTTATAATTTGATAGATAATTTTATAATTGATGTGCATTTTATTATTAAAGTTTAATTGATTTTACTAATAAAATAACTTTAAATTATTTAAGTGTGACATTAGAAATATGTTATATGTCATAGTAAAGTAATAATATTATATAATGAATAGCCTAACCATTATGTTGCTTAACTAATGATGAAAAAAATGACGTTATGCTACTAAGCTGGCTTAATGTGATATTGGTCGTGCATGTAAGAATTTTGTAACATAAGCCTTATGTTATTAGTGGGGGTTACTATTATATTAATTATTAACATAACTATTACCCAAATGAGGAGTTACACAAGAAGAAATCCTAGAGTGTTTTTTAGAGCAAGAGTCTTGGTGAAAAGAGAGAAATAAAGAAATAGAGAAATTGAGAGAGATAGAGAGAAATAGAGGAATTGAGATGAGCTAGAAGAAGAAGAAAAAGCTAGAAGAAGGTAACTTTTAAACCCTTGTTTAATCTTTAATTTTTTTTGGGTAGATTTATGTTCTAGGGTAGTAGATCATTCTTAATCTTGTTTGTATTGGATTAATCTTAGATTATCAAGAATCAAACAAGAGGATTCAAGAAAAAATATAAAATGGAAAGAAATTTTGAAGAACAAAATTTGTAGGTTTTGAGTAATTGTGGACAGATCTTGTCAAAATCATATCTCTTTGGGTATAATGAGTTAGAAAGTGAACCTTATATAAAATCGAAGCTATTGAAGTAAGCTATATTCTGAAACTAGAATCACATGAAAACTCCTTGTAGATTTCTTGCGATTATTTGTTTTTTAGTAAGGATGGTCCAAGGAAAACAATCGCCTTGAAAAATCAAAAGCTGTTACGGTTTCTGACTTTGAAAAATTCATATAAATTCGTGTGTTTTGAATCTGAAGAAACTTTAAACAACAAAGTTGTAGATATGGAAGTTTACTAGCTAGAATCTTTAGATTGAGCCATTTTATGGACCGGATCATGTCTGAAATAAATTGTTTAGTAAGGTTGTCCAGAAAATAAAATTTTCTAGAGTAGTTGATGAATTGTAGAATTTATTTTAGATGGACAAGGGTCTGACTTTAAGGCCTAGATGAGGTTGTAGTACACTGAGTAAGGGTTAATTCTATATAAGAATGAACAAAAACGAAAATGTAACGAAGGAGTTACGTTAAAAACGAAAACAACGTTTTGTTAAAGAAATTGTGAAGATGAGTTTTATAATTCTGTTTGAATTAAGATTTTGGGTGATGATATATTTTGATGATTAACAATATGTTTTGACATATGTAATGAGTATAGATATGTGTTATCACATTCTATGCATAATTAACCATTTAAGATCAAGAGTTGAGATAAGTTAATGTATGTACATAACGTGCTCGATAAAATGCCTAGGAATAATAATGTTTCTAAACTTTGGTATACAAAGTGTCTAACTAATGGCTAATATTGGATGTTATGTGCATCTGAGTATGAAAAGATGATAATACAAGAATAATAATGGAAAGAAATCGAAAAGAGCGATTTTTGATTTTTGAAGGAAAATTAAGCATGTAAACAATGTGTTGAATATGCATTTTTGAAACCAAATTGGTATAATAAAATGGTGTGATATACGCACATTAAACTACAAGTGCGATAATCTAGCATGTGTGGTGATGAAAATGTAAATAAAACTAAGTTGCATATAAAACACAGTTAGATGTATATAAAGACATTATAAAGGATAATAAGATAAAGTAAGGTCTTAGAATATATTTGAGCATGAGATCGAGTATTGATTTTGTTTATTATCAATCTCACATACGATTGTAGGTTGTGCAAGGATCGCCAAGTATTAGCGTGTTGGTAAAACGCCTAGAAAAAGCAAGTCTTTCAGTTCCTATTTGCTATGTGAATTATTGATTAACTGTTTTAAATCTTTATTGCAAAGAGCATGATCTGTTATATTTATGTTGAATGTATGAAATGTTAAAGTCAACTTATGACTACATTGATTGAATAAAGCATGCTGATTAAGTAAGGAACTCAATCTTTATACTTGATTATATGAACTGTAACATGTATGTTATGTTAGTTTAATGTTTATGAGATATATATTGAGCATGTTATTATGTGCTACGTGATGCATGAAAACTGTTAGATTTTGCTGGGTTATCGAGCTCAACCTTGCAAATAACCATTTTTGCAGGTTAAGGATCGAAGGTAACACTATGTGCTACTTGAATGACGTGGATCAAAAATAATACACGAAGATTAATATTTTAGCTAAAGTTGTTATTTCTTTATACCATGATTAAAATTAATGAGATGTATTAAATGTTTTATGATGTATAGTTTTATGTTGAGTTGTAAAGCTAAAGTTAGAGTTATCTGATATGTAAAGGTTATCAGATTGAAATGTAAAATTTTATATAACAACAGTGATAAAGTGAATCATAAAATAAGATTGATTCAAAAACATGTAGATGATAAAGGTTTTGATTTAGGGAATTAAAGTAAAAAGACATAAAAATTTAAATTATTCCGCATTTTATAAAGTTTAACATTGAATAATGATGTAAAATTATAAGGTAGACGTATTATTAACGCAATCAAGTCAGTAATTGAATTATATAAAATTTGGAGTCGTTACATTAATGATATTTAAGTTATTTAATAAATGTATTAAATAAATTATGAAAAATTGAATTAATGATTTAAAAATTATATAAATATGATTTAAAGGCTATATGAAATATTTTAAGTTATAAAATATAACTTTTGATATTTTGTCATGAAAAATATTAATTATTTAATATTATTGATATTAAATTTATTTAATTATTATATTAAATAAATAGGTTAAAATGGTTTTATTGATTTAAAATCATTTAAAAAGGATATAAATGAATTAAAAATATTTTTAAGTTATACTTAATGACTTTTAATATTTTGAGGGATAATAGATTAATATTTTAATATTAATCGTAATTATTTAAAATAATTTTAATTATTTTAAAGATCATTTAAGGGTATTACTAGTACTTTAATAATATTACGAGTTATTATAACTAACTTTAATATTTTGGCGATGGTTTCATTAATAGTTTAATATTATTTAAATATTAATGATAATAGAATTATTTGATGTTTAAATTATTTTATAAAGATTCCGGTGTTTGAAATTCATGATAAATTATAATAATTATTTGAAAATTGTTATAAGACTATGAAAAATAATATGACTGATACTTAGGTTGTCCAGAATAGTATTAAGGGTATTGAATAGAGTTTTAAACTCGGTAAGTACCCGATACGCCATCGTTACATCGACATGTTTTTGAAATTGATACGAACTTAGATAGTTTGACTGTATATGTGTTTATTTGTGATTTAATGACTGCCAATGTGGTTAGGTTATGCGTTGACTGCAATAAGCAGTACTATGTGTTAGGATATGTGATTCTAATCGATAGAATGATCTTATTAATGATAGGTTTTGGTATAAAAGATAAAACTAAGTTAAATATTATAAGCAGCAGACCAGACAAGTTTCATATACTTACTCCAATTATTATTGAGCAAGTATCCTACCTTTGCATTTCCTTTATGTAATGGATAGGAGTAAGAAAGTTTCAGAATTATATTATTATTATGCTAGATTATTAACCCTATTGTGATATATTCTATATTCGATCATTGTTTATCAACATGTTAGTATATGGTAATTTAGATATATACTCTGTTCGTTAATTTCTAAACATGGTTATACAAGTGTCCCCACTTGGATAATCATTGTATTTAATCACATGTTGATATATATATATATATATATATATATATATATATATATATATATATATATATAATCTAAGCTATTATTTGACTATTTACGTATTTAGAAATATCGTTGAATATGATAAAACCTTTTTGTATCCAATCAAATTGATTTGGTTCGGATTCCAAATTATGTATGAACATCCTGAACATGGAAAAACTTTTATGCGCCCAAGGCGGCCAGAGTGAATGATAATATCGTTCTAACATGTCGTATTGATCAATACAGGGCACATTGGGCAGATCACCCTCGTGTCCGTAAGTTATGACGATTTACAGATGAAGTTCTGTTAAACCTTTTCGAAAATTTAGAATAATGTTCATAGTATGTTACCTTAACCCTATTTATAGTCAGTACGTAGTTTCAAAAATTTGATAGAGAGTTGTTATATTATTATTATCGGTCCAGATTACTTCACAACTTTTGATTTGTTATAGAAGGGTAGTACAAAGAAAAAATTTAATCCTTTCAGCTAATATTTATAATTGTTATTAATTGTTGGGCACTCAAATGCTCATCCTTGCTTAATTCAAATGTTTTCAATTAAGTATGAACGACCAGAGGGCTCTGCCAAGAACAAAAGGAAATGAAAGCTACCCGAATAAGTTTGAGTTATCTTATGTAGTAGTTAGACTTAAATAAGAAGATTATATTTATTATCTATCATGTAATGAAATGTTTTACGGTCGCGTACCTGGGATTAGACTCTGATATATAAATTAAGTTTGATATTTATGATAATATTATTATTTCTGCTCATAGAAATGGTATCGTAATGCACTGAGTTAAGGGTTCAAGTATCTGAATTTGGGGGTGTTACATGATCAGCCCGTTATGCCCTGTATTGATCAATACTACATACAAGAATGATATTCTCGTTCATCTTATCCGCCTTGGGCGCACAAAAGTTTCCCAGATTGGGGATGTTCATACTTAGTCTAAATTCGAACCAAAAAATTTGGTTGGATATCAATAGGATTCAATCATATTCAACGATATTTTTAAATCTTTGTCTAGCCGAGTGAAATAGCTTAGATGACTTTAAATTAAGATATACATACTGGAAACAAATAAGTATGTACCAACATGTGATTAAATACAATAATTATCCAAGTGAGGACACTTGTATAACCATACTTAGAAATTAATGAACAGAATATATTTATTTGAATCTTACAGTAATATTGTACTGATAAATAATGAACGAATAAAGTTCGAGAACTTGTATGAATACGAATATTTGAATACATAATCAATAACAATAGAGTTAATAATCTGGCACAACGATAATATAATTCTGAAACTTTCTTACTCATGTCCATTGTATAAAGTAAATGCAAAAGGTTAGGATACTTGCCTGGTCTGCTGCTTACACAACTTAGGTCTATCTTTAATTCAACGACCTATCATTTATAAGATTGTTTTATCGATTAGAATAACATATTAAAACACATCGTACTATTATTTACAGTCAACACATAACCTAATCATATTATCACATACATTTATCAGTTATTAGGACACAAAAGACACTTTTCAGGTCAACCTATATAGGTTCGAATCAATTTTGGCAGCATTTTGGTGTACCGACGACTTTATCGAGTATTTATCGAGTTTATTGTTAATAAAACTTTAGTCTGTATCTTAAATATTATTCTGGACAATTTAAATATCAATCATATATTTTTAAATGAATTATAATACTCTTTAAATAATTATTATAATTTATCATGATTTTTCAAACACTTTGGAATCATTATTAAATGATTTAAATATTAAATAATTCTATTATCATTAATATTTAAATAATATCCAAATATTAATGAAACTATTGCTAAAATATTAAAGTTATTTATAATAACTCAAAATATTTTTAAAGTCTTAATATTACCCTTAAATAATTTTTAAAATATTTAAAATCATTTTTAAATAATTACCATTAATATTTAAATATTAAGGTATTATTCCCAAAAATATTAAAAGTCATTTATAATAACTTAAAATATTTTTAAACCATTTATATCCTTTTTAAATGATTTTAAATTAATAAAACCATTTTAAATTATTTATTTAATATAATTATTAAATAAATCTAATATCATTAATATTAAATTATTAATGAAATTTACTTTAAAATATTAAAAGTTATATTTTATAACTTAAAATATTATTAAATACCTTATTATCATTTAAAATGATTTTTAAGATAATAAAATCATTTTTAATTAATTTATTTAATGCATTTACTAAATAAATCAAATATCAATAATATTCAAAAAATACTAATATTTATGAAAAATATGTCAAATTATTAAAAGTTAATTTTTATAACTTAAAATGATTTTTAAAATTACTTTTGTAATTTTTAGAAATTATTTTCTATTTTTAAATGATTTTTAGAAATTTAGAAAACTAAAATAATTAAATCCGTCGCTAAAGGCTTTAGGGACGGTTTCTGTCGCGGTTGGTGTTCTTAAGACTCAAGAACACTAACAATCAGTCTTCACGTGTCTCACTTTGACCACTCTTAATTCTCAGCCTAAGCATGTTTTGGACTAACTAAGACCCTGATATTATAGTACTGTTGTAGTACTACAAGATCCAACCATCATTTAAGTCATACAACATCACAACAAGGAGATCTTAGTCTCCAACGTCATTGTCATGTTGATTCTGGGTTTTCTGGGTAACCTAGAAACCCAGGCAGTTTCGAGTGCCCATATTGTGGCTCGATTAATATGGTGCTCTGGTCATCACATAAGTGTTCTAAGGCTTCAAACCTGTTGTTCTCATGTCATAGAACATTTATATAACAGCATATCAATCCAAAAAATCAACATCACTAGATTCAATCCGGTCAAACATGGTCAGAAAACTAGTTCTTACGGGTCTAGGTTTTCCAGAAACTCTAAGTTATGGTCGAGTGGCCTACTTTGACCAGTCACTCCATTTGATCTGGTGATTGTTTATGGGATCTAAAGACATGGATCTAGAGTCCATATAACAGGCTACAAACTAGTTACAACAACAACAACATAACTCTTAACACCTGACAGATCATGGCTTGGCAAATCCTTGTCAGACACTAGTTTTGAGTTTTTGGGTTACCCAGAAACTCTTTGGTCATGCTCAGTCAACGGGGTTTGACCATGAATAACTTACAATCTATGCATTATCTGGTCCTGCTTTAAGTTCCAGAACACAAATCTCATAGCACACTACATGTTCAAACATTTAAACAACCAAAAACATAAACATACAAAGATCTATAAGGTCTGACATTCGTTATCAAACAACTTTTTCCCAATTTTCCAGATTTTGAAAAACATCAAATTCGAGCCTATAGATGTTATGGATCTAACAAATACCAACCCAGATCTACTATATACACTACATACAACCTGTTTAAACATAAAAACATAACATTTAACATAGTTTTAAAAATCAGATTTTAAATTAGGGTTTATACCTCACTTAGACAAATCTTGATTCTTGGCTTCCTGATCTGATTGTAGTGTTCTAGGAACTTGATTGGGGACTGATATACTTAATATTTTTGTGCTTTAGAGAGAGAGGGTTGTAGACACTCGAAATTTTCTGCATGCCTGTTACTAACATTGTAGGAGGGCAAATTCATCTTTTGGAGATAACCCTGGAAGACAGTTTACATCCATTTCGGATACTACCGGAAGTTTAGTTTTAACCCAGAACACAAACCGGGAACATCAGTTCCAACCCGGAACACAAACCGGGAACGTCATTCCAAACCCCGGAACACACACCGGGAATGTCATTTCCAATCTCGGAGATAACCCCGGGATATGCAGATCAAAAGACCCAAGAACGACACCGGAGAGACGATTACATCTCGGCGATAACACCGCGACGCTTTCGCTTCTAGCCCCAGAACTAACACTGGGAGTAGCGACTCCATCCTTGGTGATAGCCCCAAGAGATGCTTTTGCAGTTCCGGCGATAACTCCGAAATTATTTGTTCCAAATACATGCGATCAGCTTTAAGCTCAGACCTCCTGTCGAGGCACTCATACCTCAGACCCGGAGCTAACAACGGGAAGACAAGAACATCCACAAGAAGACCTCACGACATTCAAACACTTGGAGCAGTCCAATCTCAGAAGTAACCCTGAGCAAGGTCTGCTTTTCGCTCAAACCAACGATAACCCCGGTGAGGAGTAAAACGTCATCTTGCCACCTCAACACTTCCTCTCACAAGATGATATCGCGGCATACCAAGAAGTAGTCAAATCTCAGATGTAACCTTGAGCAACGTCTACTTTTAACTCAAACCGGCGATAACCCCGGCGAAGAGTCAAACATCATCTTGCCCCTTTCAACACCTGCGCGTCGTCTCAACACTTCATATATACATACATACAACAATGTCCCACAAGAACCGAGGAGTAATAATCCCGAGTGACTATTACGTGTGACAATACTTTGGATAGAATTTGAAGCTTGAAGACCATGGGCATAGATCCCTCTTCCTGACTTCATACAACCTCTAATCCATGTCATTGTGTAACGCTCGACACAAGCGGTCCGAAGAAGGTCAGATATACCTCGTTCGGATGCTCGGATTGAAGTTCTGCAAGTTCGAACGGACATTACAGTGCATGAGTGCACGTATTACAAGACGACGGGACCCGCGAGGCTCAGATGCATCACGACCAGCCGCAGGTATAATTGCGGCTACCGCAGGTGTACCTGCGGCCATCCGTCTATATATACGAGCCTTGGGGTCAGCCATTTGAGAAGAAGAGGCAGGGAAAAAGGCGAGGAAGCTCTGTCCATTTTACTCTGCATACACATCTTTTGAGTGTTTCCTCACTTCTAAACACTAGTTAGCTCACATATAGCTATCTTTTATCCGACGGGAGCTGAGTGTTTATCCATTTAAAGTCATAGAAGTCTACTTTGGCAGCCCATTGTAAGCCTTCTTATATTCTATAAAGCCTTCTTCTCATATTAGCACACACTGTTGTTCACATTGAGAGTCGTGTGATTGTGTTTGCCCGGACTTCGGTCCGTGGTTTTCATTTTTGTCTATATATATATACTTATATATATATATATATAAATATATGGACTACAATTATCGAGTTATGCCTCGATTGAGCCTAGACTTCGGTCTGGAGCATTTAATTGCTTTTATATTTATATAAAATGTGGTCAGACTCTGTCTGATGAGCCAGGATTTTATATCCGGTGCATTTAATTGCTTATATATATATATATATATATATTTATATATAATTGTTGTCAGACATATCTGATGAGCCTGGATTTTATATCTGGTGCGTTTAATCGCTTATATATATATACACATATATATAATTGTTGTCGGACATATCCAATGAGCCTGGATTCACATCCAACATATATATATATATATTTACATTTCTATCGAGTTCGGAGTTTACTTATGGCCTTTTACGACTTTTATTTAAATTTCGTCACACGCTTGGAGTTTACTTCTTGGCAGTTGATCGCTTTTACAGCTTTATTTACAATTCATCCCACCTGGAGTTTGCTTTGTGGTGGTTGATCATGTCTATATATATATATATATTTATAGCTTATATATATATCTGCTTACTGATTTCCATACAAATTGCAGTATCATGTGAACCTAGGAATCATATGATCACAGGTTCAGTTTACTGAATCTAGATTCGGCTCCTATGATGGACATTTTTCAGTTGTAAGAAGCCTGTACATTATTTTACAGTGTCTGAATTTCCTTGGATGGCTGTCATGCCCATGAGGAGTTTGGCACTATTGTATATTATTTTCTTGAGAATGCTTCGCATCTTGAAAATAAAAGCAAACAAGCCGAACATTTAATAATAAAATGGAAGTATGAGAAGGTCTCAATTCCTATTGAGCACAGGGTTTGAAAAACCTCTTTTATAAAACGTCATTTGTATATCTTGGTTAAAACTGAATTTTCCAATAAAATTCAAACCTTGTGTATATAGGTGCGAACGAGGCCTCACACTACTTTCAAATAACTGCACATTGATCTACACACACACATAAACACACACATTCATATAACAATTTCTTTGAAAAGTGGCGGTCACTATGGTAACTCGGATGTCGGGGGGTGCCTAACACCTTCCCTCTGTATAATCAAGTCCCTGGACCCAAAATGAATCTCGGTTTCACAGACCCGTCTAGTAGTGTCAAAACACTGGGTCAATTTGCAAACCTTTTCGGTTGCGTTGGTACAACCAGTTAAATACACCAACTGGTGACTATTAAAGTCAAATCATCGACATTATACATGTCGGACCTTTTTCACTTGTTTTTTCAAACAAATCTCACATTAACATGAGAGCATCAAAGAACAAGTAACGAAAAGGGACACTCAAAAATCCCGACGTCGACAGGTGGCGACTCTGCTGGGGACTCCAGTAAGAGGGCTTAAGCTGCTATTTCAAGATTTTCAAAATTGTTATATGCTTGTGTGTGAATGTTGCATTTACATTTATGATGAATGTGTACGAATGCATCTTTATTTATTGCACTGCTAAATATCTATATGTGATATTAGTGCTTCGCACATGTGATCATTTTGCATAAACTGTGAGACACGTTGTATATGAATGTATGTTGTGTGGTTCCTCCATCAGGAGGCTATCCTGTCGGTGTTTGATTATTAGGCTCGTGGGAAGAATAATTCCCCGGGGCTCAGGAAAGGCACCACTCAGATTCGCTCCAGTTGAACGACCGGATTAACTTCCCGTCAAGTAGATTGCGATTATCTGGGAACCTTCATGCCAAAAAGCCGCGAGAGTAACCCTAAGATAGGTCAACCTCTGATAAACCAAATGCGGAGGAAAGTCTCTTCATACTTTCCATTTTCAATTACTTGTAAAAGCATATACTTGTAATTATATTCCATGTTCATTCATATGTAATGGAAAATATGAAGAATATCTGTGCATGCATGACATGTTATCAATTAACAACCGGTTTTGCAGGACAAAATTCCTAAACGGACATGTTATGATAACATTTACATTACCCTAAGACTAAACTACGTAAGTCTTTTGTAGGGAAGCAATTGGGCCTATTACCCGCTCAAAGTTCAAAAAGGCCGCAAGCCTACAATCAATCATGTCTTCTTCTGACCAGTCTAATACTGTCTCCCGAGAAAAATTTAACGGATTAAGTAAACAAATCACAGACTTGGCTGTTCTACTAATAGAATTACACTAGTCAACTCAAGGTACGAAGATACCTACACATACAGAATCCTCTACACAAGGAAGAGTTCAAGGTCTGTAAAAAACAATTCCAGAACATCAGTTGGATACAACCAACAAACACCATGAAAACACCTATCTCAAAGGAGATGCAGACACTAGTGATATCAGGAAGAAGGTCCTCCAAATGGAGGAAACCATCAGCGTTCTCAAAGGGATTGGAACACGTGGGAGTGTTTCATATACAGACCTTTAAATATTTCCTGGAGTTCAATATCCAGAGAAATTCAAGACCCCTGATTTTGAGAAATATGACAGATTAGGGGATCCTTATACACATTTAAAGGTGTTCATCGGAGAACTTGGGTCTTACGCAGAAAATGAAAAGCTCCGAATGCAAATTGCTTCGAAAAAGTCCGATTGAGAAGCTCGTTCATGGTATACCAGATTAGACAACTCTAAGATCCATAGGCTGGAAAGAGTCGGCTCACGCCTTCCTTACTCAATCGCTTTTCAATCTCGGATGGCTCTAACCTGGTACCAAATTACCAAGGTCAAGAAACAATCTAATGAGTCGTTTAGAGAGTATGCTCAAAGGTGGAGGCGCTTGCTACTCAAGTTATTCCTTCCATGTGAGAATCGAAAATGGTCATGACTTTCATAAATGTCTGTGAAGTTCCTTTCTATGAAAGAGTTCTAGCCGGTATTGGCAAACCATTTTCTCAAAATGATCAAACACTACGAGATGGGTTGAGATGGGATTGAAGTCCGAAAAAATTCAAGACCTAACCGCTCTTAAAGCTGTTGTTTAGCACAACCAGTCCGGATCTTATGGAAACAACCCCTGGAGGGTCCATAAAAAGAAAGAGGAGGATGTTTCCTTGATACTACAAGGACAAAAAGGAAATCAAAGCATGCCTATGCAGAGGAGAAACTACTCCCTTTTTCCAAAGACAATCTTCAAACCCTCCATTGCCTAAAAGTGGAGAAGTAAAGCGACCTCGAACGTTCACACCCTTAGGGGACTCGCTCGAGAATATTCTTGCTCTTCTGACTGCTCAGAAGAAAATTACACATCTTCTTCCACCGGCCAACCCTAATGGGAGGGGTTTTAATGCTACTCAAAAGTGTGCCTATCATGCCGGAGCACCTGCACATGATACTCAAGATTTTTGGAGCTTGAAGCATAAGATTCAAGATCTAATAGACAATGGTGAGATCATGGTCACCAAACCAGATCCACCTCATGTGAAAGACAACCCTCTTCCTCAACATAAAGAAGAAGAGGTCAACATGATCAGTTGGAGCACTGTACAAGGTTCCAATTCTAACGGCGAATCATCCCAACCCATCAAAGATGGTGTTGACAAATGGAATTATGAAAAGTTCCAATTTACCATGGAACGAAAGATGAAAGCTCTTTGCAAACAAATTGAGCAATTGACAGAACTGGTGACCCACCAGCATCAAGTCACACGCCAATTAATCAGGCAGGAGCATGCCTATCTCCTTCCTTTTGTTATGAATGCCTCCTCACCACCTTCAGAAAGCGAAGCTATAGAGGATAAGGTTGCAAAGAGAGTAAATGATAAAGCCCATTGGGATTTTGCCAATCAGAGGGAATTCACCTATTTGGGCCAATCTATGGAGGAGATACTACAGATGTTGATCAACAAAGGAAGAATTACCTTCCTTCTCCCTCCAATCAATCCCCGTTCAGGACAGTTCAATCATGATGAAATGTGTCAATATCGTTCACATTCCCGCGGTCACAGCATAGAAGAATGTTGGGCACTCCGCCATCTTATTCAGAACTTAGTTATAGCGGTGTCCTGCAAATAGCAGATGATTACACTGTACAACTCAAGGGTGGGAATGCATGTCCTACCAAATGGAAGGATCGGTGGCGATTATATCCAAAGTGGATGATGAGATCACAAAGTATTTCCCATACAACCAATTCAACTCAAAGGAGTGACAATCCTTTGAAAGTGGCACTTACAGAGCCAATTCCTTTACCTTTCAGACCACAACATCCTGTTGTCAGCTTACACAAAGTTCCATGGAACTATGAAGAAGCTGAAGGATCCACGTCTCATACTACTGCTACAGTGTCGAAGGAGAATCCACTGTACCTTCCTCAATGGGTTGTTAAACCTACTTGCGAAGCAAAGGGGAAGTTATCCATGGAGAAGATTGAAAAATTCCTCCGCACTATGGGCCACAATGAAGCCAAAGTGGTTTTAAGCTTGTGAGAAGCTCCACACCAAATTTCAATACTGGACTTGGTTTTCTCTTCTGAGGATCATTGAAAGATCTTACTAAAGGTTTTAGAAGAAGCGTATTTGCCAAAATCAGTGGATGTAAAAAAAATTTAACATTTGGTTGATCACATTTTCAATAACAATGTGATATCCTTCATTGATGATGACATACCTCCCGAAGGGACCGGTCATTACAAGCCTTTGCATATTGCAGTTTTGTCTTCTGGGTACATGCTAGCTAGAGTTTTGATAGATGGAGGCTCATCTCTAAATATTTGTCCTTATGCCACCTTGGTGAAGATGAATGTCAATCTTAAGTGGATCCAAAGCAGCCATACAGTTATCAGAGCTTTCGATGGATCCCGACGAAATTCCGTCGGAAAGATTGAATTGCCAATTGAGATTGGTCCAAATACATTCAATGTATCCTTCCACGTCCTCAATATAAACTCAGGATACAACCTGCTATTGGGCAGACCATGGATACACATGGCTGGAGCTGTTCCCTCCACCGTACATCAACAACTCAAATACATTATCAACAAAAGTCTAGTCACTGTCAATGCTGAGCCGGATTGTCCTGAACAAGGAACTCTACCAATTATCAGCTTCAATTCAGAAGTTGAACCGGCCAGTTTCTATACTCTAGAAGTGAGTAACACGCAATACCATTCTATTGGAGCGCCACTTCCCGTACCCAAGATTTCTGCCGAAGTTATGTCGGCCACGCAAGGAATGATGTTATTGGGTCATCAACCTAGACAAGGGCTCGGTAAGGATAAGCAGGGTATTAAGCACCCTATCCAAATATCAAGTAAAATTGGAACAGTCGGACTAGGCTATTCTGCCAGTTCCAGTTACAGGAATCCTCATAAGCACAAGTAGGTTCCTCAAGCGTCCACCGCACGGCGATTCTCTATACCTTTACCTCACGAGTTGATGCAATCTCCAGTAAAGGTTCCAGCCCAGTTTGTGGCTATGCTATTTCCAAAACTAATGCCAATCAAAGCAAAAGAGGTGCTGATTCCTGATCCCGAGGTGGAAGAAAAGGAACAGAAACGTATGCATGACCTTGCCTTGATGATGGCAGGCATTCGCGTCATTGTTCATGATGAACATACAAACAGATACACCCCAGATGATGATTGCCCAGATGTCATGGTTATCATTCAGGAGAAGACAATGACGATCCTTCCATCACTGCAGTCCATCAGGACTTTGCCCTCGATAATTGGAACAGCACTCCATTCATTGGTCGACGAGGGTAAATGGGCAGAAAATCCCTCTGCCCTGTAAATAACTTTAATTGATTGCTTTCCTTTACAACACTAGCAGTTATTTTATCAAGTACATGCTAACACTTTTGTATGATCGAACAGTTGCATATATTAAGTGAAAGCATCTTTTGTTTCAGGACTCTGAATTCAGATGTGCCTATCTTTGGTAATGACATGCCTTCTCTCCACAAGGGTTGTAACTTTGATGCAAAGTTGGACTCAGACTTAATGGACACCCAAGAGGACATTGAGACACCTCAAGAGATTAAGGAATGGGTCGCAGACAAACCCAAACCCAATCTTGATCAAACAACTCCTTTCAATATCTGAACCTTAGACAACCTTAAGCTAATCCAGATTGGTTCAGACCTTACCATAAATCAACGGAATGACATGGTTGAACTATTAACCCAATTCCAGGATGTGTTTACATGGTCTCATGAAGACATGGTGGGTTTGTCCGCTGACATTGTTCTTCATCGCCTTCCCATTAAAGAAGGGTTCAAGCCAGTTAGGCAAAAGCTCAGGCGATTGAAACCTGAATGGAGTTTAAAAGGTAAAGAGGAAATTGTGAAACAATTTCAAGCTGGCATCATCATGGTGTCTACATATCCGGAGTGGATATCCAACATTATTCCCGTGCCTAAACCAGGGGGAAAGGTACAAGTTTGCGTGGATTACCGGGATTTGAACAAAGCTTACCTTAAAGATAGCTTTCCCGTGCCCTTTATCCACATTCTTATTGACAATCTGCTCAATACGGTATGTACTCCTTTGCTGATTGCTTTGCGGGGTACCATCAAATTATAGTCGCTGAGGAAGATCGTGAGAACACTGCTTTCATCACGCCTTGGGGAACCTTTTGCTACAGACGATTGTCATTCGGCCTCATCAACGCTGGGGTAACCTATCAGCGAGTTATGATGGCTCTTTTCCACGATTTAATGAACAAAGAGATAGAGATCTATGTGGATGACATCATTGTCAAATCCCGAAAGGAGGATGACCATTTAGACCATCTCAAAAAGCTTTTTAGCAGGTTACGTAAGTATAACTTGAAGTTGAATCTCGCCAAGTGCGCCTTTGGTGTTAAGTCAGGCAAGTTGCTAGGTTTCCTAGTCAACCGCAAAGGGATTGAACTAGATCCTACCAAAATCCAGGCCATCAAGGAAATGCCCATTCCTCAGACAGGGAAGGAAATAAGGGGATTTTTGGGAAGATTCTGCTTCATTAGTAGATTCATTTCTCAACTCACAGCAACCTGTGAGCCAATCTTCAAGTTGTTAAGGAAGAACTCCTCCATGAAATGGAATAATGAGTGTCAGAAAGCCTTCCTCAAAATTAAAGCGCAACTGTTTAACGCTCCTATTTTGGTACCACCCAGGGATGATGTTCCCCTGTTCATGTACCTGTCCATAAAATGACAATGCCATGGGCTGCATGCTAGGGCAGAAAGGAAATAGAGGCCAAGAACGAGCTATCTATTACCTCAGCAAAAGATTCAGCATCAGTGAACACAAGTACACTTTGATTGAGAAGATTTGTTGTGCTTTAGCATGGGCTTCCATGAGGTTACAGCATTACCTCCATGGTCACACAACCCATCTCATATCCTGAATGGATCTCAAGTATGTGTTCAGCAAGCCCATACTGAATTGTCAATTGTCTAGATGGAAGTTGATCCTACAGCAATTTGACATCGTCTATGGGATGCAAAAGTTTGTCAAAGGTCAAGGAATTGTGGATCAACTGGCCGCCGCACCTACAGGGGATTACAAACCCTTAGAAACATACTTTCCTGACGAAGGAGTAATGACAATTCAGCTAAAACATCAGTACGATACATCCTGTACGTGGAGAATGTATTTTGATGGAGCTGTTAACAAAGAAGGCTCTAGAGCTGGAGTAGTTTTAATATCCGGTACGGGGGAGCAGTATCATGTCGCTGTCAAATTGCAGTTTATCAGCACCAACAACACAGCTGAGTATAAAGGCTGTATCATGGGGCTAAAACTTGCCCGTTCAATGGGCTTCAGTCGGTTAACTGTCTTTAGGGATTCCGAATTGGTAATCAAGCAATCCACATGAATCTATCAAACCAAAGAATTACATTTGCTGCCTTACCATCGACAAGTTCTACAGATGGCTTTGGAGTTCGAAGAAATCTCCTTTCTACACATTCTTCGTAATAGGAATGATTTTGCAGATGCATTAACAACGTTGGCCTCTTTGGTTTACATATCGGACAAGGAAAACATGCCAAGCATTACGTTTGCTCTGTAAAAAGCCCCAGTTTATGGGAATTACATTGGAGAAGTATCAGATGAGCTACCTCCCATCCACAACCCTTGGTATCAGCACATCAAGGAGTATCTATGAGATGGATCTACACCCGCTGAGGCGAGCCTAACTGAGAAGAGACAGATTCATCGACTTGCTATGAAATTCTACCTGAGCAGAGATGCACTCTACAAAAGAGATGTTGGATTAGGTCTCCTCAGATATCTGGATAATGACCAAGCTCAGAGACTCATGGATGAGATCCATGGTGGAGTATGTGTCCCTCACATGAGCGGACCCCTACTTGTCAAGAAAATTCTCAGAACAGGACATTATTGGCTTACACTCATAGATGACTGTAATGATCACGTCAAGAGGTGCTATCAATGCCAGATTCATGGGAATTCTATCCACGCCCCTCCAAGGGAACTCCACAATATGAGTTCACCATGGCCCTTCTCAATGTGGGGAATGGACGTGATCGGGCCCATAGAGTCCAAATCCAGTAATGGACGTCGATTCATATTCACCATGATCGACTACTTCACCAAATGGGTAGAAGCAGCATCCTTCCCCAGGGTTACTAAAGATGTTATCATTTCTTTCATCAGAAACAATGTCATCTGTCGATAGGGACAACCAGAGGTTATTATGTCAGACAATGCTAAGAACCTCAACAACAAAATGATGTAGGAGTTATGTAGAAAATTCCACATCAAACATCAAAAAGATCATGCAGAAAATGTTCGCCTATCACAAAGGATGGCCTGACCTCTTGCCTCTAACTTTATTAGCCTACAGAACTTCCATGCGAACTTCCACTGGGGCAACCCCCTACTCATTAGTCTATGGGATGGAAGCAGTGCTCCCCATAGAAGTGGAAATGGAATCCCTCAGAGTATTGATGGATGCTAAGTTGGATGAAGACCAATGGGTACAAGACAGGTATCACCAATTATCTCTAATAGACGAAAGGCGATCCGCGGCTATCTTCCATGGTCAGTTATATCAGCAAAGGATCGCACGATCCTACAACAGAAAAGTCTGACTACGACATGACTTGGTTTTGAAAAAGACCATTGACAACCAAGATCAATCTAAGGGAAAATTCGCTCCTAACTAGGAAGACCCATTTGTTGTCAAGGAGGTATTGACAGGCGATGCTCTCAAATTGCAGGAAATGGATGGCGATGAATTTCCACAGCTTATCAACTCAGACACCGTGAAATGGTACTTTGTCTGAAGTTACCATCAAACAAACATCCTGGTTTTGATCATCAAATCACCAGTTATTCCGATTTTTAACCCTTTCCTTTCTACATACTCTTATGCCCCTCAGGGAAACATACACTTCAAACCAGTAGCCTGGTTTTACCTCACTTGGAATCAGCAGCCTGGTTCCACATCATTTTCAAACCTTCATACAATTTCGGTTATCCTGAAGACGGGATTTAACCTTTCACAATTTCGGTTATCATGAAGATAGGATTGAACCTTTCACATTTGCAATTTATCCTGAAGACGGGATTAAACTTTTCCACGCTTGCAGTTTATCCTGAAGACGAGATCAAACTTTTTCACACATGCAGTTTGTCCCCATTATGGGATCAAACTTTCTTCTCCCTACGATGATAGCTTGCATGGGGATTCACACCTCTTCTTCGCCTTGAATTAAATCCCGAGGGGCGAACTACGTCGACCTGATCTCCCTGATACCCGGGGGTACGTAGGCAACCATATTCTATTTGGCCCGGTCGCAATAAAGAAAAATAACAAAAACATTTCTGCCCTTTCTCTACAAAACAACAAAAAACAACAAAAATACTTCTACACCCATCTGCATTCCGCATTCAGCGTTGAACCTCCTACATTAGGTTCGAACTACGCAGACTTGATCTCCTCTTCAATAGGAGTACGTAGGCAGCCATTCATGGTGCAGTCTAACCCCTACCAGAACAACATACTTGTCACACGGTACAAGGATCTACCTTCAATTTTCCCCATTTCATAGGTTTCAGATCAAAGGTATGGAATTACCCAACCTCTTCTCATAAATAGAAGATTCGGTGACCATCTAACCTGCAATCGTACCTCAAAGAGCAATACCAACCCATTAGAGATGGAATTAACTAGGCTTCTCACAAATAGAAGTACTGGTGACCATCGGTGGTGCGGTCAATCTCAGAGAGGAAGAAACCACCCTCCTCTCCAAATTCCATACAGATACCAGTCCCAAGACACCAAAGATGGTAGGGATTTACAGAAATCAGTGATCCATTCTGAGAGATCTTGCGACATCTCAATGTCCATCTATTAAGGATAAGTTCAGAATGCATCAAGATCACAAGGCCCTGGAGAAACAGGCAAACATCAAGAAAGTATCAAGGCATAACTAAAAGGGAAGTGAATCAAAATATATTTCCCTGCCATACATAATACTGTTTGATATATTCATCTCTGTTGTACATGACAAAATGACTAAGCTAATCTGTGCAGGAAAATACAAAGTTATCTACAGATCTGTGTGTATGCGGACTATCAGATCTAACATAGCATCCCTCTCTGACAAGGGAGGAAGCACTGTAAGCTCCTGCCCAAGGGTATCTACACGAGCAAGCAGATCAGAGGCTAACTGCATGGTGGCATAATGCTCATCAATGTAAGCACTCATGTCGGCAAGACTGATAGTCATCTGGGATCTAACTAAAGTACTATCTGCGATGGCCACATCCCTAGCAGATAAGGCGCCATCCCACTCCACTATCAATGCATCCCTGGCTGATCTAGCCTCATCCCTCTCTAACAGAGTGGCATCTCTCTCATCAAGAACTGTCAACATCGCAGCCCTAGCCTGATCTCTATCATAGATCATCAGATGTAAGCTCTGCTCCAAATCTTTGTCCGAAATCTTGAAAGTAATCTGTGGCACTTTCGGGGTGGGAGAATCCATCACAAATCTTTGGCGGCCAAAGAGTCAAATCATCGATGGGAATAACAGCCTCCTCCATAGGCTCCTCATCGTCAGAATCAATCCCCTGCACTGTGGATACTGCCGCAGCTGATGCAGTCTCTATCTCCATCCATGCGGAATACTCTGCAGAACAACCTGGATGACTGACAGAAAACTCAGCCAACTCTCGCTGATCCCAACAAGCATACAATCTGGATCTGTCCTCCGCTGATAAACGGTGTGATGCGAAGCGCAGACTCACTACCCCTCATACGGATGAAAATCCTAAAACTGGTCAAACTGACACATCAAAGCCAGTGGGTGGTAGGTGATCATGCCCCTCAATCCAGCCAGTGGGAGATAATCCACGCCCGGAGCATGAGTAATGAAGCTGTAGGGTGAACTAAGCCCTGAACACGACAATATGGCAAACGGATCCCTAATCCCTACCAGGAAAGCTTACCACGATGCTGCATCTGTACACTCCGTAGGCTAAAAGGAGTACAACATGGCTATCTCATGGGTGAAACAAAACCCTTGCCGTCTAAGTGTGCCAATCGGTCTCAAGTGTGACATAAACCACACATGACATGGCCAATGACCGAAGCTACAGCAGAACACTCTCACGCCGGATAAGTGCGGCGAGATATAGTAACCTCCTCAAAGTCTCTGCAATAATCATCGGTACAATGGTACGACCCTCCATGAGAGCTCTCACTACCATAATGACGCCGATATCCAGCTCATCCATGTACCGCGGCATGAAGACGTATGACAATATGCATAGAAGCAGTACATCTACTCTGGCTGAACGCCAATGGTCCTTCAGTGTGGTGAAATCCCCAGAATGCCGTGCATAGCTATCCTCAGAGCCAAACTTGTCAAATAGGAAACGCTAGGATATCATGTGGCCGAATGTAATCTCGTCCTGGACCACTCTACGTCTCAATCCGGTGAGGGTCATGAACTGTCTGTTCATGTCTCTAATAACCATATGCACGCAAGGTCTGTCCAGCGGCAGCATCATCAACCGTGCATACTCATCCAAAGTAGGAGTCAACTCCTGGGTCCCAAATCAGAAAACCTGCCTCTCCGATACCCAGTGCTCTATCATACCCTCTATAAATCCTTTGGGAACCTGAAACATCAACAAGGTCATAGTATGTTGCAGCAAATTATCTACGATCACTATGTCTGATGGTGATATACTATCATACCATGAAAGCGTACCATTACCACCACAAATGGTGGGGTATGATCAATCTGACTAACTGTCGAAGAAGATATCTGTAAGCGGTAGTGTCATAAGACCATCCACGGTCAATCTGAATATCTCTGGACATACATACATATGCATAACATAATAACATACATGATACAATAGATGGCAATATGATATAGGGAATGAAACTGTACATATATTCCTAAGTATATCATCATCTAATACATCTCTTTACAACTAAAATATAGGGAAAAGGGGCGAAGCTACCCAACATACAACAGAAGCCTATCAAAAGAGATAGCAAGAAATACATCAGAAAAAAGTTAAGAGTGTCGATGTCTACATCATCGATCTTGTCCAACTGATGTAACTCCTCCTGAGTCACTGGATCTCTATCTACAGGGATGTCAGGCCGATACAAGGATGGATCTGCGTCGGCAAAACCATATGGGTCACCTGAGGGACCAGCGAATCTCTGCCCAAATGCCGAATGAAAAGATGTGACCGGTCCAGCTACCGAGTCAATCTGTGTCACATGAGTCAGATCTCTAACACAGGCTAGCCAATCCGTCATCATCACGGATCCTAGAACCATATCTCCCATAAATTGTGTGGTACGGGTCTGAGCTCCAATGGTACGAGGGACCCAACAATGCTGGAACATCTCCTGAGAATAGGGGTCCTCTGACAATATAAAGCCGTCAATCCCCATCAATGGGATGTCAATGACGGTGACTGCAAAACAGGCCAATAACGCCTTGCAGGAGGCAAGATCGGCATATGTATCTCTCCTGTAGTGCTCCTAATAGCACGCTCTCCTAAATAGAGCTCCCATCCTCCATCTATGAAGTGAGGAATCCTGCGGGTGAAAATGACGTACTCTGCTCCAGTCGGGTACCCATCCTCAAAACCAACTCCCAAATGCTCTCTAGTGTAGGGAATCCATGTGATGACATCAGCTGCCAATAGCTCCAGCTGTAGGCGACAATGAGTGAAACCCTCAGCAACAGGGACCTCCACCAGTATGGAATGATGTCATCTTCATCCTCGTGGATAGGTGTCTAAACCTAACACGCTCACAGGACACAAACAAGGAAGCCTCTCATAGGCCCAAAAATTCCAACACAAAGGCAAACATCTACTCTCAGTCAACACTCTTAACCTATACATGGGAAAAGACAAGAGAAACACTCACCAGCAGAAATGGGTAGAATCCTAACCACGCCTCGGTCAAGCCCTGCGATCGCATACGCATTACCCTGAGGAAAAAGGCAAAGGTTTAGGAACACCAATCATACTCTCCTATACGATCCACGTGTCGAGTGGCACAGATCAAAGCAAAGGACACCGTAAAAGAGTTATCTGCTATGAAGCAGCCCCTAATAATCATCAAGAACAATCGCCGGAGAATGCGATCCCTGACTCTCACATCATCGGGTATGGGCTCACTTAACAGCCCGCTTATAGCATCTATGCTCAGAGGACCTGTACGAATAGTCCTGCCCTTGAGCGCCTCCGCTAGAACTCCCAACAAGGATCTAACGGCAGTAGGGGTGATATCCGTCATGCAAGGCACCGGCTCCCCTCCAAACTCCATACCTATGATAAATCTATAATTCATCGGCGTCGTCATCACCTCACAGTCCAGCAAATGGAGCGACTAAGTCTGGTGAAACCACCGCTCATACAATGCCCTAAGGTAACCCCAGGGACAACGACAGGGTAGAATGGAGAAGAACATCCCGAATCCCCAGCCATGGACGATCATTCTGTAGTCATCATGCAAGGCCTGATACATAGAGTGGATGCTAAACCAGTTCCCTCGAGGTTGTGTGAAGCCGGGAACCTACATCAAATGCAGATCAACATCAGACTCGTTGACTCCTCATCAATAAAAAATAAGGAAGATTAAAGATCTAACTTCATACCTCATTTGCGTGCAGGTATACTGAAGGATGCCTACTCAAGTCACATAGAAGATCTGGGTTCGCCACTTAAATACCTGGCAATTCCCTACGGGGAACACGTACAGTAGGAGCAAGAACCTCGATTGGTGAATCCTCCTCCTCGTCCTCACCATTTTGCACTTTAACCCGAATAGGACGTATCACCGCATCCGCCAAATGACGAGGCTATCTAACAGAACGACGCTGAGGCTCTTCAAAAACCCTCCTCCGTACACGGAAGTTGTCTTGTGGGAACTACTCGGCTGATCTAGATCCATGATATCTGGACAACAAGTCTCCAAATCACCTCAAAAAGGGTGTGGTAATTTCTTACCTGGAGTCTTTTCAAAATGCATTCTATGATTACATGCATGCATGCATTGTTTTAACTTACATCTACAGTAGAGTTAAAAATGCATGACTACCCAATACCTACATTTTGGGAAAATTTTGCCATAGCCCCTTTATAAATGTGACTATCCACATGCACATAGGCATGACTAGGTGGCCATTTAGTAGCACACCTGTACACAGTCATATACATCATGTATGCATCAATACATTGTAGAAAAAATTCATAAGTGTAGTCTAATTACCAGGATTATTTTGCTTGTCTACCTTTACTCATTTGTCCTCGTATAGCATAAGAAATGACAGTAAAAGGGGCAAATTTGACTGTTTCAAAAGTTAAATTTTTTCACATCAATATGTTTAGCATGGTTTCATACTAACATTTACCATGGTGAATATTTTTTATCAAGTCATATCAGCATGCATATTCACTACTATGTGTCTAAATGCATTGCATGCGATAAGTCATTTTCCAACAGACAGAAATTGGAAAAAAATACATGCATGTGTTATCAAGACAGTGAAGAAGGCTTGTACGGTGGCAGAATATGCAGAAAGTTGCCCGAACTCAGCAAAACTGAAGAAGAGTGTAAGACCCCGAAAAATTTTTAAATAAAAAGGAATTTCCTTTATTTATTATTTTGAAATAGTAAGGGTTGATTTGATTAATGTGGATAGTTAAGGGTTAAATACGCAAATATTTCAAAATAAGCAAGTGGTTATAAAATATTCATTTTTGTTTGAGAATATTCGTTTGGTCGTGGAATATTAAATCTTTGTCGGGAATATTCGTGATGCAACGGTAGCGCTTGACCGTGTGTGGGCCCCATAACGGAAAGCGATTGGATGAGGAAAACGACAAAGTTTGGGTGGTTATAAATAATCGGCGTAGTTATTCTGCATTAAAGACCGTTGGAATACCCGTGGTTAAAATACGATGTCTGGCGTGGTTGCACAATGGCACACGGTATTACACAAAGATTGTTGAATTATTGATTCATCGTAAGATGGCACTACTCAATAATTTTCACAATGAGTTCTTGTTCAATATTTTATTTTATTGATTCAATAATTCTTTGCGTTGATATTTTATATTATTGTTGTTCAATAATTGTCACTTTGCACATTATCTCCATTATCGGATCAATAATTCATATTATTTGAATAATATTATTAGATAGCATTATTGGCAATGTCTAGAAAGTTACGTCGAGGAGAGGTTTGGTCACCTAATTGCGGCCAATGAGGAGAAATCCTTATCGAAAGCCCCTCTTTCACGGAACTACTGGTTGTCATAATTGTGATTACGTAATATTATTTGTGAATAATTAATTATTGATTCATATGATAAAGAAATATTTATTTTATGTGGATATAAATGATGGATTTATTTATGTGGTTATAAATGAAGAAATTATTGTTGAGGTGTTTTATCAAGATTTTACCCGATTGGAGGTATTAAAAATTAAATCGGGGTTTTGAGATATATTGCGGGGGTTATAATTTTAATCCGACCGAGTTGGATTGTAGTAATTTTTGGGTATGTTATACATACATAAGTTGAGTATATGTCCACAAATTTTGAACCGTTAAAAATGCACGAATGATTTGTTATGAATTTTAAGAGGTGTCCGATTCGAAATTAGGGTTATAATTGATTTTGGTGGAAAATTCTAGAATTGAGTGGGCCCCACTTGTGGTTGGTGAAGAAATGTGCTGAATTTTATTTCAAATGTGGTGGGTGGCAATAGTAGCGAGTGTAAAGCCATCGGGTAGCGTGTCAAGTCTGCTTGGTAGGCTAACATTTTCCTATAAATAGAGGGCTAAGTTAGAATTGAAAATCACACGAAACAAAGTTTTCTCTCTTTTCTCTCTATATTATTGAGCGTATTTTGTGAGTATTTAGATACTTTGAGAGTTCTTTGTTCGGTACAAGTTTCATTCAACATCACTTGACCTTTCCTTCCAAATCTTGATTCTTTGAGGTAAGGGATGTTATTTTCTTCTCAAATGATATTAATTCTTCAATATCATTATCTTTGAAATATTGGTTGGTAATTTTATCAAATTTGGAACTTTTTCATGCTCGAGTTTACTATTCATGAGTTACTATTCACGAGTTACTATTCATGAGTTACTATTCACGAAGTTACTATTCACGAGTACTATTAATGAAGCGTGAAAATGTTTTTTTGTGGAATTTCTATCTTTTGGTGTCGAGTTACTATTCACGATACTGGCACTATTCACGATATCTGACACTATTCATCGAAAAATAAAATTTCTTCTTTTCGTCCAAAATATCTATTCTGGATACTAGCTTTGATTGTATCCATGTTTTGATCATTCTTGAATTTTACACCACTATGATTATTTTTGAGGTATTGTTGGACATGGATAAAACAAAGTACGAATCCTTAATCCTTAATCCTTGTCATTTTGTTTCCTTGGACTCGTTCTTTAAAAATATTTTCATCATCCTCGGTCTTAAATGATGATATTATTGAATATCTTTGGCACAGTGCAAAGATGAATGATTTCAAGAATATCTTTGGCCAGTAGTGCAAAGATGAACAGGTGTTTAAATGAACATGACCGACTGATGAATATCTTTGGCCTTTAGTGCAAAGATGAACAGGTGTTGAGATGAACATGACCGACTGATGAATATCTTTGGCCTTTAGTGCAAAGATGAACAGGTGTTGAGATGAACATGACCGATTGATGAATATCTTTGGCCTGTAGTGCAAAGATGAATATTTGATTTGAGATGAATATTGATTGATGTTACGAGGATAAAATATTGATGATGGATGTTGAATTCATAGATTATAGTAGATTTCATTCTCTATGTAACTCTTCTATGAATTATTATTTCATTGCGAATATTGATCCTGAAACTTGTTGTCTATTGTATTCTATCGATTTTTCCTGTTGAAGACTAACGATAATTTGTTGTATATTATCTTAGTTATAATATTCTTTCTTTGGGCTAGTTGAGCTCACCCTTTTCCTTGTTGTTCCATTTTTCTTCTCGGGAGGCGAGAATGTAATGAGTACTAGTCGGGTATGGAATGAAGGTTCTAGAGAGAGTTGTTTAGTAGTCCTCACCATTTTTGTAAAATAATGTATCAATAATTATGATGGGGATTTATTTGCGTGTGGATATTGTCTAGAAGACAATATTATATTTAAACTCACAATTATATATTGTAGTATTTCACACGACATTTGTATTATTGAAGTTGTAGTTTGCTTCTTGTACCATGTATTTGGCGACTTTCGAATGGGTGTTGTGTATACCTATTTTGGGGAAGCGTCACAAAGAGCTCTCAGATTTCCTTATTACTGTGAACTTGAAAATGACTTATGAAAGCAACCAAAGACTATCATAGGCACGCAGTCACATGAGCTAACTTTGTGGCTCTGTAAGTACACATATGGCACTCCTACATGGGTCCCACACCTCTGGCTCACTCTAATTAGAGTTACAAAGGAGGTCTCACAAGCTAAAAAGACCAAATAAAGAATAAAAGTGCTACGTGATTGAACGGAATAGCCTGAAATCCTGGTTTCTCGTCGATTAGGGTTAAACTCCCGTCGTCTCAAATATATTCGTCTGAATGCAGGGTATACTATTCCAATCAGCTCAGCTTTCACAGATCTTGCATGACAATACCCCACAAAGGTCTGATGCATTCATTTGCAGGGTCACAACCCTAAAAACCTCCCCAGCGGGGGTTACAACGCCGAAGTTATCAACATATATGTATCCCCAGTGGGGGTTACAATGCACATCTTTCAAACATCCACGTATCCCCGGCGGGGGTCACAACGCGCATCTTTAAAGCATCTACGTATCCCCGGCGGGGGTTACAACACAATACAACCATTGATACACACATCAATGAAGGTCAAGCAGCCTTGACATCATGTCAGTCGATGGCAAGTAAATCCATCAAAGCAACCTTCCCCAGCGGGGGCTACAATACAATGTTACCATTGACACATACATCAATGAAGGCCAAGCAGCCTTGACAATGCATCCAGCAGGGATTTATCCGGTGATACACACATCAGCGAAGATCAAGCAACCCTGATAACAATAAACTGTTGGCAGTAACTCCGATAGAATGAGGGAATATGTTATATACATGCTCAAACAGACAAATCATTATCCCCATAGATCTCTTACACACAAGAGGTACCTCTATGGAATATAAGCCAGTGTCTAGGATTCAGGACTTTGGTGATAGCCCCAACGTCAACATCCTTGTAGACTTGGAACGCATGTCCAAGCCTTCACTGATTGTCATCCCAGCAGGATTACCTTACAATCATTCATGCATTCTACATGAATTTGCATAATGTTGTTGCATATAGCATCATGTTTATATTGTTTGCATTTCAAGTGTCTAGGATTCTTTATCCTATCCATGCCTTGCATTACATGAATATGATAAAGAGGGGCATCTGTAGACAATCGAAATTTCATGTATTCCTGTTACTAACATTATAGGAGGGAAAATTTGTCTTTTGGAGATAACCCTAGAAGACAGTTTACATCCATTCTGGATACTACCAGAAGTTCAGTTCCAACCTAGAACACAAACCGGGAACATCAGTTCCAACCTCAAACACAAACCGGGAACATCATTCCAAACCCCAGAACACACACTGGGAATGTCATTTCCAATCTCAGAGATAACCCCGAGATATGCAGATCAAAAGACCCGAAAATTTTTAAATAAAAGGAATTTCCTTTATTTATTATTTTGAAATAGTAAGGGTTGATTTGATTAATGTGGATATTAGTTAAGGGTTAAATCATAAAAATAAGCAAGTGGTTATAAAATATTCATTGTTGTCGGGGAATATTCGTTTGGTCGTGGAATATTAAATCTTTGTCGGGGAATATTAAATGCAAACGACCTAGACCATGACCAGTACAATGACCATGTGTGGGCCCATAGTTAGCGATTGGATGAGGAAAGCGAAAGCAGCAAATATAAGTTGGTTAAAAATAGCGGCGTAGTTATTCTGCAGATTAAAGGCTGTTGGAATACCCGGTGGTTAAAATCGATGTCTGGCGTGGTTGCCGCGATGATACGGTATTACCTGCAGTATTGTTGAATTATTGATCCTTACGTGAAGGCACTTTACTCGATAATTTTTTCACGATGAATTCTTATTCAATATTTTATTTTATTGATTCAATAATTCTTTGCGTTGATATTTTATATTATTGTTGTTCAATAATTGTCCTTTGCACATTATCTCCATTATCGGATCAATAATTCATATTATTTGAATAATATTATTAGATAGCATTATTGGCAATGTCTAGAAAGTTACATCGAGGAGAGGTTTGGTCACCTAATTGCGGCGCCCGATGAGGAGAAATCCTTATCGGAAAGCCCCTCTTTCTGAGGAGCGGCTGGTTGTCATAATTGTGATTACGTAATATTATTTGTGAATAATTAATTATTGATTCATATGATAAAAAAATATTTATTTTATGTGGATATAAATGATGGATTTATTTATGTGGTTATAAATGAAGAAATTATTGTTGAGGTGTTTTATCGATATTTTACAGTTGGAGGTATTAAAAATTAAATCGGGGTTTTGAGATATATTGCGGGGTTATAATTTTTAATCCGAATAGTTGGATTGTAGTAATTTTTGGGTATGTTATACATACATAAGTTGAGTATATGTCCACAAATTTTGAGCCGATTAAAAATGCACGAATGATTTGTTATGAATTTTAAGAGGTGTGGCGATTAGGAAATTAGGGTTATAATTGATTTTGGTGGAAAATTCTAGAATTGAGTGGGCCCCACTTGTGGTTGGTGAAGAAATGTGCTGAATTTTATTTCAAATGTGGTGGGTGGCAATAGTAGCGAGTAAAAAGCATCGGTGTGCGAGGTCAAAATCTGCTTGGTGATTAACATTTTCTATAAATAGAGGGCTAAGTTAGAATTGAAAATCACACGAAAAAAAAAGTTTCTCTCTTTCTCTCTCTATATTATTGGCGTATTTTGTGAGTATTTAGATACTTTGAGAGTTCTTTATTGATCTGAGTTTCATTCGACATCACTTGAGCCTTTCCTTAAAATATTGATTCTTTGAGGTAAGGGATATTATTTTTTTTTAAATAATGATATTATTTCTTGATATCATTATCTTTGAAATATTGATCTGAAGTTTTATCAAATTTGGAACTTTTTCATGTCGGGGTTACTATTCATGAGTTACTATTCATGAGTTACTATTCATGAGTTACTATTCACGATTCTTATTCATGAGTTACTATTCACGATTCTTATTCACGAGTCTTATTAATGAAGCGTGAAAATGTTTTTTGTGGAATTTCTATCTTTTGGTGTCGGATTTTATTCACGTATCGGCACTTATTCACGTATCTGACACTATTCACGTATCTGGTACTATTCATAGAAAAATGAAATTTCTTCTTTTAGTCCAAAATATCTATTACGGATACTAGCTTTGATTGTATCCATGTTTTGATCATTCTTGAATTTTACACCACTATGATTATTTTTGAGGTATTTTTGGGCGTGGATAAAACCAAGTATGAATCCTTAATCCTTAATCCTTGTCATTTTGTTTCCTTTGGATTAGTTCTTTAAAAATATTTTTCATCATCCTCGGTCTTAAATGATGATATTATTGAATATCTTTGGCTGTGGTGCAAAGATGAATGATTTCTGAAGAATATCTTTGGCTGTAGTGCAAAGATGAGCGGGTGTTTAAATGAACATGGCCAAGTGATGAATATCTTTGGCCTTTAGTGCAAAGATGAGCAGTGTTGAGATGAACATGGCCGATTGATGAATATCTTTGGCCTTTAGTGCAAAGATGAGCAGTGTTGAGATGAACATGGCCAGATTGATGAATATCTTTGGCACGTAGTGCAAAGATGAATATTTGATTTGAGATGAATATTGATTGATGTTACGAGGATAAAATATTGATGATGGGTTTGTTAAATTCATAGATTATAGTAGATTTCATTCTCTCGTAACTCTTACATGAATTATTATTTCATTGCGAATATTGATCTGAAACTTGTTGTACATTGTATTACATCGATTTTTCCTGTTGAAGACTAACGATAATTTGTTGTATATTATCTTAGTTATAATATTCTTTCTTGGGCTAGTTGAGCTCACCCTTTTCCTTGTTGTTCCATTTTTCTTCTCGGGAGGCGAGAATGTAGCGAGTACTAGTCGGGGTATGGAATGAAGGTTCTAGAGAGAGTTGTTTAGTAGTCCTCACCATTTTGTAAAATAATGTATCAATAATTATGATGGGGATTTATTTGCGTGTGGATATTGTCTAGAAGACAATATTATATTTAAACTCACGATATATTGTTGTATATTTCACACGACATTTGTATTATTGAAGTTGTAGTTTGCTTCTTGTACCATGTATTTGGCGACTTCGAGAATGGGTGTTGTGTATACCTATTTTGGGGGGCGTCACGGTTAATATCGAGCTTAGGGATATGATCTCTGGCGGAGATCGGGGAATAAAACTAGGAGGGAGAGGCAGTAAATCCTTGTTAGTGTGTCTACTACCTAAGCTTATTTGTTGGTTGGTCGTATTATAGGGGTATTATGTGATTTGTTAATTTATTTAATTAACCCTTGTTTTATGATAGTTTTTTAGAATGGGCTGCTGAGAGCGTTAACAATGGAGTGAATGAGATCGTGGAACACCTCTAATCATGAACGGGGATAATGTGATGTCGGTGAAGAAGGAATTAGAGATATCCATGTGGTGAGTGAAGAATTGATAGTTGCACTTTTAATAGAGATAATCATGAGTAACGGTGAGAGTGAGGAAGAAGAGGAAGAAGAGGTACACGAAGAGAGTTTATTAGAGGTATTTTATGATCGAAATATAGAATTGCAAAATCGTATTCATGAGTTAGAAGAAGCGAGGCTAAAGAATTGCGAGGCGATCGTGGAGCAAAAGGATGACGATTCAAGCTTGTGTTACCCGATCGTGATGCTTGAGCGAAGCACTCTTTGGCGAGTATAAGATGATAAAAATTTGGAATCTGGTGAAAGAAGAAATAAGCGAGCAGTGAGAATGAGTGATGCATGGGTAAAAAGCGCACGACGCGTTGATATTATGGAAAGAGATGTCGAATCTAAAAGAAAGATTTAACGATGGCGGGAAGGCGTCGGCGACAACATCGACACTTATCAACAAATTCTAGGGAAGAGCGATCGCCGGTTAGATCTTTCGATGTGGAGAGGAGGGGGACATATAAGGTCAAAGCTGTTCAAAGCCTTCCAAGGTATGCTATAATTGTGGAAAAGAAGGACATATAAACTCGAGATTATGCGATATCGAAACCAGATCCAGCGTGAATGGTGACTCGAAAGGATGTCGAAAAAATCAAAAGTCAGCGGTTCTTGGAAGGCGTTTGTCGTGGCCGGTCAAAAATCTGAGGACACGAGCGAAGTTAGCAGGTTAGTTAATTATAAATTCTTCGAAGTTTATACCTTACTGAATCTGGGTTCTACCCATTCTTTTATCTCTCTTGCTTGCGCTCAGCGTTTGAACTTGACTACGGAGAAATTAGACTTTGACTTATTTATGGAGAATCCGTTGGAGAAACTTTCATTACATACATTGTTTAGAAATCTTGTTTGATTCGGTTGGCACTATCACATTACACATTAACCTTATTTCTATAGAGATATTTGCTTTTGATGTGATTTTAAGGTTAACTACTCATCATGCCAAATTGATTGCTTTTGTAAGGTTGTTAGTTTTCATATTCTAAGCAACTTTGTTATTGAATTCAAGCAATCAAACCATTGTAATCAAACATTTTCATATCAAGCCATGAAGTCATTCGTTTATTACGGATGTCAAGTTTTCTTAGTCCATGTTATGGATTTGAATAAAGACACGTCGATTTGAATAATATTCTGTTGTTATTGATTTTTCTGATGTATTTCTGAAGAATTTCTTGGCTTACTCCCAAAGCTTTGATATTAAATTTTATATCGACTTTTTAAACCCGGTACAAAACTCATTTCTAAAATCTCATATAGAATGGCTCTATTGAACTTGAGGAGTTAAAAATTCAACTATAAATTTGGTACACGAGCCTTTATCTTGTGACTTCCTTTGTGGAATGCACTAAGCGAGACTCTCTGTAAGGGGCGTCATATTAGATGCGATAGTAAAGCGATAGGTGTCATTGTGACGTCTTATCCAAGGTTGGGATATGAGTCGCGATTGAGAAAGCAACCTAAGTCGATGTCGAAAATCGTAGCTTTCTGAAGCTTAGTTGGTTATTATCGGAGGATATTCTCGGATATCTCGAATCATTTATTCCATTATCGCGGTGACTCGTAGAGATACAAAATTCGAATGGAGCAAGGAATGTGGAAAGAGCTTGAAGAACTCGAGAGGAGACTCATTTGACACATGTTACGACCATGCCATCCTGGAAAAGCGAGCGTGGTAGGCGGCGTGTTGAGTAGAAGATCGTGTCTGATCTGAGTATGATATTGTCAAAGACTAATTTAGTATAATTTACAAATAATAGAGATGGAGATGAAAACTCTAGGTACCCGCGTGATGATATCTGAGTATAATCGACTTTAATCGATAAAGTTAAAAGTTTGCTCGAGCCAGGCCGGAGATGTCGTATGAAGAAGAAATCTGAAGGAGCTATTAGGGCGAGAATTGATGAAGAAGGAATACTTGAGTCCACTCTGAGACTTTGTGTTCTAACGACTACGATTTGAAGTACAAGATTATGATGGAGCACACGATACACCATTTGCAATCCATCACGGAAGTACTAAAATGTATCGTGATCTTGACATACATTTTGGTGGAACAATATGAAGAGAGAGATTGCAAAGTTTATCTCGATGTGTTTAACTTGCCAGCGTGTAAAGCGAAGCATCTAGTACCTAAGGGTCCATTGCAACCACTTGAGATTCCGGGAATGGAAGTGGGAACACATTACCATAGATTTTAGTTCTGGGTCTTCCTCTACGGTTTCTCAAGGCATCAATGCTATTTGGGTTATTGTTGATAGATTAACCAAGTCTGTTCATTTCTTGCCGATATGGGAGACTTATTCCTTGAGCGACTTGCTAGTATGTGCGTGAATGAGATTGTGAGGTTGCATGGCATACTGTATCCATAGTTTTGGATAGTGACCCAAGATTCACTTCATGATTTTGGGTTAGAAAGCTATGGAGCGCAATTTACGATTCGATTTGGCATACCATCCTCAAAGCGGATGGGCAATCGAGAAGGACTACTCGAAACTCTTGAAGATATATTAAAACTACATGTCCTAGATTTCAAAGGAAGTTGGGATAAGTACTTGCCATTGGTGGAATTCTCATACAACAATAGTTATTAAACAAATATAGGCATGGTTCCATTTGAAGCATTATATGGGCGAAAATGTAGTTCTCGATATGTTGGGATGAGGTGGGTGAAGCAACATTGTTGGGACCCGAGTTAGTTGAATGCGTATGACTCTGAAAAGATCCAATGATTAAACAAGCGTATACAAGCGGCACAAGATCGACAAAAGAGTTATGCGGATCTTCATCGAAAGGGCGTGGAATTTAGTGTAGGGGATCATATATTATTGCGAGTTGCTCCATGGAAGGGAGTTACAAGATTTGGGAAGAGAGGAAAGCTCGATCCACGATTTATTGGTCCATTTCAAATTCTTGACCGAGTAGGAAATGTAGCCTATAGACTTGCGTTACCTCAAGTATGTCTCGTATTCATAATGTGTTTCACATATCATGCTTAAATAAATATGTGAAAGACCGAACCACGTTATTGAGTTAGAACCCGGACGAGATAGCCAGAAAGACTTAACGTGTGAGGAGGTACTGTCAAGATCTTGGATAGGAAGGAGCATGTCTACTCATCTGAAAAGGTCATACCACAAGTTAAAGTTTTGTGGAGGAATCATGCTATAGAGGAAATGACACAGGGAATTGGAAGCGGAAATGAAAGCGAGTATCCTCACCTTTTGAAACACAGAATCGTCGTCGATTTCGAGGAGACGAAATTTCATAAGGAGGGAGGTTGTAAGACCGAAAAATTTTTAAATAAAAGGAATTTCCTTTATTTATTATTTTGAAATAGTAAGGGTTGATTTGATTAATGTGGATAGTTAAGGGTTAAATCATAAAATAAAATAAGTGGTTATAAAATATTCATTGTTGTTAGGGAATATTAGTTTGGTGGTGGAATATTAAATGCTTGTCGGGAATATTAAATGCAGCCAGTAGCGACCATGTGTGGGCCCATAACGAGCGATTGGATGAGGAAAGCGACAAATATAAGTTGGTTAAAAATAACGGCGTAGTTATTCTGAATTAAATTTGTTGGAATACCGGTGGTTAAAATCTGATGTCTGGCGTGGTTGCCGCGATGGTACGGTATTTACCTGCAGTATTGTTGAATTATTGATCTTTACGTGAAGGCACTACTCAATAATTTTTACGATGAATTCTTGTTCGATATTTTATTTTATTGATTCGATAATTCTTTGCGTTGATATTTTATATTATTGTTGTTCAATAATTGTCCTTTGCATTATCTCCATTATCGGATCAATAATTCATATTATTTGAATAATATTATTAGATAGCATTATTGGCAATGTCTAGAAAGTTACATCGAGGAGAGGTTTGGTCACCTAATTGCGGCGCCCGATGAGGAGAAATCCTTATCGGAAAGCCCCTCTTTCTGAGGAGCGGCTTTGGTTGTCATAATTGTGATTACGTAATATTATTTGTGAATAATTAATTATTGATTCATATGATAAAAAATATTTATTTTATGTGGATATAAATGATGGATTTATTTATGTGGTTATAAATGAAGAAATTATTGTTGAGGTGTTTTATCGATATTTTACAGTTGGAGGTATTAAAAATTAAATCGGGGTTTTGAGATATATTGCGGGGTTATAATTTTTAATCAAATAGTTGGATTAATAGTAATTTTTGGGTATGTTATACATACATAAGTTGAGTATATGTCCACAAATTTTGAGCCGAATTAAAAATGCACGAATGATTTGTTATGAATTTTAAGAGGTGTACGATTAGGAAATTAGGGTTATAATTGATTTTGGTGGAAAATTCTAGAATTGAGTGGGCCCCACTTGTGGTTGGTGAAGAAATGTGCTGAATTTTATTTCAAATGTGGTGGGTGGCAATAGTAGCGAGTAAAGCCATCGGTGTGCGGTCAAATGCCTTGGTGGGCTAACATTTTCTATAAATAGAGGGCTAAGTTAGAATTGAAAATCACACGAAACAAAGTTTTCTCTCTTTCTCTCTATATATTATTGGCGTATTTTGTGAGTATTTAGATACTTTGAGAGTTCTTTGTTCGATTACAAGTTTCATTCGACATCACTTGAGCCTTTCCTTAAAGTATTGATTCTTTGAGGTAAGGGATATTATTTTTTTTTCGTAATGATATTATTTCTTGATATCATTATCTTTGAAATATTGATCTGAAGTTTTTATCAAATTTGGAACTTTTTCATATCGGGGTTACTATTCATGAGTTCTTATTCATGAGTTACTATTCATGAGTTACTATTCACGATTCTTATTCATGAGTTACTATTCACGAGTTACTTATTCACGAGTACTATTAATGAAGCGTGAAAATGTTTTTTGTGGAATTTCTATCTTTTGGTGTCGGAGTTACTATTCACGTATCGGCACTTTATTCACGTATCTGACACTATTCACGTATCTGGTACTATTCATAGAAAAATGAAATTTCTTCTTTTAAGTCCAAAATATCTATTACGGATACTAGCTTTGATTGTATCCATGTTTTGATCATTCTTGAATTTTACACCACTATGATTATTTTTGAGGTATTTTTGGGCGTGGATAAAACCAAGTATGAATCCTTAATCCTTAATCCTTGTCATTTTGTTTCCTTTGGATTAGTTTCTTTAAAAATATTTTCATCATCCTCGGTCTTAAATGATGATATTATTGAATATCTTTGGCACATGTAGTGCAAATGAATGATTTCTGAAGAATATCTTTGGCTTTGTAGTGCAAAGATGAGCGGTGTTTAAATGAACATGGCCAGTGATGAATATCTTTGGCCTTTAGTGCAAAGATGAGAGCAGTGTTGAGATGAACATGATGGATTGATGAATATCTTTGGCCTTTAGTGCAAAGATGAGCAGTGTTGAGATGAACATGGCCGATTGATGAATATCTTTGGCACATAGTGCAAAGATGAATATTTGATTTGAGATGAATATTGATTGATGTTACGAGGATAAAATATTGATGATGGTTTAAATTCATAGATTATAGTAGATTTCATTCTCTCGTAACTCTTACATGAATTATTATTTCATTGCGAAATATTGATCTGAAACTTGTTGTCTATTGTATTCTATCAGATTTTTCCTGTTGAGACTAACGATAATTTGTTGTATATTATCTTAGTTATAATATTCTTTTCTTTGGGCTAGTTGAGCTCACCCTTTTCCTTGTTGTTCCATTTTTCTTCTCGGGGCGAGAATGAATGGCGAGTCTTAGTCGGGTATGGAATGAAGGTTCTAGAGAGAGTTGTTTAGTAGTCCTCACCATTTTGTAAAATAATGTATCAATAATTATGATGGGGATTTATTTGCGTGTGGATATTGTCTGCAGAGAAGACATATTTATATTTAAACTCACGATTATATATTGTAGTATTTCACACGACATTTGTATTATTGAAGTTGTAGTTTGCTTCTTGTACCATGTATTTGGCGACTTCGAAATGGGTGTTGTGTATACCTATTTTGTTAGTATAAGAAGATATAGCAATGACGTTTTATAAAAGAGGTTTTTCAAACCACATGCTCAATAGGAATTGAGACCTTTTATACTTCCATTTTATTATTAAATGTTAAACTTGTTTGCTTTTTATTTTCGAGATCTGAAGCATTCTAGAAAATAATATCTGATAATCTTAGAACTCCTCATGGCATGACAACCATCCAAGGAAATTGAGACAACGTAAAATAATATGTAGGCTTCTTTACAAATGAAAAATGTCCATCATAGGAACCGAATCTAGATTCAGTAAACTGAACCTGTGATCACATGATTCCTAGGCTCACATGATACTGCAATTTGTATGGAAATCACTAAGCAGTTATATATATATATAAGCTGTAAATATATATATACAGACATGATCAACCACCACGAAGCAAACTCTAGGTGGGACGAAATGTAAATAAAGCTGTAAAAGCGATCAACTGCCACGAAGTAAACTCAAGGCAGGACGAAATGTAAATAAAGCTGTAAAGGCCACGAAGTAAACTCCAGACCTGACAGAAATGTAAATATATATATATATATATATATATATATAAGCAGTAAACGCACTGGATGTGAATCCAGGCTCATCGGATATGTCCGACAACAATTATATATATGTATATATATATAAGCGATTAAACGCACCGGATATAAAATCCAGGCTCATCAGATATATCTGACAACATTTATATATATATATATATATATATTTACATTTCTGTCAGGCCTGGAGTTTACTTCGTGGCCTTATACAGCTTTATTTACATTTCGTCCCACCTAGAGTTTGATTCGTGGTGGTTGATCATGTTTGTATATATATATTTACAGCTTATATATATATATATATATATATATATATATATATTTTCTTATTGTTTTCCGTACAAATTGCAGTATCATGTGAGCCTAGGAATCATGTGATCACAGGTTCAGTTTACTGAATCTAGATTCGATTCCTATGATGGACATTTTTCAAATTTATAGTTGTACTGTACATTATTTTACAAAGGTCTCAATTTCCTTGGATGGATGTCATGCCCATGAGGAGTTCTAAGATCACAGATATTATTTTCTAGAATGCTTCGCATCTCAAAAATAAAAGCAAATGTTTAACATTTAATAATAAAATGGAAGTATGAAAAGGTCTCAATTCCTATTGAGCACAGGGTTTGAAAAACCTCTTTTATAAAACTTCATTGCTTTATCTTGGTTAAAACTAAATTTTCTTATAAAATTCAAACCTTGTGTATATAGGTGCGAACGAGGCCTCACACTATTTTCAAATAACTGCACATTGATCCACACACACACATAAACACACACATTCATATAACAATTTCCTTGAAAAGTGGCGGTCACCGTGGTAACATGGATGTCGGGGGGTGCCTAACACCTTCCCTCCGCATAATCAAGTCCCCGGACCCAAAATGAATCTCGGTTTCACAGACTCGTCTAGCAGTGTCAAAACACCGGGTCAATATGCAAACCTTTTCGGTTGCATTGGTGCAACCAGTTAAATACACCAACTGACGACTCTTAAAGTTAAATCATTGAAATTATACATGTCAGACCTTTTTCACTTGTTTTTTCAAACAAATCTCACATTAACATGAGAACACCAAAGAACAAGTAATGAAAAGGGACACTCAAAAATCTCGACAACGATAAGGGTCTTGGTTGTGTGTTTGTGAAAAAATGAGGCTTTAATGTAGCCTTCCTCTCTCTTGATCTTTATATATAACATGAATGCAATGAGTTTGGCGGGTAAATGGCTGATCTTTTTGGTTTATAGGCATATGGCTAAGCTAGGGTTGCTCAACAACTAAAGTTATGGCAACCTTTACAAGTTATCTATAAAATAATGTAAGAAGGGCTATTATGTAATTTGGCTATTACTTTTAGTGGCAAACTTGGCATATCACTCCAACCCTTAGGGTATGACTCTTAGGGTTTAACTCTAAGATTTTATAAGCTCATTTTCTAGGATTTTGTAATTTGGGCTAAAATGGAAATTTAATTTCTAAAAAAGTGAATTAGGGTTCCCTAATTAAGTTAGGTTTCCTAATCACTTAGGACTTGTAAATTAGGCTTTATAATCTACTAATTACCATTAAGCTTGCTAAATTAATAATTAGGGTTTATAACTTAGCAAATAGGGTTCTAATTTAGTAATTAGGGTTTCTAAATATTAATTAGGGATTACCTAATTAACATTAAATCTATAATAATTGTCATTAATTATATAACACAACAACTTAACAAATCTTACAGTTGAATTGACTTATGTACTAGAGTTTATTAGTAATCCTAGGGTTTTGTACTGTTTCACTATAATTGTTCCACAAATTAACATTACATGTGAGACCCCGAATTTTATGAAATGAAAGTATTCAATTTTCTTATAATATTTCTATTTAGTAAATGGTTAAATTGATAAAAGGTTAAAGTTAAGGGTGATATATGAAAAAATAAAATTCAAAGTAAGCAAGTTGTTATTCGTTGTGTCGGGGAATATTCGATTGGTCGGGGAATATTCGTTTTCACAAGAGAATATTCATTCGACGGCATAATCATTGGTGGACCCCCCAACGAAAGTATTGTTGTATTTAGAAAATGACAGAATTATCTTTTTATAAAAATAACAGCGAAAGTGTTACCGTTAAAACTGTTGAATTACTCGGTAGTAAAAGTACAGTAATACGCATGGTTGCATAGTAGCACACGGTATTGATTATTGATGCTTATGTGAGAAGTCACTTAGTTATACTCAATTATTGCTACAATAATTGCTGCATCATATCTCTCATATTATTGATTCAATTATTGTCACAGTATCATCTACAGAATATGATATATTATTAAATCAATAATTGAGACGACAAAGTTAATTATATTATTATTTGCAATATTGACAATTTCTAGAAGTTCTGTCAAGGAGAGGTTTGGTCACCTAATTGCCCGCCAATAAGGAGAAATCCTTATCGGAAAGCCCCCTCTTTCCTGGGAACGACCTGGTTGTTAAATATTGTTAGTTATAATATTAATGATGAATAAGTTTGTGTTGATTAAAGATGAAATTGATAGTTTCATTGTGTTGGGATTATTAGTGTTAGTGGAAACCGACATTTATTTCGATAATAATTGATGTCTGGAAGTTATATTGACCAATTAGGTAATTAATCGGATAAATGAGCAATTAATTATTATTAATTCACATGATTATAACTATTTGTTCACATGTGTGTACTATTGAATCACATTCGTTTACTATTAGAGGAGTTGGTGCAAGTTTGATAATACTTGCATAACTAAGTTAATAATGGAGGTATAGATGAAGGTACTATACTATAATTAATTTTTTCACATGTTTAGAACTATTGAGTCACATGATTTACTATTGATTCACATGATTTACTATTAGGGGAGGTGGTGCAAGTTTGATAATACTTGCATGACTAAATTAAAAATGAAGGAAAAGATGAAGGTATTATACTTTAATATTTTGAGCCCCAAAATGTGCAATTATAAAAACTATATTTTCCTATAAATAAAAGCTCATTCCTTCATTATTTTTCACCAATTCACTAAGTCTCACAAGAGCAATTATTATAGAGAGAAATTATAGAGAGAAAGAAGAAGAGAAGTTTGCCACCTCACTATTCCAGTATCTAGTTTCTTCTAAGGTAAGGAGTATTATTCTTTCGTATTCATGAGAGTTAGTTTCTTTCAATACTCGTAAGGGTTGTTATTCCATTCTTTATTATTATACTAGAATAACATGTCTATGCGAAGTACCACATACATGGTGAAATTCTTCTGTTATTTCATTCTTTATTATTCTATTAGAATAACTCATCGCATCTGCGATACTCTATCGCATGCACAGTGAATTCTGTTGTTATTCCATTCTTTATTATTCTGTTGGAATATCCTGTCTATGCAGATTACGCATGATCTGGTTCCATTATTTATTATTTTGTTAGAATATCTTGTTTGTACAGATTACGCATGACCTGGTTCCATTCTTTATTATTCTATTGGAATATCCTGTTTGTGAGGATTACGCATGACCTGGTTCCATTCTTTATTATTACATTGGGAATAACTCGTTATGCATGTGGTCTATCGCATGCTGGTGAATTCTTCTGTTATTCCATTCTTTATTATTCTGTTGGAATAACATGTCTATGTAGATTACCGCAGGCATGGTGAATGATCCTTCGTATTCATTCTTTATTAAATTTTGGAAATGATCTGTTTACATGGCTTACCGCATGGCTGGTGAAAATCCATTTGCAGTTTCGTATATTCTATTATACTCGTATGAGATATCATTTCTTTTGTACTCGTCATGGAATATCATTTTCTTTGGTATTTTTTTACGAGTTACTATTCACAGATTCTATATTCACCGGTTACTATTCACTCTAGTAATATTCACTTTCGGGTATTCGGGGCACTTTTCGTGTATTAGAGAGTACTATTCACGAGTTACTATTCACCCAAATTACTATTCACCCGAATATTATTCACTCGGGTATTTGGGGTACTTTTCATGTCGGGGTACTATTCACGAGGTACTATTCTAAAAGTACTATTCATAGGGTACTATTGCGCGGTACTATTTACCCAAAAAATATATTTCTTTTCTATCCAAATTATTTTTGGTACATGAATATTATTCTTAAATTTTACTCCACAAAGCAGTATCATGTTGACAATTTGGATATTTTTAAACTCTGGATAAATTTAAAGTCTTTAATATTTATCCTTGATTTCGTTTGATTAATACTTATATCATTGTCATCATTCTCATGCTTATATTATGATGAAACTCATCTTTGGCTCACATGCAAAGATGGACTGTTGATTATTGGTTTTATAGTGGAGTATCTTTGGCTTACGTGTAAAGATGGACTGTTGATTATTGGTTTTACAGTTGTATATCTTTATCTTACGTGCAAAGATGGATTTATTGATTATTAGTTTCTGATTTGTATATCTTTTGGCTTACGTGCAAAGATGAACTATTGATTGATGAGTATCTTTGGCTTATATGCATAGATGAACTGTTTATTGGTTTGATTATGACCAGGGATCATTCGGTATAATCATGACCCATAATGTTATAAATGATGTTGTAAAAGTCCTCATTGGCACACAGTGCATTGATGGACAAGTATTGGTATGATTATAACTAGGGATTATTCGGTATAATCATGACCATTGATGATTACTTGAATATCCTTGGCCGTAGTGCAGGGATGTTTCGATGATGTGGATTATTTATTAAGTTGAGTCTCAGCGATAACATATTGATTATACACTTTTAATTCGTAAAAGATAGTAGATATCATGCTCTACTTGACTCTTCTAAAATAACAGTTGTATATCTGTGGCTGTAGTGCAAAGATGAATTGTTAATGAATATATTTGGTCGTAGTGCAAAGATGAATTTATTAGTATGATTATGAGCAGGAATTGTGATTTCCTATAACCATGATTTTTGATGTTTCAGGCGAAGATAGATGATGAACATTATCTTCGTCCTAGGTGCGAAGAGGAATTTAGAATCACAATTATGATTATGAGTTATTCATATGATTGTGGACATGAATTGTTGATTGATGTTACAGGGATAAAACATTATTGGTGGACTTTTAACATGGAGAAGATAATAGACCTGATGGTCTATTTGACTCTTCTAATGGATTGCTCGTTCCGCAACTATGGGTTGAAAAGTTTTATCATCTACCATATGTTCTAAATCTCTGATTTATTACTGATGAAGGCTATTGATGATGTAAATTATCTTTAGTCATGATATTCTTTACTGGGCTAGTTGTGCTCACCCTTTTGCTTCACAATTCCTTTCAGGTAATAAGAGTGTAGCTGAGTCGAGCGGGGGTAACAGGAGAATAGAACAGTGGTCTATAGCTGTTGAGGTTCTCCCTAAATAGTATAGAAATAATTTTAGTGAGCACTTTAGATAAGTGTGTCATATTGTATACGTCATTTGATATTTAATTTTGGTGAACCGAATAAGGTGAGGTGAACCCAACTTTGGAAGGGTGTTTTGGCACTATCATACAAGATGTCTAATGATATACAACCTCGTGTTATCATAAGACAGGGTTGTGCACATCCACTTGCTGAGTATATCTACGAGCACTACCTTAATGATCTTGGAGTTTGGTTGAAACATAATGCTCAATTGTAGATGGTGGAGATAGTTATATATTAAGAGAAGACTCACCATTGGAAGGAACATGATAGTAATCTTCTCATTTTTCTTTGGGGTCTATTGGGTCAACCAAGGATAATTCTGTGGACATATGATATCTATCATAACTTAGATTCATGGCCTCCTATGTACGAAGGTTTCCTTGAGCATTTCCCAAAGATTTTAAATTCTAAAATAGTTTTTGACTGTACTTTTATGTAAATTACCATTGTAAGGTTGTGGTCGAGGCACCATGAGAGTTACATACATTTGTATTAAACTCACAGTTTAACTGTGGTCGTATTCTGCACGACAGTTCAACAGTTGTATAAATGAAGTTTGTATTTGATTTTTTTATAGTATGATATCTAGCGACTCAGAATGGGTCGTGTGGACCTATTTTGGGAGCGTCACAAATGGAATCAGAGCTTAGGGATATGGTCGCTGGCGGAGATTTGATTCTAGAACTAGGAGGGGAGATACGAGTAATATACTTCGCTAGTTTGTGACTTACCTAAGCTGAAATTGTTTACTTGATAAGTTGACAAATTATGATATGTCAATTAACCTTTGTTTTGAAGGTATATTCTAGAATGATATCTAAAATACAGGAGATGAGCAATGGGAAAATCATGATACAACGAAAATATTCGGGAAGGTACAATCCTAAAAGAAAGCAATGTATTCTCATCTCTTCGAACTACCAGGTACGTAAATTTCGAGGGCGAAATTTCATAAGGAGGGGAGATTGTGAGACCGCAAATTTTATGAAATGAAAGTATTCAATTTTCTTATATTTATTCTATTTAGTAAATGGTTAAATTGATAAAAGGTTAAAGTTAAGGGTTATATGTGGAAAAAAAAAATTCAAAGTAAGCAAGTTGTTATTCGTTGTGTCGGGAAATATTTGATTGGTCGGGGAATATTCATTTTCACAAAGAATATTTGTTCGATAACATAATCATTAGTGAACCCCCCAACAGAAGTATTGTCGTATTTAGAAAACGACATAATTATCTTTTTATAAAAATAACAGCGAAAGTGTTACCATTAAAACTGTTGAACTACTCGGTAGTAAAATACGATGTCTGCTGTGGTTGCATAGTAGCACACGGTATTGATTATTGATGCTTACGTGAGAAGTCACTCAGTTATACTCAATTATTGTTACAGTAATTGCTGCATCATATCTCTCATATTATTGATTCAATTATTGTCACAGTATCATCTACATAATATGATAATTCTCTGGACATATGATATCTATCATAACTTAGATTCATGGCCTCCTATGTACGAAGGTTTCCTTGAGCATTTCCCAAAGATTTTAATTTCTAAAATAGTTTTTGACTGTACTTTTATGTAAATTACCATTGTAAGGTTGTGGTCGAGGCACCATGAGAGTTACATACATTTGTATTAAAACTCACAGTTTAACTGTGGTCATATTCTGCACGACAGTTCAACAGTTGTATAAATGAAGGTTGTATAATAATATTATATTATAATTATTCTCATTCCTTATTCAAAATCTAGAATTAGGGTTTTGAATCCATATCCGTCATAACTTTCATATATACCATAATTAATTAATTTAAAATAATTAACTTAACTAATATAATAAAATACATATCATAATAATCGTAATAATATTATCATATATACAATAATCCTATTTTCATGGAAAATAAATAATAAAATATTTTTACTACAAAATTATTTTCTTATAAGAATATAATCTATAATTATCAATAATTCTTAAAAAATTATTTACAATTATTCATGTAATAAATAAATTTTATTTATCACATATATATATATATATATATATATACGCTTTACTTTACACATATTCCCACCTTTATATATAAAAAAAATTTATACGCAAAATTTCTTATTTAATTATATTAAAAAATATTGGGTTATTACATTCACCCTCCCTTATAAGGATTCCGTCCTTGGAATCACCACTTCAAAACTTATAGACCCTAGGGCAAATAGCATACAAAGTCATTTCAAGTAGATCTCGATAAGATTCGATCGAACTGATCTTTAACTATTCAACATAAAGCTTGTCTATCTGATTATACAGAAATTTGATTTCTAATAGAACTCAAATTTCTCCTTCAAAATTTCTTTAAAACATAATTTAATATATTTAAGAAAAATCATACCTACGAAAATAAAATTCATACGAATAATACCTGGAGTTCCATCCCCAGCTACTATGGTATCCTGAACCGTCATGTTGAAGACTCTTACGGTTGATTTTGTTGGTTTGCTTGTCGAAGTTGGTCCCGTTATTGCCAGTGTTCCCCTACCTATCCTCGTATTCCCGCTTCCTGTGTCCATTCTCCTTTTCGAATAGTCCTTTACCTTATGTTTCATCGATCCACACAGAAAACACCCATTGTTCATCCTAGGATTGGGGCAGTTAGGAGAGATATGTCCCTCCTGCCCACACTTATAGCACACAAACTTACCCTTAAGACACTCACATGAATGATTCTTCCTACAATTCTTATATTGCACAACCTGCTTCTTCACACCTTCCTGCTTGACCTGGATATTTTCAAAAAAAATTTCCTTTCTTTTTGCATTCCAACTACCACTACCTGCTTCTACCTTCCCGGCTCCCTCACCCTTATTCTTTCTCTCCTTATTATAGAGGCTCATGGCCTCACTTCCCCCTTTATCTATGATAGCCTTTTTCTAAGAGTGTTGCAAAAGTATTGATTTATAACACAGCCACCTTGTTATAGAGCTAGGGTTTTAAGCCCAGCTCAAACCTCCTTGACTTTCTAGCCTTCGTATCCACTTGGTGTGGAGCAAACCTAGCTAATTCATTGAACTCTGCGGCATACTCCGTAACTGTCATGTTCTCCTACTTCAACTCCAAAAACTTCACCTCCATCCTAGCCTGCATACTGGATGAGAAATAGTTCTCAAAGAACAGCGTCTTAAACCTAGTCCATGCTATCACTTCTTCTCCTGCCCTATCTTGATTTGCCTCCCACCAAAAATTCGCCTCTCCTTTCATCATATAGGTGGCAAAAGCTGTCTTTTTCCCCCTCAGCTACCCTAGCCACTATAAATGATTTTTCTATTTCTTTAACCCAAGTTTGGGCTTCTATCAGGTCAGTTGTTCCCCTAAATTATGGCGGTCCTACAACCTTAAAGTCTTTGAAGTTTGCCAAACGATCGTCTGGTTGATTCCCCGCATCTGGCATTCTATTCTACATGGCTTGAGCTACCATGTTCACAAAATTCTGCATCAGGTCTGGTTGTTGTCATCCAGCATTGTTGACAAATTCTTCTACCCTTTGGTTTTGAGTTCGACGTCTTGGCGGCATTATCTGGTTAAATAAAAAATAATCTATATTTTATTAACTTACATTCTAAACCTTATAATATAAGTTTAATATATTAAACTTGTTTCATTAATCAAACATAGATTCATATTCATTTAACTATTTCATAGTAATTTACATAACATAGCACATACTGCTTTAAACATCTGATATCCCTATGTGACCACCAAAGTCGGGATTCGCTGCTACAACTTATACAAAAGTGAAAATATTACATTACACAGACATACTTGTCAGAGAACACACATAATCAAATAGTACTTATACTACTTATTCACTACGCCTTTTCCTGATCCTGAATAACCTTTCATCCGATGACCTTCCAACCCACAAATAAAACATGCACCTTGCTTATAGTTGGGACAATGAGGAGAGATATGTCCCTCATGTTCGCAAATGTAACATATCTTTTTCCCTTTCTCGCATATGCCTTCATGTTTCTTGTTACAGTTTGTACACTTTTCTATTTTGTTAGCGTTCTCTTGGTTATTATCGGAATTTCCTAAGTCGCGGTCTTACATCTTTCTTTTCCCCTTCTTGCTTGGAGCTGCACACGATATGTTTCTTTTGGCTCCCATCTGATCAATTTGGATTTTAAGCTTATCTTGTTCATCCATTGTTTCGATTAATGCTTTTCGGAATTGACTATTTAACAACTTTTCTATTTCCCACAGCTTTTCCAGAGAAGAAACCTTGTTCCTCAGATTCTGCACTTCGGTTGATGCTTGTTCAGCTCCAATTTCGGTGTTAGAATCACTATCTGTTAGTTCCACCATTTCTGGGTCCAGTACTATATTTTCCAAAATGATCACCTCATCAAGGTTACCTTCAACATTAGCCTCTATTTCATATATTGGCTTTGATATTGGCTCGGTTATGGAGATTGACTCCTCATTTACGATCCGTGGGTATCCTAATCCTTTTCCACCTGATATCTACACATAAATTATCTTGATTATTGTATAATATATACACACAACAATTAATAGTTTTATATAGGTTATTTTTATTTTGTTTTATGATGAATTTAGTTAATTCATTTCCTTTTAAACTCTACATGAGTTATTTGTATTTTCAATGTTTCTCTCTGCCCTAAGGTTATAGCCTAAGGTCTACCCTCACCTACGGTTTCTAACCCTAAAGCTCTGATACCAACCTGTAACGCCCCCAAATTCAGGTGCTTGAAACCCGAATTCAGTGCTTCACGATATCATTTCTTTGAGCGTAATAATAATAATAATAATAATAATAATAATAATAATAATAATAATAATAATAATAATAATAATAATGTCATAAATATCAAACTTAATTTAAATATCAGAGTTGTCTAAATCCCAGGTACGCAACCTTTAATACATTCATTAAATGATAGATAATAAATATCATCGTCATAATTAAGTCTAGCTATTACATAAGATAATACAAACTTATTCTGTCAGCTTTCCTTTCCCTTTGTTCCTGACAGAGCCTTTAGGTTGATCATACTTAACTAGAAACATTTAAATTAAGCAAGAATGATCATTTAATTGTCCAACAAGTAATAATAGTCAATAAAAGTTAGCTGAAAGAATTAAATGTTTTATGTGAAGGGCACTTCTACAACGAATCAACAATTGTGAAGTAAGTTGAAACAATTCTAATAAACATATGAATTCTATTTCAAATTTTTGAAACTACGTACTGACTATAAATAGAGAGCAGTCGACAGACTATAAACATAGTTTTCAATTTTCAAAAAGGTTAATCAGAACTTCATCTGTAAACCGTCATAACTTATGAGCACTGGGGTGATCAGCCCGTTATGCCATGTATTGATCAATACAAGATACTAGAATGATATTCTCGTTCATCTTATCTGCCTTGGGCGCACAAAAGTTTCCTAGATTCGGGATGTTCATATTTAGTCTGAATCTGAACCAAAATAATTTGGTTGGATATCAATAGAGTTCTATCATATTCAACGATATTTTTAAATTTTTGTCTAGCCGAGTCAAATAGCTTAGACGACTTTTAATTAAGATGTACATACTGGAAACCAATAAGTATGTATCAACATGTGATTAAATACAATAATTATCCAAGCGAGGACACTTGTATAACCATACTTAGAAATTAATGAACAGAATATATATATATATATATATATATATATATATATCTAAATCTTGTATACACTCGAAATTTTCTGCACACCTGTTACTAACATTGCAGGAGGGAAGATTCATCTTTCGGAGATAACCCTGGAAGATAGCTCACATCCATTCCAGATACTACCGAAAGTTCAGTCTCAACCCCAGAACACACACCAGGAGTATCAATTCCAACCTCGGAGATAACCCCGAGTTTCGTCCTTGGAGATAACCCCAAGAAATATTGTTGCAGTTCCGGCGATAACTCCGGAAATGCTTGTTTTAAATGCATACGATCAGCTTCAATCTCAGACCTCCTGCCAAGGCACTCATTCTTCTGACCCGGAGCTAACACTGGGCAGACAGGCACAATTACAGATGAACTTGCGGCATTCAAACACTTGCAGATGTCCAATATCAGATGCAACCTTGAGCAACGTCTACTTTAAACTCAAACCGAAGATAACCCCGGTGAGGAGTCAAACGTCATCTTGCCACTTCAACACCTGCGCGTCGTCACAACACTTCATACATACATACATACAATAAATGTCCTACAAGAACCAAGGAGTTCCAGTCCCGAGTGACTATTACGCATGGCAGCACACCAGATAGAATTTGAAGCTTGAAGACCACGGGCATGGTCCCCTCTTCCTGACTTCTTACAACCTCTAATCCCATGTCATTGCGTAACACTCAATAAAAGAAGACCGTAGATGGTCTTGTATACCTCGTTCGCATGCTCGGATTGAAGTTCTGTAAGTTCGAACGGACATTACAATGCACAAGTGCACGTACTTCGAGATGACGAGACCCGCAGAGCCTGGGGCACCCCGGGCAGCCGCATGTGCATTTGCGGCTTCCGCAGGTACACCTGTGGCTCCCCCCTCTATAAATAGAGGGCTTGGGTGGCCATTTTAAAAAAAGAAAAGGCGAGGAAGCCCTGTCAAATTTGCTCTGTACACACCCCATAATGAGTATTTCCTCATTTTAAAAACCTGTTAACTCACATATAGCTATATTTTTACCGGCAGGAGCTGAGTGTTTATCCATTTAGAGTCATAGAAGCCTGCATTGGCAACCCACTGTAAGCCTTCTCACACTCTATAAAGCTTTTCTCTTCATATTTGCACACACTATTCTACACATTGAGAGTCGTGTTGTGTGTGTATGCCTTACTTGATCAAGTGGTTTTCATTTCTATCATCATATATATATATTATATATGTATATATTTATATATGGACTAACATTATCGAGTTATGCCTCGATTGAGCCTGAACTTATATGCGGGCGCGTTTACTTGATTATATATATATATATATATATATATTACTTTTTTGTCGATGAGCACAGATATTATACCTGGAGCGTTTAATTGCTTATATACATATATAAACTTATATATCTAATTGTCGTCAGACATATCCGATGAGCCTGGATTTTATATCCGGTACATTTAACGCTTATATATATATATATATATATACATTTTCATTATCGGGCACAGGTTTTACTTGAGGCCTTTTACTACTTTATTTACATTTAGTCCCACACAGAGTTTACTTCGTGGCGGCGGTTGATCGTCTTCTTGCTTTTATTTATATTTAGTCCCCTCTTTGAGTTTACTTATTGGCGATTGATCGCATTTATTGCTTTCTTTATATTTACGATCCCCATGGAGTTTCTTCATGGCGGTTGATCATTCCATATATATATATATATATATATATATATATATATATATATATATATATATTTTATATATTTACATTTATATATTTACATTTCGATCCCCATGGAGGTGATTCATGTATATATATATATATATATATATATATATATATATATATATATATATATATATATTTATAGCTTTTATATATATATTTGCTATCGCTTTTCATATAAATTATGTAGTATCATGTGAGCCTAGGAATCATGTGATCATAGATTCAGTCTACTGGATCTAGATTTGGTTCCTGTAATGGACATTTTCAGCTATAAGCAGCTTGTACATTATTTACAGTGTATGAATTTCCTTGGATGGCTTTCATGCCCATGAGGAGTTCGACACTGCTGTATATTATCTTCTCGAAGATGCGTCGCATCTCAAAAATAAAAGCAATCAAGCCGAACATTTAATTATAAAATGGAAGTATGAAAAGGTCTCAATTCCTATTGAGCATAGGGTTTGAAAAACCTCTTTAACAAAAATTCATTGGTATATTCTGTTTAAAACTGAATTTTTCTATAAATTCAAACCCTTTGTATATAGGTGCGAACGAGGCCTCGCACTACTTTCAGATAATTGCACATTGATCCACACACACACACACACACATTCATATAACAGTTTCTTGAAAAGTGGTTGTCACCGTGGCAACACGGATGTCGGGGGGTTCCTAACACCTTCCCTCCGCATAATCAAACCCCCGAACCCAAAATGAATCTCGATTTCACAGACCCGTTTAGCAGTGTCACGTCACTGAGTCAATGTGCAAACCTTTTTCGGTTGCGTTGGTGCAACTAGTTAAAAACACCAACTGGCGACTCTTAACAGTCCATCGTCGACATCACACATGTCGGACCTTTTTCACTTATTTTTTCAAACAAATCTCACATAACATGAGAACACCAAAGAACAAGTCACGAATAGGGACAAATAAAAATCCCGACATCGACAGGTGGTGACTCTACTGGGGACACCAGTAAGAGGGCTTAAGCCGCAACTACAAGCTTTTCAAAACTGTTATATGCTTGTGTATGAATGTTGCATTTACATATATAATGAATGTGTACGAATGCATTTTACTTACTGCACTACAAAATATCTATTTGTGATATTAGTGCTTCGCACATGTCATCATTTTCATAAACGGTGAGACACGTTGTATGTGAATGTATGTTGTGTGGTTCCTCCACTAGGAGGCTATCATGTCGGTGTTTGATTACTGGACTCATAGGGAGACTAATTACAATGAGGCTCAGGAAATGCACCACCCAGATTCGCTCCAGTTGAAAGACCAAATTAACTTCCCATCAAGTAGATTGCGAAGATCTGGGAACCTTCATGTCAAAAAGTCGCGAGAGTAACCCTAAGATAGGTCAACCTCTGATAAACCAAACGAGGAGGAAAGTCTCTTCATGCTTTCCATTTTTTAAATTACTTGTAAAAGCATTTACTTGTAATTTTATTCCATGTTCATCTTTATGTAATGGAAAATACAAAAAATAATTGTTCATACATGACATATTATCAAATAACACCCGTTTTTACAGGACAATATTTCTAAAATGGACACATTATGATAGCATTTACATTATCCCTAAGACTAAACTACATAAGTCTTTTGTTGGGAAATCATTGGGCCTGTTACTCGCTCAAAATCCAAAAAGGCCACGAGCCTACAGCCAAACATGTCTTCTTCTGACCAATCTAATCCTATTTCACGTGACGAATTTGACGGATTAAGTAAACAAATTATAGATTTGGTTGTTCTGCTGAAAGAATTGCATCAGTCTACTCAGGGTACAAATATACCTACACATACAGAAACCTCTACACAAGGAAGGACACAAGGTTTGGATAAAACAAATCCAGAACCTCAGTTGGATATGACCAACAAAGACCTTGAAAGCACACATCTCAAAGGAGATCCAGACACCAATGATATCAGGAAGAAGGTCCTCCAAATGGAGGAAACTATTCGTGCTCTCAAAGGGATTGGAACACATAGAAGTGTTTCATATGCTGACCTTTGCATATTTCCTGGTGTTCATTATCCAGAGAAATTTAAAACCCCTGGATTCGAAAAGTATGACGGGTTAGGGGATCCTTATACACATTTAAAGGTGTTCATTGGATAACTTGGATCTTATGCGAAAAACCAGAAGCTCAGAATACAGCTGTTCCAAAAAAGTATGACTGGAGAAGCCCGTTCATGGTATACCAGATTAGACAACTCAAAAATCTATTGCTAGGAAGAGCTAGCTCACACCTCTCTCACTCAATACAGTTTTCAATCTCAGATGGCTCCTGACCGGTACTAGATTACTAAGGTCAAGAAACATTCTAATGATTCTTTCAGAGAGTATGCTCAAAGGTGGAGGTGCCTTGCTGCTCAAGTTATTCCTTTCATGACAGAATTAGAAATGGTCATGACTTTCATAGACATACAGGAAGCTCCTTTCTATGAAAGAGTCCTAGCTGGTATTGGCAAACCATTCTCTGAAATGATCAAACACGGAGAGATGGCTGAGATGGGATTGAAGTCAGGTAAGATTCAAGACCTAGCCGCTCTTAAAGTAGTTGATGAGCACATCCAGTCCGGATCTTATGGAAACAACCCCCGGAGGATCCATAAAAAGAAAGAGGAGGATGCTTCATTGATACTACAGAGGAGAAATTAATCCCCTTTCTAAGCACAGTCTTCAAACCCTCCATTGCCTAAAAGTGGAGAAGTCGTCGAACGTTCACAACCTTAGGGGATTCGCTCGAGAATATTCTTGTTCTTCTAACTATTCAGAAGAAAATCACACGTCTTCTTCCACCAGCCAACCCTAATGGGAGGGGTTTTAATGCTACTCAGAAGTGTTCTTATTATGTCGAAGCACCTGGACATGATACTCAAGATTGTTGGGCCTTGAAACACAAGATCCAAGATTTAATAGACAATGGTGATATCGTGGTCACCAAACTAGATCAACCTCATGTGCAAGACAACCCTCTTCCTCAACACAAAGAAGAAGAGGTCAACATGATTAGTTGGAGCACTAGACAGAGTTCAAGTTTTAATGGTGAATCATCCCAGACCATCAAAGACGATGTTGACAGATGGGATTACGTAAAGTTCCAGTTTACTATGGAACGAAAGATAAAAGCTCTTTGCAAGCAAATTGAGAAATTGGCAGAACTGGTGACCTACCAGCATCAAGTCACACGCCAATTAATCAGCCAGGAGTATGCCTATCTCCTTCCTTTTGTTATGAATGCTCCACTATCACCTTCAGAAAGTGAAGGTATGGAGGATAAGGTTGTAAAGAGAGTAAATGCTAAAGCCCATCGGGATTTTGCCAATCAGAGGGAATTTACCTATCTAGGCCAACCTATGGAGGAGATATTTCAAATGCTGATCAAAAAAGGAAGAATTACCTCCCTTTTGCCTCCAATCAATCCCCGTTCAAGACGGTTCAACTCTGATGGAGTATTTCAATATCATTCACATTCTCGTAGTCACAACACAGAAGAATGTTGGGCACTCTGCCATCTCATTCAGAATCTTATTGATAGCAGTGTCCTGCAGCTGGCAGACAATGACACTGTGCAACTCGAGAGTGGGAATACATGTCCTACCAAATGGAAGGGATCAGTAGCAGTTATATCCACTGAGGATGATGATACTATCAAGGCATTTCCCATACAAGTAATTTAACTCAAAGGAGCTGACAATCCTTTGAAAGTGGCTGCACCAGAGCCAATTTCTTTACCTTTCAGACCACAATATCCTGTTGTTAGCTTACATAAAGTTCCATGGAATTATGGAGAAACGGAAGGATCTACGTCTTATACTGCTGCTACAGTGTTGAAGGAAAATCCACTATATCTTCCTCAGAGGGTGATGAAGCCTACCATTAAAGCAAAGGGGAAGATTCCAATGGAGAAGATTGAAAAATTCCTCCGCACTATGGGCCATAATGAAGCCAAAGTGGTTTTAAGCTTAAGAGAAGCTCCACATCAAGATATCAATACTGGACTTGCTTTTCTCTTCCGAGGATCACCGGAAGATCTTATTGAAGGTTTTGGAAGAAGCCGACTTACTGAAATCAGTGGATGTGGAAAAATTTCAACACCTGGTTGATCACATTTTCAACAACAATGTGATATACTTCACTGATGACGACATACCTCCCGAAGGGACCAGTCATTGTAAGCCATTACACATTACAGTTTTATCCTCCGGATATATGCTAGTTGGAGTTTTGATAGATGGAGGTTCGTGTCTGAATATCTGTCCTTATGCCACCTTGGTGAAGATGAATGTCGATCTCAAATGGATCAAAGCGACCATACGGTTATCAAAGCTTTTGATGGATCCCGACGAAATTCCGTCGGAAGATTGAGCTACCAATTGAGATTGGTCCAAATACATTCAATGTATCCTTTCATGTCCTCAAGATAGATTCGAGGATACAACTTCTTTATTGGGAGACCATGGATCCACATGGTTTGAGCCGTTCCTTCTACACTACATCAATAACTCAAATACATTGTCAACAACAGTCTAGTCACTGTCAACGCTGAGCCGGAATGTCCTAACAAGGAAATCTACCAATTATCAGCTTCAATTTAGAAGTTGAGCCGGCCAGTTTTCATACTTTGGAAGTGAGTAACATGCAATACCAACCTATTGTAGCACCACTTCCCATACCCAAGATTTCTGCCGAGGTTATATCGGCCACTCAAGAAATGATGTCATTGGGTCATCAGCCTGGACAAGGGCTTGGTAAAAATCAACAGTCTATTAAGCACCCTATTCAAGTTTCCAGTCAAATCGGGACAGTCGGACTAGGCTATTCTGCCAGTTCCAGTCATAGGAATCCTCATAAGCACAAGCATATTCCTCAAGATTCTGCCATACGGTGATTTTTTCCATATGCACCGCATGAGCTGATCCATTCTCCAATAAAGGTGTCAGCCCATGTTATGGCTATGTTGTTTCCCAAACCAGTACCATTCAAATCAAAAGAGGTGTTGATTCCTGATCCCGAAGTGGAAGAAAGGGAGCGGAAACGTAAACATGACATCGCCTTAATGATGTCAGGCATACACATCATTATCCATGATGAACATACAAACAGATACACCCCAGACAATGATTGCCCAGATGTAATGGTTATCATTCGGGAGAAGGAGGACAATGACAATCCCTCCATCACTGCAGTCCATCAGGACTTTGCCCTCGATAATTGGAGAATCATTCCATACATTAGTCGATGAGGGTGAAACGGGCAGAAAATCCCTCTGCCCTGTAGATAACTTTAATTGCCTACTTTTCTATACAGTATTAGCAGTTATTTTATCAGTACATGCTAACACTTGTGTATGATTAAATAGTTTCATATATTAAGTGAAAGCATATTTTGTTTCAGGACTCTGAATTTAGATGTGCATGTACTTGCTGATGAGGTGCCTTTTCTCCACAAAGGCTGTAACATTGATGCAAAGTTGGACTCAGACTTGATAGAAATACAAGAGGACATTGAGACACCTCGGGAGATTAAGGAATGGGTCGCAGACAAACCTAAACCCAACCTTAATCAAACCACTTCTTTTAATCTTGGAACCTTAGAAAGCCCTAAGCTAATCCAGATTAGTTCAGAACTCACCCCAAACCAACGGAATGACATGGTTGCACTATTAACCCAATTCCAAGATTTGTTTGCATGGTCTCATGAAGACATGGTGGGTTTGTCCACTGACGTTGTTCTTCATCGCCTTCCCATTAAAGAGGAATTTAAGACAGTTAGGCAGAAGCTCAGGCGATTGAAACTTGTGTGGAGTTTAAAGGTAAAAGAATAAATTGTGAAACAATTTCAAGCTGGCATTATCATGGTGTCTACATATCCGGAGTGGATATCCAACATTATTCCTGTGCCTAAACCCAGAGGAAAGGTGCGAGTTTGCGTGGATTACCGGGATTTGAACAAAGCTTGCCTTAAAGATAGCTTTCCCGTACCCTTTATCCACATTCTCATTGACAATATTGTTCAATACGACATGTACTCCTTTGCAGATTGCTTCGTGGGGTACCATCAGATTATGGTCGCTGAGGAGGACCGTGAGAAAACTTCTTTCATCACGCCTTGGGGAACCTTTTGCTACAGACAGTTGTCATTCAACCTCATCAATGCCGGGGCAACCTATCAGCGAGCTATGATGGTTCTTTTCCACGATTTAATGTACAAGGAGATAGAGATCTATATGGATGACATCATCGTCAAATCTCGAAATGAGGAAGACCACTTAGACCATCTCAAAAAGCTTTTCAACAAGTTGCGTAAGTACAACTTGAAGTTGAATCCAGCCAAGTGCGCTTTTGATGTTAAATCAGGAAAGTTGCTAGGTTTCCTAGTCAGCCACAAAGGGATTGAGTTGGAACCCACCAAAATCTAGGCCATCAAGGAAATGCCCATTCCTCAGACAGAGAAGGAAATATTGAGATTTTTTGGAAGAATCAACTTCATTAGCAGGTTTATCTCTCAGCTCACAGCAACCTGTGAGCCCATCTTCAAATTGTTAAGGAAGAACTCCTCTATGAAATGGAACAATGAGTGTCAGAAATCCTTCCTTACCATTAAAGAGCAGCTGGTTAACGTTCCTGTTTTGGTACCTCCCAGGATGATGTTCCCCTATTTATGTACTTGTCCATTAATGACAATGCCATGGGGCTTTTGCATCTTTGAGGGCAAAAAAAGGCGATAGAGGCCAAAAAGAGCTATCTATTACCTCGACAAAAAGATTGACATCGGTGAACACAAGTACACTCTAATTGAGAAGACTTGTTGTGCTTTAGCATGGGCTTCCATGAGGTTACATCATTACCTCCATGTCAGTCACACAACCCATCTCATATCCGCGTGGATCCTCTCAAGTATGTGTTCATAAGCCCATACTTGAATTATCGACTATCCGGATGGCGATTGATCCTACAAACAATTTGACATCGTCTACGTGATGCAAAAATTCATCGAAGGTCGAGGAATTGTGGATCAATGGGTGCCGCACTTTTGAGGGAACTTACAAACCCTTAGAAACATACTTCCCGATGAAGGGTAATGACATTCAAAACAACATCATCGATCGCTGCATGCCACACATGGAAAATATATTTTGATGCAGCTATTAACATAAAAGGCTCTAGAGTTGGAGCAGTTCTAGTATCCGGTAAGGGGGAACAGTATCCCGTCACCATCAAATTATAGTTTGTCAGCACCAAAAACACAGCTGAGTATGAAGGTTGTATCATGGGGATAAAACTTGCCCGTTTAATGGGCATCAGGCGGTTAACTATCTTTGGGGATTACGAATTGGTAATCAAATAATCCACGGGAATCTATCAAACCAAGGAACTACATTTGCTGCCTTACCATCGGCAAGTTTTACAGATGGCTTTGGAGTTCGAAGAAATCTCCTTTCTACACATTCCTCGTAATAGGAATGATTTTGCGGATGCACTAGTAACTTTGGCCTCCTTGATTCATATACCTGACAAGGAAAACATGCCAAACATCACATTTGCCCTGCAAAAGGCCCCAACATATGGGAACAATGTTGGAGAAGTATCGGATGAGCTACCTCCCATCCACAACCCTTGGTATCAACATATCAAGGAGTATCTGCGAGATGGATCTACACCCGCTGAGACGAGCCTGATTGAAAAGAGGCGGATCCATCGACTTGCTTTGAAATTCTACTTGAGCGGAGATGCACTCTAGAAAAGAGATGCAGGATTAGGTCTCCTCAGATGTCTAGACAAAGACCAAACTCAGAGGCTCATGGATGAGATCCATGGTGGAGTATGTGGCCCACACATGAGCGGCCCCTTACTTGCTAAGAAAATCCTTAGAACAGTGCATTATTGGATTACACTCAAAAGTGGCTGTGATGATCACGTCAAGAGGTGCTATCGATGCCAAATTCATGGGAATGTTATCCACGCCCCTCGAGGAACTCCACAATATGAGTTCGCCATGGCCCTTCTCGATGTGGGGAATGGGCGTGATCGGGCCCATCGAGCCCCAAAGCCGATGTGGACATCGATTCATATTCACCATGATCGACTACTTCACCAAGTGGGTAAAGCGACCTCCTTCCCGGGGTTACCAAAGAAGTCATCATTGCTTTCATCAGAAACAATATTGTCTGTCGATATGGACAACCAGAGGTCATTGTGTTAGACAATGCTAAAAACCTCAACAACAAAATGATGGAGGAGTTATGTAGTAAATTCCACATCAAACACCTTAACTCCGTCATCTATCATCCAAAGATGAATGGTGCTGTTGAAGTGGTTAATAAAAATATCAAGAAGATTATGCAGAAAATGTCCGGCAATCACAAAGGATGGCCTGACCTCTTGCCTCTGAATTTATTAGCCTATAGAACTTCAATGCGTACTTCCACTGGGGCAACCCCCTACTCATTAGCCTGTGGGATGGAAGTAGTGCTCCCCATAGAGGTGGAAATAGAATCCCTCAGAGTGTTGATGGATGCTCAACTAGATGAAGACCAATGGGTACAAGACAGGTATCACCAATTGTCTCTAATAGACGAAAGGTGAACCACGACTATCTTCCATGGTCAGTTATACCAGCAAAGGATCGCACAATCCTACAATAGAAAAGTCTGGCTACGGCAGTTCAAACAACATAACTTGGTTTTAAAGAAGATCATTGACAACCAAGATCAATCTAAGGGAAAATTCGCTCCTAACTGGGAAGGCCAATTTGTTATCAAGGAGCTATTGACAAGAGTATCTCTCAGACTACAGGAAATTGATGGAGATGAATTTCCACAGCTTATCAACTCGGACACCGTGAAATGGTACTATGTCTAAGGATATCATCAAGCAAACATCCTGGTATGGATCATCCAATCACAAGTCATTCCGGTTTTTTAACCCTCTCTTTTACAAACTTTTCTGCCCCTCAAGGAAACATACACTTCAAACCAGCAGCCTAGTTTCACCTCTTTACAAATCTTCCATGCAATTTTGGTTATCCTGAAGATGGGATTAAACCATTCATACATACAGTTTATCCTGAAGATGGGATTAAACTTTTCTACGACTGCAGTTTATCTTGAAGACAGGATTAAACTTTTTCTACACCTGCAGTTTGTCTCCATCATGGGATTAAACTTTCTTCTCCCCGCAGTATAGCCTGCACATGGGATTCATACTTCTCTTTGGCTGCGATTTGTCCTGAGGGGCGAACTACGTCGACCTGATCTCCCTGATACACAGGAGTACGTAGGCAACCATATTCTATATGGCTCGGTCGTAATAAATAAAAAATAACAAAAACATTTCTGCCCTTTATCTACAAAAACAACAATAACAAAAACATTTCTACACCCTTCTTCATTAATAAAACTTCTACACCCATCTGCCTTTCACATTCAGCGTTGAACCTCTTACACCAGGTTTGAACTACACAAACTTGATCTCCTCTTCAATAGGAGTACGTAGGCAGCCATTTATGGTTCAGTCTAACCCCCTACCAGAACAAAAATACTTGTCACACAGTATTGGGACCAACCTTCAATCCACCACATTTCATCGGCTTCAGACCAAAGGGACGGAATTATCCAACCTCTCCTCATTAATAGGAGATTCAGTGACCATCTAAGATGCGGTTGTGCCTCAAAGAGCAACACCAATCCATAAGAGATGGAATTAACTAGGCTTCTCACAAATAGAAGTACTGGGGACCATCTTTGTTGTCGTCAATCTCAGAGAGGAAAAGCCACACTCCTCTCCATATTTCCATACAGAAATAAGTCCCAAGACACCAAAGATGGTAGGGATACATACAGATCAATTATCCGTTCTGAGAGATCCTATGATGGCTCAATGTCCACATATCAAGGATGAGTTCAGAATGCATCAAGATCACAAGCCCTGAAGAAATAGGCAAATATCAAGCAAGTATCAAGGCACAACTGAAAGGGAAGTAAATCAAAATATAGTTCTCTGCCATATATAATACTGTTTGATATATACATATGTGTTATACATGACAAAATGGTTAAGCTAGTCTGTGCAGGAAAATACAAAGCTATCTACGGATCTGTGTGTATGCAGACTATTAGATCTAACATAGCATCCCTCTCTAAAGAAGGAGGTAAAGCTGCAAGCTCATGCCAAATGGTATCTACACGATTTAGCAGATCTGAGGTTAACTGCATGGTGGCATGATGTTCATTAATATATGCACTCATATCGGCAAGGATGCCAGTCGTATGGGATCTCACTAAAGCACTGTCTGCAATGGCCACATCCCTAGCAGATAGGGCAGCATCCCGCTCCATAATCAATGCATCTCTGGATGATCTAACCTCGTCCCTCTCTCATAGAGCGGCATCTGTCCCATCAAGAGTTGTCAACATCGAGGCCCTAGCATGATCTCTCTCATAGGTCATCAGATGTAGGCTCTTCTCCCAATACTGTGCTGAATACTGAATAACAGTGGCACTTGGGGTGGGAGAATCCATTACAAATGTTGGCAACCCAGCAGTCAAGTCCTCCTCGATGGGAATATCAGCCTCCTTCATAGGCTCCTCATCGTCGGAATCAGTCTCCTACACTGTGGATACTACCACAGTCGATTCAGTCTTTGTTTCTATCCATGCTGAATACTCTGCAGAATAACCCGGATGACTGATAGAAAACTCAGCTAGCTCTCACTAATCCCAACAGGCATACAACCTGGATTTTTCCTCTGCTGATAAATGGCGTGAAGCGAAGCGCTGACTCACTGCCCCCTCAAATGGATAGAAATCCTAAAACTGGTCAAACTGACACATCACGGCCAGTGGGTGGTAGGTGATCATCCCTCTCAAACCAGCTAGAGGAAGATAATCCATGCCAGAGCATGAGTAATGAAGTTGTAGGGTGAACTAAGCCTTGTACACGGCAGTATAGCAAATGGATATCCAATCCCTATCGGAAAGCTGACCAAGATGCAGCATCTATACACTCCGCAGGCTGAAAGGAGTATGACATTGCTATATCATGGGTGAAACAATACCCATGTCGTCTGAATGTGCCAATCGGTCTCAAGTGTGACATAAACCACAAATATAGCATGACCGAGCTACTTGTGAACACTCATACCGGATAAGTGCAACAATATATGGTCGACCTCAGAGTCTCTGCCATAATCATCGGTATAATGGTGTGACCCTCCTTGAGAGCTCTCACTGCCATAATGACCCCTATGTCCAACTCATCCATATACCGTGGCATGTAGACAATTGACAGTACACATAATAGCAGTGCATCCACTCTAGCTGAATTCCAATGATCCTCCAGTGCGGTAAAATCCCCAGAATGCCGTACATAACTATCCTTAGAGCCAAATCTATCAAACAGACCACGCTGGGATATAACGTGGCTAGATGTGATCTCATCCTGTACCACCCTACACCTTAATCCGGTGAGGGTCATGGATTGCCTACTCATATCTCCGATCGCCATGTGCATGCAAGGTCTGTCCAATGGTAGCATTGTCAACCATGCATACTCCTCCAGAGTAGGAGTCAAATCTTGGGTCCCAAATCGGAAAACCTACCTCTCCGATACCCAGTGCTCCAGCATGCCCTCCACAAATCCTGTGGGAACCTGAAACATCAACAGGGTCATAATATGCTGCAAAAAATGATCTACAGTCACCCTGTCTGATGGTGACATGCTATCATACCACGATCGCATACCCGATGCCATAAAAAATTATGGGGTATGATCAATACGACTAACTGTCGAAGAAGACATCTGTACAGGCCGTGTCATATGACCATCCATGGGTCAATGCTGAATATCTCTGGACATACATACATATGCATAACATAATAACATGCATGATACAATAGATGGCAATATGATATAGGGAATGGAAAAATGTACATACATTCCTAAGTATATCATCATCTAATACATCCATGTACAGCTAAAATATAGGGAATGGGGCGAAGCTACCTAACATCTAATAGAGGCCTATCAAAAGATATGGTGAGAATGGGGCAAAGCTACCCAGCATCTAACAGAGGCCTAACAAAAGAGATAACGGAAATATACATCAGAAGAAGTCAATGGTATCGATGTCTACATCGTCAATCCTGTCCACCTGATGTAACTCCTCCTGAGTCACTGGATATCTATCTATAGGCCTATACAAAAGAGGATTTGCACCAGCAAAGCCATATGGGTCAACTGAGGGGCCAGTGCCAGAGCTAGAAGGATCAAAAGTATCTGCCTCTAAAGGATCTATACCCAAGTGCCGGATAAAGAAATGTGCCCGGTCCAACTGTCGGGTCAAACTGTCAATCTGTCTCATATGAGTCGGATCTCTGACACAGGCTAGCCAATTCATCATCATCACAGATCCTGGAACCATATCCCACATGAACTGAATGGCGCGGGTCTGAGCTCCAATTGTACGAGGGAACCACCAATGCTGGAACATCTCCTGAGTGCAGGAACCCTCTGACAATGTGAAACTGTCAATCCCCAACAATGGGATATCAATGACGAGTGACTGTGAAACAGGACAATAATGCATGGCAGGAGGCAAGATCGGCATGCGAATCTCTCCTGTAGTGCTCCTGATAGCACGCTCTCTTAAGTAGAGCTCCCATCCTCCATCTATAAAGAGAGGAATCCTACGGGTGGAAATCATGTACTCGACCCCAGTGAGTATCCATCCTCAAATCCAACACTCAAGTGCTCCCCAGAATAGGGAACCCATGTGATGACATCCGATGTCAACACCTCCAGCTGTAGGCGGCAATGAGTGAAACCCTCAGCAATAAGGACCTCCGCTAGTATGGAATGATGTCATCTCTGTCCTCGTGGATAGGTGTCTAAACCTAACACGCTCATAGGATGTAAACATGGAAGCCTCTCATAGGCCCAAAACTGCCAACACAAAGGCAAACATCTGCTGTCAGTCAACACTCTTAACCTGTACATGGGAAAAGATAAGAGAAATACTCACCAACAGAAATGGGTAGAATCATAACCAAGCCTCAGTCAAACCCTACGATCGCATGCGCATTCCCTTGAGGAAGTAGGAGAAGGTGTAGGAACCCCAATCATAGTCTCCTATACGGTCCACGTGTCGAGTGGCGCTGATCAAAGCGAAGGACACCGTAGAAGAGTTATTTGCTATGAAGTAGCTCCTAATGATCATTAGGAACAATTACCGAAGAATGCGATACCTGACTCTTACATCATCGGGAATAGGCTCACTCAACAGCCCGCTCATAGCATCTACGCTCAAAGGACCTGTATGAACAGTCATGCCCTTGAGCGCCTCCGCCGAAACTCCCAACAAGGATCTGACGGTAGTAAGGGTGATATCTGCCGTACAAGGCACTAGATCCCCTCCAAACTCTATACCTATGATAAATTGCCAATCCATCGGCGTCATCATCACCTCACAGTCCAGCAAATGGAGTGACTGAGTCTGGTGAAACCAGCACTCAGACAATGCCCTGAGGTAACCCCAGGGACAACGATAGGAAAGAATGGAAAAGAACGTCCCAAATCCCCAACTATGTACAATCGCTCTATAGTCATCATTCAAAGCCTGATACATATAGTGGATGCTGAACCAGTTCCCTCGAGGCTTTGTAAAACCGGGAACCTACATAAAATGCAGATCAACATCAGAACCTTTTACTCCTCATCAATAGGAAATAAGGAAGATTAAGATCTAACTTCATACCTCGTTTGCGTGCAGGTAGAATGAAGGATGTCGACTCAAGTTGCCCAGAAGCTCTGGGTTCGCCACTTGAATACCTAATAAATCCCTACGCGAAACACACGCAGCAGGAGTAGGAACCTCAACCGGTACATCCTCCTCCTCATCCTCGACATCTAACACTTCAACCCGGATAGGACGTATCACCGCCTCCACCAAACGACGAGGCTATCTAACAGAACGAGGTCGAGGTACTTCATAAGCCCTCCTCTGTACACCAGAAGTGGTGCTGCGGGAACTACTCGGCTGATCCAGATCCAAATATCTAGACAATAATGTGACACCCCCAAAATAGGTCCACACAACCCATTCTGAGTCGCCAAATATCATACTACAAAAATCAAATACAACCTTCATTTATACACACATTGAGCGTCAATACGCGAATACGACCCGCACGCTAAACTATGAGTTTTAATACAAATGTATGTAACTCTCATGGTGCCTTAACCACAACCTTATAATGGTAAGTCTTCTCTTGACATATAACTATCTGCACTGTCTGCAATTGAACATTATGTGTCAACCAAACTCCAAGATCATATAGGTAGTGCTCGTAGATATATAATCGGCAAGTGGATGTACCTGACCACATCTTTATGATAACACGAGGTTGTATGTCATTAGACATCTTATATGATAGTGGCAAAACACCCTTCCAAAGTTGGGTTCACCTCACCCTATTCGGTTCACCAAAATTAAATATCAAATGACATATACAATACGACACACTTATCTAAAGTTCTCAATAAAATTATTTCCATACTATTTAGGGAGAACCTCAACAGCTATAGACCACCGTTCTATTCTCCTATTACCCCCGCTCGACCCAGCTACACTCTTATTACCTAAAAGGAATTATAAAGCAAAAAGGGTGAGCACAACTAGCCTAGTAAAGAATATCATGACTAAAGATAATTTACATTATCAATAGCCTTCATCAGTAATAAATCAGAGATTTAGAACATATGGTAGATGATAAAACTTTTCAACCATAGTTGCAGCAAAATGAGCAATCCATTAGAAGAGTCAATAGACCATCAGGTCTATTATCTTCTCCATGTTAAAAGTCCACCAATAATGTTTTATCTCTGTAACATCAATCAACAATTCCTGTCCACAATCATATAAATAACTCATAATCATAATTGTGATTCTAAATTCCTCTTCGCACCCATGACGAAGATAATTTTCATCACCAATCTTCAACTGAAACATCAAAAATCAGGGTTATACCAAATCACAATTCCTGCTCATAATCATACTAATAAATTCATCTTTGCACTACGACCAAAGATATTTATTAACAATTCATCTTTGCACTACAGGCCAAAGATATACAACTGTATTTTAGAAGAATCAAGTAGAGCATGATATCTACTATCTTTTATGAATTAAAAGTGTATAATCAATATGTTATCGCGAGACTCGACAATAAATAATCCACATCATCGAATCATCCTCACTTTACTGGCGAGGATATTCATGTAATCATCAATGGTCATGATTATACCGAATAATCCCTGGTTATAATTATATCAATAAATGTCCATCAATGCACTACGGGCCAATGAGGAATTTTATCACATCATCTATAACATTACTGGTCATGATTATACCGAATGATCCCTGGTTATAATCATACAGATAAACAGTTCATCTATGCACATAAGCCAAAGATACTAGTCAATCAATAGTTCATCTTTGCACGTAAGCCAAAGATATACAACTGTAAAACCAATAATAAACAGTCCATCTTTGCACGTAAGCCAAAGATATACAAATGTAAAACCAATAATCAACAGTCCATCTTTGCACGTAAGCCAAAGATACTCCACTATAAAACCAATAATCAACAGTCCATCTTTGCACGTGAGCCAAAGATATACAACTGTAAAACCAATAATCAACAGTCAATCTTTACACGTGATCCAAAGATATACAACTATAAAACCAATAATCAACAGTCCATCTTTGCACATGAGCCAAAGATATACAACTATAAAACCAATAATCAACAGTCCATCTTTGCACGTGAGCCAAAGATGACTTTCATCATAATATAAGCATGAGGATGATTGTGACGCCCCCAAAATAGGTATACATCACCCATCTTGAGTCGCCAACTACATGGTACAAAATATAAATAAAAACTTAATTATACAAGTGTCGTGTAAAATACTAAAAACATAACTGAGAGTTTAAAAAGGAATATTGCTTTCTAGACAATATCCACTCTCAAATAGAGTCCTCATTACATTTATTATCACACTATTTTATAGAATAGTGAGGAGTACTAATACACCATCTCGAACCATCACTCCGTTCCCTGACTAGTCCCGGCTACGTTCTCATTTCCTAAAGAGAACAGTGAAAGAAAGGGTGAGCTCAACTAGCCCAATAAAAAATATTATGACTACGATAATGCAGAATAAATTATCATTAATCTTCAACAATGTTAAACTGATAAAATACAATAGATATCAAGTTTAACTGCAGCAGAACAAGCAATCCATTAGAAGAGTCAACTAGAAAATAAAATCTACTATCTTCTATGATTTAAAAATGTTTTCATCAATTTTTATCACTGAGACAGCTTAATAAATAAACCACATCATCTAATCATCCCTGTACCACGGCCAAGGATAATTATTAAATCATCAATGGTAATGACTATACCCTATAATCCTTGGTCATAATCATACCAAAAACTGTCCATCAATGCATTACAAGCCAATGAGGATTTTTACCACATCATTTATAACATTACAGGTCATGATTATACCGAATGATCCATTGACATAATCATACTAAGTCCATCTATGCACGTAAGCCAAAGATAACTTTCATCACAATATAAGCATGAGGATGATGACAATGATATAAGAATTCAATAAAACAAGTTCAAGAATTATTTTATCCAGGAACCAATAACATCCAAGTTGTCAACATGATACTGCTTTGTGGGGTAAAACTCAAGAATGCTCAGAAGAATATTTCTGTTGGGCCATGATATTTTATGTACATTGGGCCGAACTCCTTGGTGGATCCATTGGGTTATCACAGCTGGATCCTAAATTTATTGGGCCTGGTCATTATATTATCCTTGTTAAGTACTTGCAGTATTTGGTCGGGTCAGCGGGCTAACCCATCAGGAATTTAACTATCTACATCTTTGACCGGTGATGATGACAAAGATAATGGCTGACTGATATCCTACATCGCATTAATGAGGATTGGACAGTCGGCCAACGGTGGGATAGGATCAACAAGTAAGCTACCTGCAGTAGGTGGTGTCAGGAGGGTCGGTTGCACGCAAAACCTGATCTTGAAGTATATCATAGCAAGGAGGTCGTCCAAGAAAAGGTAACTGATAATTTTATCTCTCTTAATACACTAGATATTTTATCCTCCATTGTTAACCCTTGTGATCGCCTGTATTGACTCTCACGCCTAAGCTATCCCCCGACGGTCAAAGCCGTCAAGCTTTTGGTGTTGACTGTGTTTACTGTGTAGGATCAGGACGTCTTACGTGATTGGGACGTGGCAGAAGATCTTGGCGTTAGCATTGGCGCTAGAAGGAGGGCTATTCTAGTGTTCAAGAGTTTTCAATCACAATCTTTTTAGTTGTTCTAAGTCGAAAGATGGTGAGGAGTAGAACTGTTACACCGGAGGGGCAGCCGATGCCGAAGGGATGGCTTCCAAATATGAATCGCGAGGTTCTCATTCGAGAGCCCATGGTGAAGCCCGAAGATGGTTAGTCTTTGCTTCTAACAAGGATCGTGATCATGGCCGAAGGCGAGTAGAAGGCACCCCGCCTAGAACTTGGCAATCAAAGTGGTCGATTTACAAGGTCGCCAAGTCAGTGAGGATGGCGATTTAAGCGAGATAAAGCTTTGGAGGTTCTCTTGAAGCAGAGCTGGAGCAGATCCTTCGGATGGCAGAGCTGGAGCAGATCCTTCGGATGGTAGAGCTGGAGCAGATCCTTCAGATGGCAGAGCTGGAGCAGATGCTTCGGATGGCAAAGTTGAAGGATAAGGCATCCAATTATGTCCAGTCTGAAGGACATAGTAAGCTTAAAGATGGACGACCACGAGTTGGAAAGCAATCTATACACTTTGAAGACATGTCTCGAGGCGGACCTCGGGATCAAAAGATATCCAGGAGCCCTATTTCTAAGGATCCGGAGAGGAAACCTCACCTTAGGGGTTCTCGGGGTTATGGCACAAGTAGTTTAAGAGGATGTTCACTGGAGAGTATGGAGAAGGCATTTCATCTTGAGTGTCCTCGTAGCAGCGGAAGGGCTCAACATCAAAGCAGATCAAGAAGCCTTACTCTTGGAGGCCGAAGAGTGCATTCTACCTTATCGGTTCTCGAGATTATGGTTGAGGCAGTCGAAGGAGTTGATCCAGAGAGTATACACCTCAGAATACAGATAAGGCATTCTACCTTGAGTATTCTCACCACAGTGATAGAAATTTCCACTGAATTAGATCCAGAAATCACACTCCTGAGAATCCACTGAGGGTACATCACCTTGTGGGTACTTGTCTTTGGAGAAATCCATCTAAAGTTGCAGGCTAGGATGGAAAGGACCGGACCATTCAGAAGAAGCTTTGAGGATGTTTAGGTTCAAATCGGCAAAAACAGAGTCCATGGACATTGTGTGTAGATAGATATTCTACTCCGGACAATCAATGCAGTAGGCTGTCAGATTCAGATTCAGCCCACAAAATTCACAATAGTGTAAGGAGGACCAGGTGGACTCGCTGACCATTCGATGGTAGCCTTATCAGTAGGAGTGTCCTAATGGGTTTGTTATACCTCGCATGGTAAACAAATTCCATAGTCCTTTTAATATTGTTTTACCGCGAGTGGTAAATAATATGCACCGAAGTTAGGAGAACCGGGTGGACTCGCTGACCATTCGATGGTAGCCTTATCGGCAGGTCTATCCTCATGGGTTTCATATACCCCGCATGGTAAACAAATTCCATAGTCCTTTTAATATTGTTTTATTGCGAGTGGTAAACAATATGCACTGAAGTAAGAAGGTTCGGTCGGACTCGCTGACCATTCGATGATAGCCTTATTGTCAGGTGTGTCCTTATGAATTTGTTTTACCCCGTATGGTAAACGAATTCCATGGTCCTTATATACTTGTTTTACCACGAGTGGTAAACAAGATCCCGATGGTGCAAGGAGGATCAGCCGAAGTCACCTTATACATGATCTGTCTCACACTTCAGTAACGATAAGTATGCATTAATTTATTTTGTTCAAGTGTTGAGTTCAGATTATATTATCATTATTCTTAACTGTTATATAATTTTCTTGATTATTGACTAACAGTTTAAGATAAGAGGCATTTATACATTTTTTATGTTGATGAACGATGAATTATTGACAAGAGATGTTCACCCAGAAGTAATAAGGCATGAAGTTGATATTTCATTAATATTAACTGTTCACAAAAAGTTAGGATTTTTGCAGAAAGTTCTACAGCTAAAGGTAAAGGGGAGGTCATCTTCAGGCTTCTTCTTTGTCATCATCGCCGTCTAAAGAGTCTAGAAGAGATGGATCTCCCTTGGCCATGAAAAGCTTTTTCTTACCCTTACTTCGGCAGATTTCATATCCTTTGGCATATATATGGACGATCTCATCGTTCAGCTCGGCGAATTTTTTGTATGCTGCCTGGATTTCCTTACGAAAGTCTTCGGTCAGTGGCGGACCCAAATTCCTAAGGGCCCGAAGCTCTTTGAGCTCTTCTTCAAGCTTCTGGCGATGTGCCATGAGTTACGAAGGATCCGGACTCGATATCAAATCCCTGATATATCAATGATGACCCGACTTTAGAATGGCGTTCTCCCTTCGACCGGTATCCTCTTCGGCATCCTTTTTGGCTTCCTTGTATTTGGGACGGAGGCACCCGAAGATAGTGTTTGCCTACAGATGACCATTATTAGTCAATCAGTTCGAATTGATGGGCTGCGATGTAAATGAATAAGTCAAACTATCAAATTCCTTTAATCCGGTATTTCATTCCTTTGTCCATCAGGTCTATGATGGAACTATTACCGAACCGATGATCATCGGTATCACGAACACATGTTATTGCCGAACCGGTATTTTATTCTGTGGCTTGAGCTTTGGTAGTTAACGGCGCTTCAGTTGGTATTTCTGTAGAGGTCGACAAAGATGAACCCTTTGCGTTGCTATTTGATGTTAATCAGATGAGCTTCGGTACACTATATTTTGGGCCTTTATTGATCTTATTATAATTCCTTTTGCCCTGGACCGATGCCATTTATACTCTTTCATTAAACATTCTATTTAATAAAAGACTGGGGGGCAATGTTGGGCCATGATATTTTATGTACATTGGGCCGAACTCCTTGGTGGATCCATTGGGTTATCACAGCTGGATCCTAAAGTTATTGGGCCTGGTCATTATATTATCCTTGTTAAGTACTTGCGAGATTGGGTTGGTCACGGGTGAGGTGACCATCGAACATTTAAATATCTACATCTTTGACCAGTGATGATGACAAAGATAATGGCTGACTGATATCCTACATCGCATTAATGAGGATTGGACAGTCGGCCAGTGGTGGGATAGGATCAACAGGTAAGCTACCTACAGTAAGTGGTGTAAGGAGGGTCGATTGTACGCAAAATCGTATCTTGGAGTATATCATAGCAAGGAGGTCGTCCAAGAAAAGGTAATTGATAATTTTATCTCTCTCAATACACTAGATATTTTATTCTCCATTGTTAACCCTTGTGATCGCCTGTACTGACTCTCACGCCTGAGCTATCCCCCGACGATCGAAGCCGTCAAGCTTTTGGTGTTGACTGTGTTTAGTGTGCAGGATCAGGACATCTTACGTGATTGGGACGTGGCAGAAGATCTTGGCGTTAATAATTTCCATGAAAAGACACTAGATGAAGCGTAAATATCAATGATATTCCACTAATTTAATGGTGTATAAAAGCCAAAACTTTAACCAACTGAGTATAATAAAGAATGGAATAACAAAAGAAATCACCAGGCATGCGATAGACCGCACAGATAGGTTATTCCAACAGAATAATAAATAACGAAACCAAGTCAGGCGTAATCCGCACCGATAGGATATTCCAACATAATAATAAATGATTAAACCAGGTCATGCGTAAACGCACAGACAAGATATTCCGACAGAATTATAAAGAATGGAATAACAACAGAATTCACCATGCATGCGATAGACCGCACAGACAGGTTATTCCAACAGAATAATAAATAATGGAACCAGGTCATGCGTAAACGCACAAATAGGATATTCCGACAGAATAATAAAGAATGGACTAACAGAAGAATTTCACCACGTATGTGGTACTTTGCATATACAGGTTATTCCAAGAGAATGATAAGGAATGCAATAACAGAAGAATTTCACCAAGTATAGGGTAGTCCCCGTATACAGGTTATTCCAACAAAATAATAAAGAATGGAATAACAGAAGTTCTCTTCATGAATACAAAAGAAATAATACCCCTTACCTTATAAAGAAGAACTGGATATAGGAGTAGTGAAGTAGCAGAATACTTTTCTTCTTTCTCTCTATAGTTTCTCTCTCTAGAGTTTCAGTGAATTTGTAAGAAATAATGAAGGAATGAACTTCTATTTATAGGAGAATGGATTAAATAGTAACTAATTCATGAACGGTCCAGATTGATTCACTTTTAAGCAGACGGTCGTATTAATTTAATAAAATATTCTAATAAAACAAAATCTTTTAAATAAAATATAATATATTCTATTTATAATCTAATAAAACGAATAACTTTATAAAAAGTATTCTATTTTATATAAAAGGATTTTACTATGCAAACACTATGCAAAATAAAATATAATATATTTTAATTATTGTCTAATAAAACAAATAACTTTATAAAAGTATTTTATTTTATATAAAAAGATTTTACTATGCAAAAAACACTATGCATAATAAAATATAATATATTCTCGATTATTGTCTAATAAAACAAATAACTTTATAAAGTATTACATTTTTTTATAAAAAAGATTTTACTATGCAAAAACACTATGCGTAATAAAATATAATATATTCTAATTATTATCAATAAAACAAATAACTTTATAAAAGTATTCGCTTTTATATAAAAAGCTTTTCTATTTTATTACATTAATAATACTAATAAAACAAACTTCATCATCATTATTATAATTCACACTATTAATCGGCAGTGTCATTCCTCAGGAAGAGGAGGCTTTCCAATAAGGATTTCTCCCTATTGGCCGCAATTAGGTGACCAAACCTCTCCTCGCGTAACTTTTAGACATCGTTAATATTGCAAATAATAATGTTAATAACTTCGTCGTCTCAATTATTGATTTAATAATATATAAAATATTGATAATAATTGAATCAAATAACGTGAGATAATATCAAAGAATTCTTCGTAGCAATAATTGAACAAAACCGATTGACTTCTCACGTAAGCATCAATAATCAATACCGGTATTGCTACTATGCAACCACTCAGACATTCTTGTACTTTTATCACCGGGTGTTTCAGCAGTTAATGGTAAAACTTCCGCCGTTATTTTCATAAAAATATTTTTGTCATTTTCTCGATCCGAATAATAATTCCATTTGTAGGGTCCACAATGATTGATCGTTAATCGTCGTCATGAATATTCCCCTGTTAAAACAAATATTCCCCGACCAATCAAATATTATATAACAACTTGCATACTTTTCAAAATTTCTAAATATTACCCACAACAATAACATTATATTAAACTCACTCCATAATATTTAAAAATGATATTTTTAGAAAATTCATCTTTATTTATAAAAGTTGGGGTCTTACAATCTCCCCTTCTTATGAAATTTTGCCCTCGAAATTAGGGTACATACCTGGTATGTCGAAGAGGTAAGGATACCTTGATTTCATTTCAGATTCTAATTCTCAGGTCATTTCCTCAACATCGTGATTTCTCCACAAAACTTTGACTTGAGGTATAACCTTGGAGCGTAGAATATGTTCCTTCTTATCCAAGATTTGAATAGGAATCTCTTCATACGTTAAATCTTCCACTATTTCATCCAGTTCTAACTCAATAATGTGGTTTGGGTCTTCCACATATTTACGTAACATGGATATATGAAAAATATTATGAACACGGACATACTTGGCGGTAAAGCGAGTCTATAGGCCACAGTTCCTACTTGATCGAGGATTAAAAATGGGCCAATGAATTGAGGATTGAGCTTTCCTCTCTTTTCAAATCTCGTAACTCCTTTCCATGGAGCAACACATAACAACACATGATCTCCATTATCGAATTCCACGTCCTTGTGAGGTTTTTATACGTTGTCGGATCGTTTGAATCTTTTCCGTAGTCATACGTACCAACTTCAGTCCCAACAATGTTGCTTCTCCCACCTCATCCCAGCATACTGGAGAACAACACTTTCTTCCATACAACGCCTCGAATGGATCCATGCCAATACTTGCTTGATAACTATTGTTGTAGAAAAACTCCACCAATGGTAAGAACTTGTCCCAACTTCCCTTGAAGTTAAGGACACAAAGTCTTAATAGATCTTCAAGAGTTTGAATAGTCCTCTTTGACTGCCCGTCCATTTGAGGATGATAAGCCGAACTAAATGATAAATCCGTGCCCATAGCTTTTTGCAAACTAACCCAAAATCTTGAAGTGAATCTTGGGTCTCGATCAGAAACTATGGATACTGGCATACCATGCAATCTTACAATCTCGTTTATGTACATACGAGCAAGACGTTCAAGTGTATAAGTTTCTCATATAGGTAAAAAGTGAGCAGACTTGGTCAATCTATCATTAATGACCCAACTTGCATCTATGCCATGAGAAACCTTAGGAAGACTAGTAACGAAATCCATGGTAATGTGCTCCCACTTCCATTCTGGAATTTCAAGTGGCTGCAATGGACCTTTTGGTACTTGATACTCCGCCTTGACTCGTTGACAAGTTAAACACCTCGAGATAAACTCCACTATCTCTCTCTTCATATTGCTTCACCAAAATGTATGTCGAAGATCATGATACATTTTGGTACTCCCAGGATGGATTGCAAATAGTGTGTTGTGCGCCTCGAACATGATTTTATACTTTAACTCTGGGTCGTTAGGAACACAATGTCTGGAGTTGACTCAAAGTATTCCTTCTTCATCGATTCTTGCTTCTGACATAGCACCTTCTTGCACTATCTTCCTCATACGCATCAGTTCCAGGTCTGTAGCTTGAGCAGCTTTAACTTTATCGATTAAAGTTGGCTCTACTCGTATATTCGCCATCATCACGTGGGTCCCTAGAGTCTTTATCTCTATCTCCATCCTTCGCAAGTCATACAAAATGGGCCTTTGCGTTGACAATATTGCACTCGTACCCGCATATGATCTTCTACTCAATGCGTCAGCTACTACGTTTGCTTTTCCAGGATGGTATTGGATGGTATGATCATAATCTTTCAACAGTTCAAGCCAACGTCGTTGTAGCATGTTGAGTTCCTTTTGAGTGAAGAAATATTTGAGGCTTTTATGATCCGTAAAGATCTCCACTTTCTCCTCGTACAAGTAATGCCTCCAAATTTTAAGTGCGAAGACAACAGCTGCCAACTCTAGATCATGAGTAGGATAATTCCTCTCATATTCTTTGAGTTACCGAGAGGCATATGCTATGACTTTCCCATGTTGCATGAGAACACATTCTAACCCTTTGCCCGAAGCATCACTATAGATGACAAATCCCTCTGAGCCAGATGGTATTGTCAGAACAGGTGCTGAAATGAGTCTACTCTTGAGTTCTTGAAAACTCTTCTGGCATTCCTCACTCCAACCGAATTTTGTATCTTTCCGAGTCAGCTGAGTTAATGGAGTAGCAATTCGAGAAAACCCTTCTACGAATCTCCGATAATGATCAGCTAGGCCGAGAAAGCTACGTACTTTAGTCATTGATTTAGGTTGTTCCCAGCTTTGAATAGATTCAATCTTTACCGGGTCAACAGCTATTCCATGACTTAATACTACGTGCCCAAAGAATGCTACTTTCTCAAGCTAGAACTCGCATTTCTTCAACTTGGCATAAATCTTGTTTTCACGAAGCTTTTGGAGTATCAGCCTCAAGTGTTGCTCATGATCTTCACGGGTTTTGGAGTATATGAGGATGTCATCAATAAAGACGACCACAAAGTAATCCAAATATTCCTTGAATACTCAATTCATCATGTCCATGAAGGCAGAAAGAGCATTAGTCAATCCAAAAGCATGACTAGGAATTCATAATGCCCATACCGAGTTCTGAAAGCAGTCTTTGGAATCTCATCAGTTTTAATCTTTAACTGATGATATCCGGAACAAAGATCAATCTTTGAAAAGAATTTGGCTCCTTGCAACTAGTCAAACAGGTTATCAATGCGAGGCAACTGGTACCTATTTTTGATGGTGACATGATTCAACTCCCGATAATCAATATAAAGTCTTATACTTCCATCTTTCTTCTTCACAAATAGAACAGGAGCACCCCAAGGAGACGTATTAGGACGAATGAAACCGATGTCTAACAATTCCTGTAGTTGGGTTTTTAACTCGTGAAGTTCAACAGGAGCTATTCGATATGGGGCTTTGGAAATGGGTTTTGTACCGAATTCAAGGTCGATACAAAATTCAATTTCACGCTGTAAAGCTCCCAAATCCAGGTACTTGAAACCCGAACTCGGTGCTTTACGATACCATTTCTATGATCGGAATAATACTAATAATAATAACAATAATATAGATACCAACTTAATTTATATATTTATCAGAGTCTAGCTCCCAAGTACGTAATCTTTAATCATTCATTACATAACATGATAGATAATATATATATCATTGTCTTAATAATATCAAACTATTACATAAACTACCAAAAATCTTATTTGGTTAGCTTTCCTTTTCCTTTGTTTCTGCATGAGCCTTATGGTTCTTCACACTTAGCTGAAAACATTTAAATTAAGCAAGGATGAGCATTTGAGTTCCCAGCAAGTAGTAGCAGTTATATATATAAGCTGAAAGAATTTAAATGTTTTCTTTATACTACCCTTCTACAACAAATCAATAGTTATGAAGTAATCTGAACCGATAATAATAACATAACAACCCTCTTTCAAATTTTTGAAACTACGTACTGACTATAAATAAGGTTAAGGTGACATACTATGAACATTGTTTTCATTTTCGAAAAGGTTAAATGTAACTTCATCTCAGAAAAATCATAACTTACGAACACGAGGGTGATCGGCCCGTTTGTACCTGTATTGATCAATACTACATGCAAGAACGATGTTATCGTTCACTCATCCACCTAGGTGCATAAAAGTTTTTTCCCGTGTAAGAGATGTTCATACTTGTCGGGGTTCCAAACCAAGGCAATTCGGTTGGATAATAATAGGGTTTTATCCTGTTCAACAATAATCTATAATTCAATATATATATATATATATATATATATATATATATATATATATACGGGTAATTGACAAAGGTGTATCAACATGTGATTAAATGCAATGATTATCCAAGTGGGGACACTTGTATAACCATTTATAAAAATTAACAAACAGAACATATATCTGAATTACCATATACTAACATGTTGATAATCAATGAGCGTATATAATTTAGGATTAATAATTTGTACAGTAATAATATAATTGTGAAACATTCTTACTCATGTCCATTGCATAAAGAAAATGCAAAGGTAGGATACTTTCCTGATGTGCTGCTTACAATACACAACTTAGTTTTATCTTTTATATCACGACCTATCATTAATCAGATCATTCGTTCTATTAGAACAATATACTATAACATATAAGTACTGCATTTCGCAGTCAACACATAACCTAATCACATTATCACACATGTTCAACAGTTATTGCATCACAAATAAACATTAATACAGTCAAAATATCTATGTCCAGATCAATTTCTGAATTATGTCGGTGTACCGACAGCTTTATCGGGTAATAATCGAGTCTAAGACTCTATTCTGTAACTCAATATCTGTAAATATCAGTCATATTATTTTAAGTGACTCAACAAACATTTATTATAATTTATCATGAATTTTCAAACATCGAAATCATTATTAAATGATTCAAATATCAAATAATTATATTATCATTAGTATTTAATTAATATTAAACTATTAATGAAATCGTTGCCAAAATATTAAAGTTATTTATAACAACTTAGAATATTTTTAAAGTATTAATATTACCCTTAAATGATTTTTAAAATATTTAAAATCATTTATAAATAATTACCATTAATATTTAAATACTAATGTACCCTTTATCAAAATATTAAAAGTCATTATGTATAACTTAAAATATTTTAATTCATTAATATCCTTTTTAAATAATTTTAAATTAATAAAACCATTTATTTAATATAATTATTAAATAAATTTAATATCATTAATGTTAAACAAATATCATTAATATTAAATTATTAATGAAATTATCCTTTAAATATTAAAAGTTATATTTTATAACTTAAAATATCTTTAAACACTTTATTTTCATTTAAAATGATTTTTATAATAATAAAATTATTTTTAAACTAAATTATTTAATATAATTATTAAATAACTTTAATATCATTAATAATAATTAATTAATAAAATTTACCTTTAAATATTGAAAGTCATATTTTATAACTTAAAATATTTTTAAATAGCTTATTATTATTTAAAATGATTTTTTTATATAATAAAATCATTTTTAAATTATTTATTTAATTCATTTATTAAATAACTAAATTATCATTAATATTAATTAATTAATGAAATTCATCACAAAATATTAAAAGTCATTAAAAAACAACTTAAAATATTTTCTTATACCATAATATAATTTTAATTGATTTTTAAATATTAAAATCATTTTAAATAATTTATTTAATATAATAATTAAATAAATTAAATACCTTTTAGTATTTCAAAAATATTAAATATTTAAGAAATATATTAAAAATAATTAAAAACTAATTTTTGACTTTAAAATAATTTTAAATATTTTTTTGTATTTTTAATAATTAAAAACTAATTTTCTATAATTATTTAATAAAAAATAATTTTATAAATAATTGTCATTAAAGACCACCTATAGCAGCAGGCGTAACCGTCATATAGTGTTCTTCATGTTCATCACACAAACCCAGATCTTCAAGCCAGTTACCAAGTGACCAAGTTTGACCATCAATGATTCATTGTGTATTGTGATTCTAGGCATATTGTTGATCAGATCTGGTAGAGCTAATGTAAGACTACAAGATCCAGCAACAAATATGTTCATATAACTCATAAACAAAGAGATCTGAGCCTCCAAAAGTGTTGTCAGGTCTGTTCTTCATTTATGGGTTACCCAGAAATGAAGAACAGATCATGGGTCATACTTTGAGCCTTCACTACATGCTATCCTTGTAATGTTTTCGTGATCTATAAGCTGCAGTGTGTAGCCAACATGTAGCACTACAGATTCATTACATAAAAGCATCAAAACAACAACAAAATTAAAAAATATAAACTGGTCAAACCTTTTCAGAGATCATGCTCTTAAGTTTTCTAGGTTACCCAGAAAACTCATTTCGTGATCTTCTGGCCTGGTTTGACCTTCCACTGACTTCGATTCGTTTGTTATTTAAGCTATCAAAAAGCTTAATCTTGTAGTCCATATACTATAGTACAAATCTATTTCAACTACAACGACAAAACAACAACCAAAAGCGTGATCAAGGCACATCAATATATTGTCAGACACTGCAAACTACTTTCTAGGTTACCTAGAAACCTTGCAAGTCATGGTCGGTCAACGCAGTTTGACCTTCCATAACATGCAATCTACATATGATCTAAGCCTGATTCCAAGCCCAGATCCAAGAGCACGTATCAAACTACAACAAGCAACTTTCAAAACACAAAACACATTAAAGATCACAAAGATATAAGGCCTGACATTTGGTTGTCAGACATCCAAAATAAAATTTCCAGATTTTGAAGAACATCATATCTAAGCCTCTAGATGTTAGGGATCTAACATCTACCAACCCAGATCATCATTATATACTATAATCAACACATTTTAACATTTAAACACAACATTAAACATAGGATCAAAGGTCAGATTTAGTTCTAGGGTTTATACCTCTTATGAATAATTCTTTGATTCTAGCTCTATGATTTGATAAAGGTGTTCGTGGGGCTTGGTTTGTGACTGATCTAGCAAAAAAATTTGTAGGTGTGGGGCTTGAGAGAGTTAGGTTGTGTGTTGTGCAAAAAAATGAGCTAGCAAGTAATTTTCTCTCTCTCTCCAATCTATATATAGAAATGAAATGATCTAACAAATGAAATGGGTGATTAACTATTATTCCCCATACATTTATTGTCCCATGGATAAAAGACTTCACATTATCTCTTTCAATTAAGCCTAATCATGTGATTAAGGGTGCTAATTAAGCTCTCCACCAATGGGATCATGACACACTTGTCCTTGTGTGTAAGACTTACTATTTAAGGAACTTGATTAGCATAATTTATTGCCTTAAAATGTCTAATATGGCTGGTCCCCTTTTTCCCCCATTATCTCTTCCATTTTGCTTTTATTTTAATGCACAAATTTGATTAATCAAAAGTCTAAAATATCCTTAATCAAGTGGGCTAAGCATTGGTTTACATGATATTTCTTTTGGGCTTCTCCTTTAATTGTTTTGGGTCATATAATGGACATAGTCTCACAATTTTAATATATGTTACCCAAATTGTTTATTTAGGGTTTAAAATAAAATAAAATTAGTTTCTAAAATTTGTAATTAGGGTTTCCTAATTAAGTTAGGTTGCCTAACCACCTAGGTCTTGCATAATGGGATTTAACATTTACTAATAATTATTAAGCGTTCTAATTTCGCAATTAAGGTGTCGAATTTATCAATTAGGGTTTAAAATTAATAATTAGGGTTTCTAATCACATTATGCATGAACATTAGGGTTTCGAGTCAATGATTAGGGTTTACCTAATTAGCATTCATATTTATAATATCAGACATTGATCACTTTATCACAATTACCTAACAATTTTGAACTCCAATTTGTATTTTAAATTTTGAATTCCATATCTGATTTATCTGTCATACCTAACATTATTAATTAAGTTAAAATAATGAACTTAATAATCTGAAAAAAAATTCATATAATAAAATAATTATTATAATAATTTTAAAAATCATTTCATATATTATATAAATAATATATGATTATATTTTCATGGAAAATAATTAATAAAAACATTTCTACTATAAAATTAATTATTATAATAATATAGTTTATAACAATCAATAATTCTAAAATAAAATTATTTAAAGTCATTCATGTAATAAATATATCACATAAATACATACACACATTATATTGGAACATATTCCCCATATTTATATATAAAAAAGAATTATACGCAAAATTTCTAATTTATTTGTATAGAAAATATCGGGTTGTTACATTCACCCTCCCTTATAAAGATTCCATCCCCGGAATCACCGTTTTAAAACCTACACATACCAGTATACGTAGCATATACAATCATTACAAGTAGATCTTGATCATAAATGATCGTACTGATCTTTAACCTATTCACGTAAAGCTTGTCTATCTGATTAAACGAAAATTTGATTTCTAAAAGAACTCAAAGTCCTTCTTCAAAATTTCTTTATAAAATAATTTACTATATATATGAAAATCATGCATAAGAAAATAAAAGTTATACGAATAATACCTTGAATTGCACCACTAGCTGCTATGGTATCCTGGACCGTCATGTTGTAGACCCTTGCTGTTGATTTCATCGGCTTGCTAGATGACGTTGGTCCCGTGATTGCCAAAGTTCCACTTCCCTTGCAAGTATTCACACTCCCTGCCTCCGTCCTCCTCTTCGAACAATCCTTCACCTTGTGCTCAGTCGATCCACACAGAAAACACCCACTGTTATTCCTAGGATTGGGGCAGTTGGGAGAGATATGGCCCTCCTGTCCGAAATTGTAGCACACGAACTTCCCCTTCAAACATTCTCCAGAGTGGTTCTTTCCACAGTTTCCACACTGTACAACTTACTTCTTAACTCCCTGTTTTACCTGTAAACTTCCAAAATTGCTTCCCTTCCTTTTGCTACTACCACCGCTACTCCCACTATTAACTTCCACCTTCCCAGTTCCTTCGACCTTACTCTTGTTCTTTCTCTCCTTGTTGTAGAGGCTCATGGCCTCACTCCCCTCCTCATCAATAATAGCCTTCTCCATGAGTGCTGCAAATGTAGGGATCTGCAACACCGCCACCTTGTTGTAGAGCCAGGGTTTTAATCCTAGCTCAAACCTTATAGCTTTCCTAGCCTCCGTATCAACTTGATGTGGAGCAAACCTAGCCAACTCATTGAATTTTACGGCGTATTCAGACACCGTCATATTCTCCTGCTTCAACTCTAAAAATCTTACCTCCATCCTAGCCTGCATACTAGATGAAAAATAGTTTTCGAATAACAGTGTCTTAAACCTATCCCAAGTAACAACACCCTCTCCTGCCCTCGCATGATTCGCTTCCCACCAAAAATTTGCCTCACCCTTCATCATGTAGGTGGCAAAAGCGGTGTTTTTCCCCTCAGCTAACCTAGCTACCACGAATGTTTTTTCAATCTCTTTAACCCAAGTCTGGGCTTCAACAGGGTCAGTTGCTACTGCCTTGAAGTCCTTAAAGTTTGCCAAGCGGTTGTCCGCTTGGTTCCCTGCGAGTGGCATTCCTTGCTGCATAGCTTGTGCTACCATGTTTGCAAAGTGCTGCATCGGGTCTTCTTGTTGTTGTCCCTCAACATTATTGATAGACTCTTCTGCTCTTTGGTTTCGAGTTTGACGTCTAGGCTGCATTATCTGGTTAAGTAAAACCATATATTATTCTTTACATTCTAAATCTTATCATATAAGTTTAATATATTAACTCATTTCATTACTCAAACTTTGATTCATATTCATTTAGTGAATACATTACATAGCATAGCACATACTACTTTAAACATCATTCATCTCTTTGTGACTACAAAAGTTAGGATTTACAGCCTTGACTAATACCAAAAGTAGGGAACATTACATTACACAGACATACTTAACATAAAATAGACCTACACAACAGAACCTATACTACCTATTCACTATGCCTTTTTCTTGGACAACCTTTCGTTTGATGACCTTCTATCCCACAGATAAAACATGCTCCTGATTTTATAGTCAGGACAATACAGAGTGGTATGTCTCTCATAGCCACAAAGGTAACATATTCTTTTCCCTTTCTTCTTATCTGATTTTCCAAATTCATGGTCTTTTATCTTTCTTTTCCCCTTCTTGCGCGGAGCTTCACACGATGTGTTGCTTGTGGCTCCCATCTGATCAATTTGGATTTTAAGCTTATCTTGTTCTTCCATTGTTTCTATTAACGCCTGATGCAGTTGGCTATTTAACAACTTTTCTATTTCCCACAGCTTTTCCAGAGAAGAAACCTTGTTTCTCAGATCCTGCACCTCTGTTGATGCTTGTTCTGTGACACCCCCAAATCCAGGTACTTCATTTCCACGGGATTTGGTGTTCACTTAATCAAACATTCATATCTAACTACCCAATCACAATAAAACTGGATAATAAAACCTTTCCCATTAAAGGGAAAATCTCCCAGGTTATCTAACCTTTAAATACAATCATTCAAATGCAAAAATTAAATAAACTTCATGAAAACCATGTCTAAGATTATCATAATAAAAGTCTAAAGTAAAAATACAAGTCTTCATCACTTGCACATTTTTCCCTTTCCTTTGCTAGACGAAGGTTCATAATGAGTTTTAAAATATGCAAGAGTGAGCAAAACAATTACTCACTGGATACAATATGAAATCAACAGGAGTATAGTAATAATAACTGCCAATAATAGGCTCATCAACAATGAATAGTACTCTATCATCTATAATCAGAAACTGAAATCCAAAATGTGGAATAAATATAAATGAGGGTCATAAGACCATGAACTATGTCCAAAGTTGCGAGCAATCTTTCAACTCCAACTTTAACAGTCATAAGACTATAAGGACTCCTCGTACTTAGGGGATCACACCCTTATACCATGTATGTATTGTGCACAAACATTTAACGCTATATCGTAAGTTAACCCCTAATCATAACATTAGGGTTGTTCATCTCAATATTTAGAGTACAAGTCCGCACTAAAGGAAGTTTGGTTTGGATAAGCTTTCGGGGTAATTTGAATTAAACGAACATCAACTAAGGATTAGTTGAATGAAACCAAGAACATTTCACTATAGAATAATCATGATTGAATCAATCATAGTAAACTAAAGTCATGCTTTAGGAATAATCTAAGAGCATACAATTTGAATAACTATAACACCTTGCTTGAACAATACAAAGCCAAGGTTAATTAGAATTGAATACTAAGCATGCATAACAATTTGATCGATAAAAATGTTCAACATTAGAATATATAAATTTGCATGCTAAACAACAAGTTAATACAAGAATAACTTTCTCAAGAATAACTTACATCATTATATCATAATCGAATTGAAAACCATAATTAGTTCAACAAGATAAAGGATTAGAAAAACTTGCTCAAAGAAAATTTAAGCGATTGCATAATTCTAAAAGTAGAGTTAAAGAACTTGCATTGCTTGCAGGCTAAACCAAATCAATACGAATCAAAATATCATATAAACATATATCATCATGACATAATTAGTCATTACCATCTTACAAACATAACTAAGTACGTTCATCATTTAAAATTGGATTTTTAATCACATAATCGTTTTATAACACAAGTTAATTGTTAATAACATACTTATTCATAGTATAGAAATACTAAAATCAACATTTAGCAGTCCTACTATCATCACATAACTTTTCTTAATATTTCATGTACAAAAAGTACACTGTCAGACCATTCTGCTAACTCACGCCGCAGTGCCACAGTTTACAATGTGGGTCGCGTTGCGGCGTGGGCATGGTGCTGCGGCGCAGAGATCAAGGCTACAAGGTCGCGCTGCAGCGTGAGCATGGCGCTGCGGTGCCACAAAGGTATTGCAAGTCCACGCCGCGGTGTCGAATTGCAGACCTCGGCAACAGCACAGAAAAAGCCAATTTTGGCCTACAAGCTCATTTCTTACAGACCAAATATCATGTAAATCATACAACAACTTCATGTAAACATATTTCACAAACTCTAAATATGATTCTACCCATACAACCACAAACAACAAAATTAACGCACCTAAATTCACTATTTTTGGTTAAAACTCACTTTTTTGATATTTCAATGAAAATCAACACTGTAACTTTAGTTTTTCAACCAAAACCACTAATTCAAAGTGTCTTTATCAATGATTATACATACTCTAACAAATTAAACGATCAATTTATCAACTAAACCACTAATTCACCCTCAATTTCTACTTTAAGCTAAACAATAAATTTTCATAAAACTCTCTCAGAAAAACATTTTCTTCACAAACATATACATAACAACAATTCTTTGATTATAACCCATGAAAATAGTTTTAACATCACTATTATGACATATAAAGCCACATAACAACAAAAATTCATGCTTACACAAAGATTCTACAGAGAATTTGGGAAGATAAATCTAAACTTTTAAGAACTAAAAGGAATAGGAGAATACCTTGAAGAAGATGGTGATATGGCTAATCTTTTCTACTCTCGAGCTTCCTTCTCCTATTTCTAGCCTTCTTTTCTCTCTTCTTTCTTCTTTTCTTCTTCTTCCTTGAGTTTTCTTTCTTCTCTCTAACCTCTCTCCTCTAACATACGTCTTAACCAAATAACTTATATAAATATTATATATATATTAATTATATAATATAATTATAAACATAACTGATATCAGTTATGTGAATTTTAAAATCAAAAGCCATAAGGCTTGTTTGGTTAACCACTAACAAAATAACCCATTAATCCTAACACCTTATTTGGTAAAATTCAAATAAATTAAAGACTTAATAGGCCTTAGGCCTTGTTTGGCAAAACTGAATTAAAACTCCTTTAAGTTATTTTAGTAACTCCTTTATAACAAGGTTATTTATCACATATTAATTTAATTAAATTAATCATAATAACAAATTATTAAATCACTTCATTACATAAATCAATACCACCAAAATTATAATTTCCTATATAATTATAACTTTATTCAATTAATCAAAATTTGCAAAATAATTCAATTAATCAAAATTCTCTAACTTAATAATTAAATGAAATTAACAAAATAATTAATTTTCCTTAATTATTTATTTAACAAATAATTAACCACATCAATTCAAATTTGAACAATTATTTATTCAACAATAAACACATCCATTAAATATTTAAATAATTCAATAAATATTTAATATAACAATTAAAATTCTAGAATGTTACATGTTCAGTTTCAACTTTATTGTTCGAATCACTATCTGTCAGCTCCACCATCTCCGGATCTGGTACTTCTTTTTCTACAATAACCACGTCGTCTGAGTTGTTTTCATTATGAGTCTTTATTTCAGCTATTGGCTTTGATGATAGCTCGGGGGTATGGATTTGATCCTTCTTCATGCTATAAGCATATAACAAGCCCTTTCTACCAGACATCTACACACATAAATTATCCTGATTATCATATAGTATATACACACAACAAATAATAGTTTTATATAAGTTATCTTTGATTTTGTTTGATGATGAATTTAGTCATTTCATCTCTTTATAAACTCTATATGAGTTATTTATATTTTCAACGTTTCCCTCTGTTCTAAGGTTATAGCCTAAGGTCTATCCCACCTAAGGTTTCTAACCCTAAAGCTCTGATACTAACCTGTAAAGCCCCCAAATCCAGGTACTTGAAACCCGAACTCGGTGCTTTACGACACCATTTCTATAAGCGGAATAATACTAATAATAATAACAATAATATAAATACCAACTTAATTTACATATTTATCAGAGTCTAGCTCGCAAGTACGTAACCTTTAATCATTCATTACATAGCATGATAGATAATATATATATCTATGTCTTAATAATATCAAACTATTACATAAACTACCACAAATCTTATTTGGTTAGCTTTCCTTTTCCTTTGTTTCTGCATGAGCCTTATGATTCTTCACACTTAGCTGAAAACATTTAAATTAAGCAAGGATGAGCATTTCAGTGCCCAGCAAGTAGTAGCAATTATATATATAAGCTGAAAGAATTTAAATGTTTTCTTTATACTACCCTTCTACAACAAATCAATAGTTGTGAAGTAATCTGAACCGATAATAATAACATAACAACCCTCTTTCAAATTTTTGAAACTACGTACTGACTATAAATAGGGTTAAGGTGACATACTATGAACATTATTTTCATTTTCGAAAAGGTGAAACAGAACTTCATCTGTAAACCGTCATAACTTACGGGCACGGGGATGATCAGCCCGTTGTACCCTGTATTAATCAATACAACATGCAAGAACGATGTTATCGTTCACTTTGTCCACCTTGGGTGCATAAAAGTTTTTTCCCGTGTAAGGGATGTTCATACTTGTCGGGGTTCCAAACCAAGGCAATTCGATTGGATAATAATAGTGTTTTATCTTGTTCAACAATAATCTATAATTCAATATATATATATATATATATATATATATATATATATATATATATATATATATATACGTAATTGACAAAGGTGTATCAACATGTGATTAAATGTAATGATTATCCAAGTGGGGACACTTGATAACCATTTATAGAAATTAACGAATAGAACATATATCCGAATTACCATATACTAACATGTTGATAATCAAATGAAAGGCGTATATAATATAGGATTAATAATGTATAATAATAATATAATTCTCAAACATTCTTACTCATGTCCATTGCATAAAGAAAATGCAAAGGTAGGATACTTGCCTGATGTGCTGCTTACAATACACAACTTAGTTTTATCTTTTATATCACGACCTATCATTAATCAGATAATTCGTTCTATTAGAACAATATTTAAAATCATTTATAAATAATTACCATTAATATTTAAATATTAATGTACCCTTTATCAAAATATTAAAAGTCATTATGTATAACTTAAATTTTTTTTAATTCATTTATATCCTTTTTAAATAATTTTAAATTAATAAAACCATTTTTAAACCATTTATTTAATATAATTATTAAATAAATTTAATATCATTAATGTTAAACAAATTTCATTAATATTAAATTATTAATAAAATTATCCTTTAAATATTAAAAGTTATATTTTATAACTTAAAATATCTTTAAACACTTTATTTTCATTTAAAATGATTTTTATAATAATAAAATTATTTTTAAACTAAATTATTTAATATAATTATTAAATAACTTTAATATCATTAATAATAATTAATTAATGAAATTTACCTTTAAATATTGAAAGTCATATTTTATAACTTCAATTTTTTTAAATACCTTATTATTATTTAAAATGATTTTTATATAATAAAATCATTTTTAAATTGTTTATTTAATTTATTTATTAAATAACTAAATTATTATTAATATTAATTAATTAATGAAATTCATCAAAAAATAGTAAAAGTCATTAAAAACAACTTAAAATATTTTCTTATACCATAATATAATTTTAAATTATTTTCAAATATTAAAATCATTTTTAAATAATTTATTTAATATAATAATTAAATTAATTAAATACCTTTAATATTTCAAAAATATTAAATATTTAAGAAATATATTAAAAATAATTAAAAATTTATTTTCAGACTTAAAAATAATTTTTAATAATTTATTTTGTATTTTTAATAATTAAAAACTAATTTTCTATAATTATTTAATAAAAATATAATTTTTTTAAATAATATTTCACTAAAGACCACCTATAGCGACAGAACCGTCACTATAGGTGTTCTTCATGTTCATCACACAAACCTAGATCTTCAAGCCAGTTACCGGGTGACCAAGTTTGACCATCAATAATTTATTGTGTATTGTGATTCTTGGCATGTTGTTGATCAGATCTGGTAGAGCTAATGGAAGACTACAAGATCCAGCAACAAACATGTTCATATAACTCACAAACAAAGAGATATGAGCCTCAAAAAGTGTTGGCAGGTCTGTTCTTCATTTCTAGGTTACCCAGAAATGAAGAACAGATCATGGGTCATACTTTGAGCCTTCACTACATGCTATCCTTGTAATGTTTTCGTGATCTACCAGCTGTAGTGTGTAGCCAACATGTAGAACTACAGATTCATTACATAAAAGCATCAAAACAACAACAAAATCAAAAATATACACTAGTCAAACCTTGTCAGTGATCATGCTCTTAAGTTTTCTGGGTTACCAAGAAAACTCAATTCGTGATCTTCTGGCCCGGTTTGACCTTCCACTGACTTTGATTCGTTTGCTAATTAAGCGATCTAAAATCTTAATCTTGTAGTCCATATACCATAGTACAAATCTATTACAACTACAACAACAAAACAACAACCAGAAGCAAGATCAAGGCTCATCAATATCTTGTCAGACACTGTAAACTACTTTCTAGGTTACCCAGAAACCTTGCAAGTCATGGTCGGTCAACGCAGTTTGACCTTCCATAACTTGCAATCTACATATGATCTAAGCCTGATTCCAAGCCCAGATCCAAGAGCACATATCAAACTACAACTAGCAACTTTCAAAACACAAAACACATTAAAGATCACAAAGATATAAGGCCTGACATTTGGTTGTCAGACATCCAAAACAAAATTTCTAGATTTTGAAGAACATCATATCCGAGCCTCTAGATGTTATGGATCTAACATCTAGCAACCCAGATCAACATTATATACTATAATCAACACATTTTAACATTTAAACACAACATTAAACATAGGATTAAAGGTCAGATTTAGTTCTAGGGTTTATACCTCTTATGAATAATTCTTTGACTCTAGCTCTCTGATTTGATAAAGGTGTTCATGGGGATTGGTTTGTGACTGATCTAGCAAAAAAAATTCGGAGGTGTGGGGCTTGAGAGACTTAGGTTGAGTGTTGTGTAAAAAAATGAGCTAGCAAGTGGTTTTCTCTCTCTCTCTCTCTCTCTCTCCAATCTATATATAGAAATGAAATGATCTATCAAATGAAATGGGTGATTAACTATTATCCCTCATACATTTATTGTCCCATGGATAAAAGACTTCACCTTATCCTTTCAATTAAGCCTAATCATGTGATTAAGGGTGCTAATTAAGCTCTCCACCAATGAGAGCATGTCACACTTGTCCTTGTATGTAAGACTTACTATTTAAGGAACTTGATTAGTATAATATGTTGCCTTAAAAGGACTAATATGCCTTATAATTAGGGTTTCCTATTTAAGTTAGGTTGCCTAACCACCTAGGTCTTGCATAATGGGATTTAACATTTACTAATTATTATTAAGCATTCTAATTTCGCAATTAAGGTGCCAAATTTATCAATTAGGGTTTAAAATTAATAATTAGGGTTTCTAATCACATTATGCATGAACATTAGGGTTTTGAGTCAATGATTAGGGTTTACCTAATTAGCATTTATATTTATAATATCAGACATTGATCATATTATCACAATTATCTAACAATTTTGAACTCTAATTTGTATTTTAAATTAGGGTTTGAATATCATATCTGATTTATCTGTCATACCTAACATTATTAATTAAGTTAAAATAATTAACTTAATAATCTGAACAAAATTCATATAATAAAATAATTATTTTAATAATTTAAAAATAATTTCATATATTATATAAATAATATATGATTATATTTTCATGGAAAATAATTAATAAAAACATTTCTACTATAAAATTAATTATTATAATAATATAGTTTATAACAATCAATAATTCTAAAATAAAATTATTTAAAATCATTCATGTAATAATTATAAATAAAATATATGTAAAATTTCTAATTTGTTTGTATAAAAAATATCGGGTTGTTACACACGCTCTGGGGGTAGGCCAGGAAGTTCTTCAGGGAATACGTCAGGAAATTCATTAACAATAGAAATATCATTCAAAACTGACGTATTTTTTTAGAGATCCGTGGCATGAGCTAAGAAAGCTTGACATCCGTTTTTCAATAAACGAATAGCTTTATGGCTTGAGATGACAGTGATGGATTTTAATGGTTTGGTTGCTTGAATTCGTATAATAGGTTTGTTAGGAATATGAAAGCTAACCACCTTCCAAAAACAATCAAATTTTGCATGATGAGTTGTTAACCAATCAATCTCTAGAATCACATCAAATGCAAGTATTTTCAAAGAAATAAGATCAACAGGTAACGTGCGGTTACCGATTTGAATCAAACAAGACTTATAAACCGTGGATGTAATGAAGGTTTCTCCCAACGTAGTTTCAACAGATAAGTCAAAGTCTAATTTCTTTGGAGTCAAATTTAAACGTTGAGCGCAAGTAGGAGAAATAATGGAATGGGTAGAACCGGTATCAAATAAAGTATAAACTTCACTAGAGTTTATGATTAGCTTACCCATGATCACCTCGTTCAGATTCCTCTTTTTTTGGGAGGTTACGACAAACGCTCTCCCTTGAACTACCGATTTTGTCTTGTCTGGGACCCCCTTTGATGCCTCTATCCCAACTGGACTTGACTTTGGTGCACGACAAAATCGGGCTAGGTGGCCTTCTTTTCCATAATTATAACATGCTTTGGACTGCATCGTGCAGTTTGGACTTATGTGTCCTTCCCCTCCACATTTGTAACATACGACCGACGGTCGTTCTCCTTCCCTAACAAATGAGTCTTTGGTCTTTACGCCTTTCCATCTTTCTTGAACCTTCTCTTCTTGAACTTTCCACTCCTATTGTCTTGGCCATGATTACCACCGGCAAGGTTATCATTTCGCATGTTGATTCCTCCACGCTTGTTATCACCGCTCACGATGGATCTACTACCACTGGTATTATCGACTTGTCGGCTGCTCTCTCTTGGTTCGGTTGACCCATTATCGAGCTCCAATAACTGAGCCCTATTCAAAACATCTGAATACAAACACAGTTTATGAGCTATAAGGTATTGCCGTATCTCGGGTTTCAAACCTCTTAGAAATATCCGCATCATTCTCTCCTCATTATCAACCAAGTGGGATGCAAACCGAGACAACTCGGCAAACTTAGCTTCGTACTGCACCACGGTCATATTGTTTTGTTCAAGTTTGATGAACTCTACCTCCTTCATGTGATGAATACTTTCTGGAAAGTACTTGTCATTGAAAAACTCTTGGAACTTCTCCCAAGACAACTTCAATGCGGCAGGTTGAGTACGCTTTACAGATTGCCACCAGTAATCTGCTTCTGCACGCAGCATGAAGGTGGCAAAAGGAACCTTTTGCTCCTCGAAGAATCCCAAGACATCAAATATCTTGTTGATCTACTTTATCCACGTCTCCGCCTTAAGTGGTTTTGGCTCTCCAAAAAACTCTGGTGGTCCCAGTTCCTTGAACTGCTTAACAGTGATCGTCCGAGAGTTGTCAGTGTTTCCACCTACATTTTGGACCGGAGCCGCCTTTGCCTGATGTTGCATGAATTCTAAGAAGCTCCTAAACGTACCGTCGTTCGTCATTTGATCAGTGTTGTTGTTTACAGGAGGATTATAGCCATCTTGTTGCACATTGTCCTGATTATTGATCTGTGGAGACTCAATGGTCTCCTGTGCTCCATTGATGTTCTGAGCATTCTCGGATGTCATTTTCAAATACTACCACAAAATAAGGGTTAATTAACATATCACATATTATCCCTATATTCTGACCGACCAATTAAATACCAAATAAACTTAGGTAGGTCATACTAGCGAAGGAATTCCCTGTCTCTCCCCTCATAGTTCTTGTCTCACATCTCAGCCAGGGATCATATCCCTAAGCTTTGATACCAACTGTGACGCCCCCAAAATAGGTATACATCACCTATCTTGAGTCACCAAATACATGGTACAAAATACAAATAAAAACTTAATTATACAATTGTCGTGTAAAATACTACAAAACATAACTGAGAGTTTAAATATGAATATTGCCTTCTAGACAATATCCACTCTCAAATAGAGTCCTCATTACATTTATTATCACACTATTTTAGAGAATAGTGAGGACTACTAATACACCATCTCGGACCATCACTCGGTTCCCCGACTAGTCCCAGCTACGTTCTCATTTCCTGAAGAGAATAGTGAAAGAAAGGGTGAGCTCAACTAGCCCGGTAAGAAATATTTTGACTAAGATAATGCAGAATAAATTATCATTAGTCTTCAACAATGTTAAACTGATAAAATACAATAGATATCAAGTTTAACTGCAGCGGAACAAGCAATCCATTAGAAGAGTCAACTAGAGAATAAAATCTACTATCTTCTATGATTTAAAAATGTTTTCATCAATTTTTATCGCTGAGACTCAGCTTAATAAATAAACCACATCATCTAATCATCCTTGTACCACGGCCAAGGATATTCATTAAATCATCAATGGTCAAGACTATACCGTATAATCACTGGTCATAATCATACCAAAAACTGTCCATCAATGCATTACAGGCCACTGAGAATTTTTACCACATCATTTATAGCATTACAGGTCATGATTATACCGAATGATCCCTGGACATAATCATACTAAGTCCATCTATGCACGTAAGCCAAAGATGACTTTCATCACAATATAAGCATGAGGATGATGACAATGATATAAGAATTCAATAAAATAAGTTCAAGAATTAGTTTATCCAGGAACCAATAACGTCCAAATTATCAACATGATACTGCTATGTGGGGGTAAAACTCAAGAATGCTCAGAAAAATATTTCCATGAAAAGATACTGGATGAAGCGCAAATATCAAGGATATTCCACTAAATTCATGGAGTATAAAAGCCGAAACTTTAACCAACTGAGTATAATAAAGAATGGAATAACAAAAGAAATCACCAGGCATTCGATGTAATCGCATGCATGTGTTATTCCAACAAAATAATAAATAATAGAACTAGGTCAGGCGTAATCCGCACCGACAAGATATTCCAACAGAATAATAAATGATAGAACTCAGTCATGCGAACGCATTGCATGTGATATTCGGCGAATAATAATGAATGGAATAACAATGTAATTCACCATGCATGTTATAGTAATCGCATGCATGTGTTATTCCAATGTAATAATAAATAATGGAACCAAAGTCATGCGTAAACGCATTGACATGATATATTCCGAATAATAAAGAATGGAATAACATAAGAATTTCACCATTTATGCGGTACTTTGCATATACAGGTTATTCCAACAGAATAATAAGGAATAGAATAACATAAGAATTTCACCAAGTATAGGGTAGTCCCCGTATACAGGTTATTCCAATAAAATAATAAAGAATGGAATAACAAAAGTTCTCTTCATGAATACGAAAGAAATAATACCCCTTACCTTATAAAGAAGAATTGGATATAGGAGTAGTGAAGTAGCAGAATACTTTTCTTCTTTCTCTCTTTAGTTTCTCTCTCTAGAGTTTCAGTGAATTTGTAAGAAATAATGAAGGAATGAACTTCTATTTATAGGAGAATGGATTGAATAGTAACTAATTCATGAATGGTCCAGATTGATTCACTTTTAAACGGACGGTCCAGATTGATTTAATAAAATATTATAATAAAACAAAATCTTTTTAAATAAATATAATATATTCTATGTATAATATAATAAAACGAATAACTTTATAAAAGTATTCTGTTTTATATAAAAAGATTTTACTATGCAAACACTATACAGGCACTATGCAAACACTATGCACAATAAAATATAATATATTCTAATTATTGTCTAATAAAACAAATAACTTTATAGAAGTATTCTGTTTTATATAAAAAGATTTTACTATGCAAAACACTATGCATAATAAAATATAATATATTCTAATTATTGTCTAATAAAACAAATAACTTTATAAAAGTATTCTCTTTAATATAAAAGATTTTACTATGCAAAACACTATGCATAATAAAATATAATATATTCTAATTATTGTCTAATAAAACAAATAACTTTATAAAAATATTCTGTTTTATATAAAAAGATATTACTATGCAAAACATTATGCATAATAAAATATAATAAATTCTAATTATTGTCTAATAAAACAAATAACTTTATAAAAGTATTCTGTTTTATATAAAAAGCTTTTCTGTTTTATTACATTAATAATACTAATAAAATAAACTTCATCATCATTATTATAATTCACACTATTAATCGACCAGGTCGTTTCCAGGAAAGAGGGGGCTTTCCAATAAGGATTTCTCCCTATTGGTGCGTAATTAGGTGACCAAACCTCTCATTGGTAGAACTTCTAGACATCGTTAATATTGCAAATAATAATATTAGTAACTTCGTCGTATCAATTATTGATTTAATAATATATAAAATATTGACAATAATTGAATCAAATAACGTGAGATAATATGCAGCAATTACTGTAGCAATAATTGAACAAAACTGAGTGACTTCTCACGTAAGCATCAATAATCAATACCGTGGTATTACTACTATACAACCACGCCAGACATTATACTTTTATCACCGGGTGTTTCAACAGTTAACCGTAAAACTTCCGCCGTTATTTTCATAAAATTATTTTTCTCATTTTCTCAATTTGACAATAATTTCGTTGTGGGGTCCACCAATGATTGTGACGTCGTACAAATATTCCCTGTTAAAACGAATACTCCCCGACCAATCGAATATTATATAACAACTTGCATACTTTTCAAAATTTCTAAATATTACCCACAACTATAACATTATATTAAATTCACTTCATAATATTTAAAAATGATATTTTTAGAAAATTCATCTTTATCCATAAAAGTTGGGGTCTTACAATGATAACAATGATATAAGCATTAATCAAACGAAATCAATGATAAATAATAAAGACTTTAAATTTATCAAGAGTTTAAAAATATCAAAATTGTCAACATGATACTGCTTTGTGGAGTAAAATTCAAGAATAATATTCATGTACCAAAAATAATTTGGACAGAAAAGAAATATATTTTTTGGGTAAATAGTACCCATGATATTACCCTATGAATAGTACTTGAGAATAAGACCTCGTGAATAATACTCAAAGATGAAAAGTACCCCAAATACCCGAGTGAATAATATTTGGGTGAATAGTAATTTGGGTGAATAGTAACTCGTGAAAAGTACTCTGACACGAAAGGTACCCCGAATACCCGAGTGAATAATACTATAGTGAATAGTAACCGGGTGAATAGTAACTCGTAAAAAAATATCAAAGAAAATGATATTCCATGATGAGTACAAAAGAAATGATATCTCATACGAGTATAATAGAATATACGAAACTGCAAATGGATTTTCACCCACCATGCAGTAATCCGCGTAGATGATCATTTCCACAATTTAATAAAGAATGAATACGAAGGATCATTCACCATGCTGCCAGAATCCACATAGACAAAAGTTATATCAATGAGAATAATAAAGAATGGAATAATAGAAGAATTCATCGTGCATGCGATGAATCGCATGCATGTGTTATTCCAACATAATAATAAAGAATGGAATAATAGAAGAATTCACCAGTACGCGATAGACCGCATAGATGTGTTTATTCCAACGAGAATAATAAAGAATGGAACCAAAGTTATCGTAATCCGCATGCATGTGATATTCCAACAAAATAATAAAGAATGGAATAACAACAAAATTCACCAGGCATGCGATAGACTGCACAAATAGGTTATTCCAACAGAATAATAAAGAATGGAATAACATAAGAATTTTACAATGTATGCGATACTTCGCATAGACAGGTTATTCCAACATAATAATAAAGAATGGAATAACAACCCTTATGAGTATTGAAAGAAAAAAACTCTCTTCATGAATACGAAAGAATAATACCCCTTACCTTAGAAGAAACTGGATACTGGAATAGTGAGGTAACAGACTTCTCTTCTTCTTTCTCTCTATAATTTCTCTCTATAATAATTGCTCTATAGCTTTAGTGAATTGGTGAAAAATAATGTAGGAATGAGCTTCTATTTACAGGATAATATAGTTTCCATAATTGCACATTTTGGGGCTCTAAATATTACAGTATAATACCTTCATCTTTTCCTTCATTTTTAATTTAGTCGTGCAAGTATTATCAAACTTGCACCACCTCCCCTAATATTAAATCATGTGAATCAATAATAAATCATGTGACTCAATAGTTCTGAACATGTGAAAAAAATTAAATATAGTATTGTACCTTCATCTATACCTCAATTTTTAACTTAGTCATGCAAGTATTATCAAACTTGCACCAACTCCCCTAATAGTAACTGAATGTAATTCAATAGTACACACATGTGAACAAATAGTTATAATCATGTGAATTAATAGCAATTAATTGCTCATTTATCCGATTAATTACCCGATTGGTCAATATAACTTCCAAACATCAATTATTATCAAAATAAATGTCGGCTTTCAACTTACACTAATAATCCCAACTCAATGGGACTATCAATTTCATCTTTAATCAACACGAACTTATTCATCATTAATATTATAACTCACAATATTTAACAACCAGTTCGTTCCCAGGAAAGAGGGGGCTTTCCGATAAGGATTTCTCCTTATTGGCGCGCAATTAGGTGACCAAACCTCTCCTCGACCAACTTCTGACATTGTCAATATTAAAATAATAATATAAATAACTTTGTCGTCTCAATTATTGATTTAATAATATATCATATTATGCGATGATGACAATCGTGACAATAATTGAGTCAATAATATGAGAGATATGATGCGAAAATTATCAGAGCAATAATGAGTATAACCGAGTGACTTCTCACGTAAGCATCAATAATCAATACCGTGTACTACTACGCAACCATACAGCAGACATCGCACTTTTTTACTACCTGAGAAGTAGTTCAACAGTTTTAACGGTAACACTTTCGCTATTATTTTTATTAAAAGATAATTTTGTCATTTTCTTACTATGACAATACTTCTGTTGTGGGGTCCACCAATGATTGTGCCATCCTACGGATATTTCCCGACAAAATAAATATTCCCCGACCAAACGAATATTTTATAACAACTTGCATACTTTGAAAAAAATTCACATATCACCCTTAACTTTAACCTTTTATTAATTTAACCATTTACTAAATAGAATAATTATAAGAAAATTGAATACTTTCATTTCATAAAATTCGGGGTCTCACAATCTACCCTCCTTATGAAATTTCTCCCTCAAAATTTACGTACCTGGTAGTTCGAAGATATGAGAACACCTTGCTTTCTTTTCAGATTGTACCTTCCCGGTTATTTCCTCGGTATCATGATTTTCCCATTGCTCATCTCCTGTATTTCAGATATCATTCTAGAATATACCTTCAAAACAAAGGTTAATTGACATATCACAATTTGTAAACTTATCAAGTAAACAATTTCAGCTTAGGTAAGTCACACACTAGCGAAGTATATTACTCGTGTCTCCCCTCCTAGTTCTAGACTCATATCTCCGCCAGCAACCATATCCCTAAGCTCTGATACCATTTGTGATGCCCCCAAAATAGGTACACACGACCCATTCTGAGTCGCCAAATATCATACTATAAAAATCAAATACAACCTTCATTTATACACCTGTTGAACTGTCATGCAGAATACGACCACAGTTAAACTGTGAGTTTTAATACAAATGTATGTAACTCTAATGGTGCCTCGACTATAACCTTATAATGGTAAGTCTTCTCTTGACATATAACTATCTTCACCGTCTACAATTGAACATTATGTTTCAACCAAACTCCAAGATCATATAGGTAGTGCTCGTAAATATAATCAACAAGTGGATGTGCACAACCCTGTCTTATGATAACAAGACGTTGTATGTCATTAGACATATTGTATGATAGTGGCAAAACACCCTTCCAAAGTTGGGTTCACCTCACCCTATTCGGTTCACCAAAATTAATATCAAATGACATATACAATACGACACACTTATCTAAAGTTCTCAATAAAATTATTTCCATACTATTTAGGGAGAACCTCAATAGCTATAGACCAATTGCTCTCTATTCTCCTGTTACCCAATTCAAACCCGGCTACACTCTTATTACATGAAAGGAATTGTGAAGCAAAAAGGGTGAGCACAACTAGCCCAGTAAAGAATATCATGACTAAAGATAATTTACATTATCAATAGCCTTCATCAGTAATAAATCAGAGATTTAGAACATATGGTAGATGATAAAACTTTTCAACTATAGTCGCAGCGGAATGAGCAATCCATTAGAAGAGTTAATAGACCATCAGGTCTATTATCTTCTCCATGTTACAAGTCCACCAATAATGTTTTATCCCTATAACATCATTCAACAATTCCTGTCCACAATCATATGAATAACTCATAATCATAATTGTGATTCTAAATTCCTCTTCGCACCCAGGACAAAGATAATTTTCATCACCTATCTTCACCTGAAACATCAAAAATTATGGTTATACCAAATCACAATTCCTGCTCATAATCATACTAATAAATTTATCTTTACACTACGGCCAAAGATATTCATTAACAATTCATCTTTGCACTACATGCCAAAGACATACAACTGTATTTTAAAAGAATCAAGTAGAGCATGATATCTACTATCTTTTACGAATAAAAAGTGTATAATCAATTTGTTATCGCTGAGACTCAGCTTAATAAATTATCCACATCATCGAATCATCCTTGCACTACGGCCAAGGATATTTATGTAATCATCAATGGTCATGATTATACCGAATAATCCCTAGTTATAATTATACCAATAACTGTCCATCAATGCACTACGGGCCAATGAGGACTTTTACCACATCATCTATAACATTACGGGTCATGATTATACCGAATGATCCCTGGTCATAATCATACCAATAAACAGTTCATCTACGCACATAAGCCAAAGATACTCATCAATCAATAGTTTATCTTTGCACGTAAGCCAAAGATATACAACTGCAAAACCAATAATCAACTGTCCATCTTTTCACGTAAATAAAAGATACTTCATTGTAAAACCAATAATCAACAGTCCATCTTTACACGTGAGCCAAAGATATACAAATGTAAAACCAATAATCAACAGTCCTTCTTTGAACGTGAGCCAAAGATGACTTTCATCATAATATAAGCATGAGGATGATGACAATGATATAAGCATTAATTAAATAAAATCAAGGATAAATATTAAAGACTTTGAATTTATCCAGAGTTCAAAAATTTCCAAATTGTCAACATGATACTGCTTTGTAGAGTAAAATTCAAGAATAATATTCATGTACCAAAAATAATTTGGACAAAAAAGAAATATATTTTTTGGGTAAATAGTACCCCGCAATATTACCATATAAATAGTACTTTGGGAATAGTACCTCGTGAATAGTACCTCAGCATGAAAAGTACCCCAAATACCCGAGTGAATAATATTCGGGTGAATAGTAACTCGTGAATAGTACTCCGACACGAAAGGTGCCCCAAATACCCGAGTGAATAATACTAGAGTGAATAGTAACCAGGTGAATAGTAATTCGTAAAAAAATACCAAAGAAAATGATATTCCATAATGAGTGCAAAAGAAATGATATCTCATACGAGTATAATAGAATATACGATACTGCAAATGGATTTTCACCTGCCATGCGGTAATCCACGTAGATAGATCATTTCCAGAATTTAATAAAGAATGAATACGAAGGATCATTCACCATGCCCATCATGAATCCACATGTATAAAAGTTATACCAATGTAATAATAAAGAATGGAATAATGTAAGAATTCACCGTGCATGCGATAGAATCAGCAGAGACAAGTTATTCCAATGTAATAATAAAGAATGGAATAATAGAAGAATTCACCGTGCATGCGATAAATCAGATGTAGATAGGTTATTCCAATGTAATAATAAAAATGGAACCAGTGTCACGCATAATCGCATGCAGATGTGATATTCCAATAGAATAATAAAGAATGGATTAACAATGTAATTCACCGGCATGCGATAGACCACACGAGATAGGTTATTCCAATAGAATAATAAAAATGGAATAATGTAAGAATTTCACCATGTATGCGGTATTAGATGACAAAGTTATTCCAACATAATAATAAAGAATGGAATAACAACCCTTACGAGTATTGAAAGAAAATAACTCTCTTCATGAATACGAAAGAATAATATCCCTTACCTTAGAAGAAACTGGATACTGGAATAGTGAGGTATCAGACTTCTCTTCTTCTTTCTCTCTATAATTTCTCTCTATAATAATTGCTCTATAACTTTAGTGAATTGGTGAAAAATAATGAAGGAATGAGCTTTAATTTATAGGAAAATATAGTTTTCATAATTGCACATTTTGGGGCTCAAAATATTACAGTATAATACCTTCATCTTTTCCTTTATTTTTAATTTCGTCATGCAAGTATTATCAAACTTGCAACACCTCCCCTAATAGTAAATCATGTGAATCAATAATAAATCATGTGACTCAATAGTTCTAAACATGTGAAAAATGAATTATAGTATAGTACCTTCATCTATACCTCCATTTTTAACTTAGTCATGCAAGTATTATCAAACTTGCACCAACTCCCCTAATAGTAAATGAATGTGATTCAATTGTACACACATGTGAACAAATAGTTCAAATCATGTGAATTAATAGCAATTAATTGCTCATTTATCTGATTAATTACCCAATTGGTCAATATAACTTCCAGACATCAATTATTATCGAAATAAATGTCGGTTTCCACTAACACTAGTAATCCCAACACAATGGAACTATCAATTTCATCTTTAATCAACACGAACTTATTCATCATTAATATTATAACTCATAATATTTAACAACCAGGTCGTTCCCAAGAAAGAGGGGACTTTCTGATAAGAATTTCTCCTTATTGGCGCGTAATTAGGTGACAAAACCTCTCCTTGACAGAACTTCTAGACATTGTCTATATTGCAAATAATAATATAAATAACATTGTCGTCTCAATTATTGATTTAATAATATATCATATTATGCAGATGACATTATGACAATAATTGAATTAATAATATGATAGATATGATGCAGCAATTACTGTAGTAATAATTGAGTATAACTGAGTGACTTCTCACGTAAGCATCAATAATAAATATCGTGTGCTACTATACAACCACGCGTATTACTGTACTTTTACTACCAAGTAGTTCAACAGTTTTAACGGTAACACTTTCGCTGTTAATTTTATAAAAAGATAATTCTGTCATTTTCTTACTACGACAATACTTTCGTTGTGGGGTCCACCAATGATTGTGTCGTCCTACGGATATTCCCCGACAAAAAGAATATTCCCCGACCAAACGAATATTTTATAACAACTTGCATACTTTGAAAAAATTTCACATATCACCCTTAACTTTAACCTTTTATTAATTTAACCATTTACTAAATAGAATAATTATAAGAAAATTGAATACTTTCATTTTATAAAATTCGGGGTCTCACAAATAAGTCTCCAAATCACCTCAAAAAGGGTGTGGAAAATTCTTTTCTAGAGCTTTTCAAAATGTATCTTATGACTACATGCATGCATGCATTATTTTAACAAACATCTATAGTAGAGTTAAAAATGCATGACTACCCAATGCCTATGTTTTGGAAAAATTTGCCATAGCCCCCTTTGTAAATGGGACTATCCATATGCACATAGGCATGACTAGGTGGTCATTCAGTAGCACCCCAACCCACAGTCATATACATCCTACATGTATTAATACATCACAGTAAAAACCATAAGTGTAGTCTAATTACCAGGATTATTTTGCTTTTCTACCTTTACTTATTTGTCCTCAAATAGGATAAGAAATGACAGTAAAAGGTGCCAATTTGAACTATTTCAAAAGTCAAATTTTTTTACATCATTATGTTCAGTATGGTTTAATACTAACATTTACTGTGTTGAATATTTTTTATAAAGTTATATCAGCATGCATATTCACTACTATGTGTCTAAATGCATTTCATGTGATAAATCATTTCCAACAGATAAAAACTAGAAGAGAGTACATACATATGTTACCAGGACAATGAAGAACACTTGTACGGTGGCAGAATGTGCAGAAAGTCGCCCGAACTCATCAGGTCTAAAGAAGAGGTCTCAGATTTCCTTCGCGGCGCAGCTTGAAAATGACTTATGAAAGCAACCTGCAGGCTTTACATAGCCACAGTTGGCCGCAGGTCCACCTGCGGCTACTGCAAGTGTACCTACGGCACCCATACATAGGTCCCACACCTCCGGATCGATCCAGTTAGAGTTGCAAAGGAGGTCACACAAGCTAAAAAGGCCAAATCAGGAATAAAAATGCTACGCGATTGAGCGGAATAGCCTGAAATCTTGGTTCTCATGAGCCAAACTCTGGCTTCATATATCACTCATTGGTATTCACCTGCATACAAGGTATACTATATCATTGCCCTCAGCTTTTACAAATCATGCTCGGCAATACCTCACAAAGGTCCAATGCCGTCAGTGCAGGGTCACAACCCTAAAATGTATCCCCAGCGGGGGTTACAACGCATTTTCAACCATTGATATACACATCAATGAAGGTCAAGAAACCTTGATGTTACCTCAACCAATGGCAAGTAAACCCATTGAAGCAAAGTATCCCCGACGGGGGTTACAACACCGAAGTTACGAATTAAAGATGTACCTCTGGTGGGGGTCACAACGCGGAAAAATTTCAAACATCCATGTATCCCCGGCAGGGGTCACAACACAATGCAACCATTGATATACACATCAATGAAGGTCAAGCAACCTTGGCATAGTACCCAGCAAGGGTAACAACACAATGCAACCATTGATACACACATCAATAAATGTCAAACAGCCTTGACAGTTTGTCTAACAGGGATCTATCCGGTGATACACACATCAGCGAAGGTCAGACAACCCTGATAATACATACTGTTGGTAGTAACTCCGAGAGGATTGTGGGATATTTTATACACATCCTAAAACAGATAAAGCTTTCTCCCCACATATCTCTTGTACGCAAGCGGCACATTTATGGAGTAGAAGTCTGTGTCTAGGATACAGGACTTTGGTGATAGCCCCAACATCAACATCCTTGAAGACTTGGATCGCATGTCCAAGACATCATTGATTGTCATCCCAACAGGATTTACAATGAACCGACAATCATTTCATTCATGCATCATACATTTACATCATATTACTACATATAACATCATGTTTATCTTATTGCATTTCAAGTGTCTAGGATTTTTTATCCTATCCATGCCTTGCATTGTATGAATACGATAAACAGGGGCATTTGTAGACACTCGAAATTTTCTACACACCTGTTACTAACATTGCAGGAGGATAGATTCGTCTTTCGGAGATAACCTTGGAAGACAGCTCTCATCCATTTCGGATACTGCCGGAAACACACACCAGGAGTATCATTTCCAACCTCAGAGATAACCCCGAGTTCCGTCCTTGGAGATAACACCAAGGAATATTGTTGTTGTTCCGGTGATAACTCCAGAAATGCTTGTTTCAAATGCATGCGATCAGCTTCAATCTCAGACCTCCTACCGAGGCACTCATTCCTCAGAACCGGAGCTAACACCAAGCAGACATGCACAATTATAGATGAACTTGCAGCATTCAAACATTTGCAGTAGTCCAATCTCAGATGTAACCCTGAGTAAATTATACTTTCAACTCAAACCTAAGATAACCCCGATGAGGAGTCAAACGTCATCTTGCCACCTCAACACCTGCACGTCGTCTCAACACTTCACACATACATACATGCATACAATAATGTCCTAAAAGAACCAAGGAGTTCCAGTCCCGAGTGACTATTACGCGTGGCATCACACCAGATAGAATTTGAAGCTTGAAGACCATGGGCATGGTTCCCTCTTCCTGACTTCGTACAACCTCTAATCCCCTGTCATTGTGTAACTCTCGACAAAAATAGTCTGAAGATGGTCTTGTTTACCTTGTTTGGATGCTCAAATTGAAGTTCTGCAAGTTCGAGCAAACATTACAGTGCACGAGTGCACGTACTTCGAGACGATAGGACCCGCAAAACCCGGGGGACCCCAGGAAGCCGCAGGTACACCTGCGGCTCCCCCCTCTATAAATAGAGGGCTTGGGGTGGCTAATTTAAAAAAAAGAAAAGGCGAGGAAGCCCGTCAAATTTGCTCTATACACACCCATATTGAGTATTTCCTCATTTTAAACACCTGTTAGCTCACATATAGCTATATTTTTATCGGTAGGAGCTGAGTGTTTATCCATTTAGAGTCATAGAAGCCTTTTCTCTTCATCTTTGCACACACTATTCTACACATTGAGAGTCGTGTTGCATGTGTATGCCCAGACTTTGGTCCGTGGTTTTCATTTCTGTATGTATATATATATACTTATATATGTATATATTTATATATGGACTAACATTATCGAGTTATGCCTCGATTGAGCCTAGACTTATGTCTGGAGCGTTTACTTGCTTTTATATATATACTTATATATATAAACTATTGTCAGACTTTGTCTGATGTGCATGGATTTTACATCCGGAGCGTTTACTTGCTTATATATATATATATATACATTTTCTGTTAGGCCTAGAGTTTACTTCGAGGCCTTTTACTGCTTTATTTACATTTAGTCCCACCTAGAGTTTACTTCGTGGCGGTTGATCGTCTTTACTGCTTTATTTACATTTAGTCCCATCTGGAGTTTACTTCATGGCGGTTGATCGCGTTTACTGCTTTATTTACATTTCTGATCCCCCATGGAGGTTCTTTATGGTGGTTAATCATGTCCATATATATATATATATATATATATATATATATATATATATTTACCGCTTTTATATATTTATATTTTCGATCCCCCATGGAGGTGCTTCGTGGTGGTAGATCATGTTTGTATATATATTTAAAGCTTTTATATATATAAACTGCTTACTACTTTTCGTATAAACTGCAGTATCATATGAGCCTAGGAATCATGTGATCACATATTCAGTATACTGGATCTAGATTCGATTCCCATGATGGACATTTTCAGCTGTAAGCAGCTTGTACATTATTTACGGGTGTCTAAATTTCCTTCGATTGCTTTCATGCCCATGAGGAGTTCGGCACTGCTGTATATTATTTTCTCGAAGATGCCTCATATCTCAAAAATAAAAGCAATCAAGCCGAACATTTAATAATAAAATGGAAGTATGAAAAGGTCTCAATTCCTATTGAGCACAGGGTTTGAAAAACCTCTTTTACAAAACTTCATTGTTATATTCTGTTTAAAACTGAATTTTTCTATAAATTCAAACCCTGTGTATATAGGTGCGAACAACGCCTCGCACTACTGTTAGATAATTGCACATTGATCCACACACACATACATTTATATAACAGTTTCTTGAAAAGTGGTGGTCATCGTGGAAACACGGATGTCGGGGGGTGCCTAACACCTTCTCTTCGCATAATCAAGCCCCCGAACCCAAAATGAATCTCGATTTTACAGACCCGTTTAGCAGTGTCACATCACTGGGTCAATGTGCAAACCTTTTTCGGTTGCATTGGTGCAACCAGTTAAAAACACCAACTGACGACTCTTAACAGACCATCGTCGACATTACACATGTCGGACCTTTTTTACTTGTTTTTTCAAACAAATCTCACATAACATGAGAACACCAAAGAACAAGTCACGAAAAGGGACAAATAAAAATCCCGACGTCGACAAATCTTACAGTAATATTGTATTGATAAACAATGAACGAATAAAGTTCGAGAAATTGCATGAATATGAATATTTGGATACATAATCAATAACAATAGAGTTAATAATCTGGCACAACGATAATATAATTTTGAAACTTTCTTACACATGTCCATCGCATAAAGTAAATGCAAAGGTTAGGATACTTGCCTGGTCTACTGCTTACACAACTTAGTTATATCTTTAATTCAACGACCTATCATTCATAAGATTGTTCCATCGATTAGAATAACGTATCATAACACATCGTACTGTTATTTACAGTCAACACATAACCTAATCACATTGTCACATACGTTTATCAGTCATTAGGACACAAACATACACTTATCGAATTCAACCTATATAGGTTCAATCAATTTCGACAAAGATTTTGGTGTCCGAAAGCGGCTTTATCGGGTAATTATCGAGTTTATTGTTAATAAAACTCTAGTCCGTATCTTAAATATTATTCCGGACAATTTAAATATCAATCATATTATTTTAAATGACTTATAATAATCTTTAAATAATTATTATAATTTATCATGATTTTTAAAATAATGGAATCATTATTAAATAATTTAAATATTAAATAATTCTATTACCATTAGTATTTAAATAATATACAAATATTAATGAAATCATTGCTAAAATATTAAAGTTATGTATAATAACTCAAAATATATTTAAAGTCTTAATATTACCCTTAAATGATTTTTAAAATATTTAAAATTATTTTTAAATAATTACCATTAATATTTAAATATTGAGGTATTATTCACTAAAATATTAAAAGTTATTTATAATAACTTAAAATATTTTTAAACGATTTATATCCTTTTTAAATGATTTTTAAATTAATAAAACAAATTTTAAACTATTTTTTAATATAATTATTAAATAAATCTAATTTCATTAATATTAAATTATTAATAAAATTTACTTTAAAATATTAAAAGTTATATTTTATAACTTAAAATATTATTAAATACCTTATTATCATTTAAAATGATTTTAATATAATAAAATCATTTTTAATTAATTTATTTAATGCATTTATTAAATAAATCAAATATCAATAATATTCAAATAATATTAATATTTATGAAAAATATGTCAAATTATTAAAAGTTAATTTTTATAACTTCAAATAATTTTTAAAATTAATTTTGTAATTTTCAGAATTTATTTTCTATTTTTAAATGATTTTTAGAAATTTAGAAAACTAAAATAATTAAATCAAGAACACTAACAGTCAGTGTTCGCGGGTCTCACTTTGACCACTCTTAATTGTCAGCCTAAGCATGTTCTGGGCTAACTAAGACACTGATATTATAGTATTGTTGTAGTACTACAAGATCCAACCATCATTTAAGTCATACACCATCATAACAAGGAGATCTTAGTCTCCAAAGTCATTGTCAGGTTGTTTCTGGGTTTTCTAAGTAACCCAGAAACCCAGGCAGTTTCGAGTGCCCATATTGTAACTCGATTAATATGGTGTACTGGTCATCACATAAGTGTTCTAAGGCTTCAAACCTGTTGTTCTCATGTCATAGAACATATATATAACAACATATCAGTCCATAAACATCAAAATATCTAGATTCAGTCCGGTCAAACATAGTCAGAAAACTAGTTCTTACTGTTTCTGGGTTTTCCAGAAACTCTGAGTTATGGTCGAGTGGCCTACTTTGACCAGTCACTCCATTCGATCTTATAATTGTTTATGGGATCTAAAGACATTTATCTAGAGTTCATATAACAGGCTACAAACTAGTTACAACAACAATAACAAAACTCTTAACACCTGACAGATCATGGCTTGACAAAACCTTAGACACTGGTTTTGAGTTTCTGGGTTACCCAGAAACTCTTTGGCCATGCTCGGTTAATGGGGTTTGACCATGAATAACTTACAATCTATGCATGATCTGGTCCTGCTTCAAATTCCAAAACACAGATCTCACAACACACTACATGTTCAAACATTTAAACAACCAAAAACATAAACATACAAAGATCTATAAGGTCTAACATTCGTTGTCAGACAACTTTTTCCCAGTTTTCTATATTTTGAAAAACATCAAATTCGAGCCTATAGATGTTATGGATGTGACGCCCCCAAAATAGGTCCATTCCATCCAACCCATTCTGAGTCGCCAAATACATGGTACAGAAATAACTACAACTTTATTATTACAACTTTATTATTTAAATACATATTGCCATCAATATCCACACGCAAATAAATCCCCATCATAATTATTGATACATTATTTTACAAAATGGTGAGGACTACTAAACAACTCTCTCTAGAACCTTCATTCCATACCACGACTAGTACTTTCGCTACATTCTCGCCTCCCGAGAAGAAAAATGGAACAAAAGGAAAAGGGTGAGCTCAACTAGCCCAAGAAAAGAATATTATGACTAAGATAATATACAACAAATTATCGTTAGTCTTCAACAAGGAAAAATCTAATAGAATACAATAGACAACCAGCTTTTAAATCAACAACTGCAATTAAAACAATAATTCATTAGAAGAGTTAAGTAGAGAATGCAAACTACTATCTTCTATATATGAATTTAAAAGTCCATCGTCGATATTTTATTCTCAGTAACATCAATCAATATATATCTGAATCAAATATTCATCTTTGCACTCTACAGCCAAAGATATTCATCATTGGTCATGTTCATCTAAACACTGCTCATCTTTGCACTACGGGCCAAAAATATTAATCGGTCTATTATGTTCATCTCAACACTGCTCATCTTTACACTACGGGCCAAAGATATTCATCAAGAAATCATTCATCTTTGCACTACAAGCCAAAGATATTCAAGAATATCATCATTTAGGACCGAGGATGATGAAAATATTTCAAAGAAAACGAATCCAAAGGAAAACAAAAGAACAAATATTAAGGATTCGTACTTTAAACAATCCAAGTTCAAAAATACTTCATAAATAACCGAGAGTGGAGTAAAATTCAAGAATGATCAAAACATGGATACAATCAAAGCTAGTATCCATAATAGATATTTTGACAAAAAGAAGAAATTTCATTTTTCTAATTGAATATTGCCGTATTCGTGAATAATGTCGATATACGTGAATAGTGCCGTATACGTGAATAGTAACTCCGACACCAAAAGATAGAAATTTCACAAAAAACATCTTCACACTTCGTGAATAGTACTCAGAAATAGTAACTCGTGAATAGTAACTCATGAATAGTAACTCGTGAATAAGAACTCATGAATAGTAACCCCGACATGAAAAAAGTTCCAAATTTGATAAAAAGTTCCAACCAATATTTCAAAGATAATGATATTGAAGAAATAATATCATTTGAGAAGAAAATAACATCCCTTACCTCGAAAGACAAGATTTAGTTGAAACACCTGATATAGGCTATGACTTGAACTTGCACCGTATAGCAATACTACTCAAAGTATACTCAAAATACTCACAAGAATACGCCGATAATATAGAGAGAGAAAATTTCGAGTTTTGGTGTGATTTTCAATTCTAACCTAAGCACCCTATTTATAGGAAATTGCTTAACACCAAAGTAGAAAATTGAATATAATAATATTATTTATAAACAAAATTCCTTAGCCCACCTTTTGAAATCTGATTTCAGCCATAGCACATGTTAAATGAGGTTCACAAACTCACCAAAAACGTTTTCTCAAAATAATTAATTAAAACTCCCAAAATCAATTATTTCGTAACTCCAAAACTTCAATAATTCATAATAAATATCCCTTTTATCAGAAAATTCAATCTCGCAACTTTTTATAGGAAATTCAATTCTCTACAACTTTGCGTAAGAAAGTTTTTCCAAATTCCAAATGTAAAATTTACCAAATCCACAAACAGCGATTTTATAAAGCTATAATCAAATTTCTATTCAATAATTGTGTCCACCAACACACAAAAATATGTGTTAAACATTTAATGCCACAAAAATACTCTTCCTCCTCATATACTTATATATCCCACATTCATTATAAAATATATCACCGTTAATATATTATTAAAATAATATATTTAAATGAATTATTTTATCGTAAAATGATAAAATATTAATTTTCAACAATTGTCATTTTAAAATTTTCTCCATCTATATCCACATAAAATCAATATTTTCCTCATCATATAAATCAATAATTAATTATTCACAAATAATATTACAGAATCACAGTACTGGCAACCAGGCCGTTCCCAGGAAAGAGGGGGCTTTCCAATAAGGATCTCTCCTTCTCGGCCAGCATTAATTAGGTGACCAAACCTCTCCTTAGACAGAACTTTCTAGACATTGCCAATAATGTTTTCTAATAATATTATTCAGATAATATGAATTATTGCTCCGATAATGGAAAATACTGTGTAATGACAATTTATTGAAACAACAGTAATATAAAATATTAATGCAGCAATTATTGAATCAATAAAATAAAATACTAAATAAGAATTACTCGTAATAATTATTGAGTAGTGCCTTCTTACGTAAGAATCAATAATTGGTGCAATATCGTAAAGCTATCGTTCAACAACGCGTATTAGTGTGTTTTAACCAACGGGTATTCCAACAAGATTAATTGGTAATAACTACGCCAATTATTTATAAACAACTTATATTTGTCGTTTTCTTTATCCAATCGCTTATATGGGGCCCACAAAAGATCATACATCGCATTTAATATTCACCGACAAAGATTTAATATTCCACGACCAAACGAATATTCCCTAATAATAATGAATATTTTATCACCACTTGCTATTTAAAATATTTAAGATTTTACCCATAACTAACCACATTAATCAAATGCACCCTTACTATTTCAAAATAATAAATAAAGGAAATTCCTTTTTATTTAAAAAATTTCGGGGTCTTACAATGGATCTAACAAATACCAACTCGGATCAACTATATACACTACATACAACATGTTTAAACATAAAAACATAACATTTAACATAGTTCTAAAGATCAGATTTTAAATTAGGGTTTATACCTGATATAGAAAAATCTTGATTCTTGGCTTCCTGATTTGATTGTAATATTCTAGGAACTTGATTGGGGACTGCTATACTTGATATTTTCATGGGTTAGAGAGAGAGAGGGTCTTGGTGGTGTGTTTGTGAAAAAAATGAGGCTTGAATGTAGCCTTCCTCTCTCTTGATCTTTATATATAACATAAATGCAATGAGTTTGGCTGGTAAATGGCTGATTTTTTTTTGGTTTATAGGCACAATGATAAGCTAGGGTTGCTCAACAACTAAAGTTATGGAAACCTTTACAAGTTACCTATTAAATAATGCAAGAAGGGCAATTATGTCATTTGGTTTTTAATTTTAGTGGCAAACATGGCATCTCACTCCAACCCTTAGGGTTTAACCCTAAGATTTTATAAGCTCATTTTCTAGGATTTTGTAATTAGGGCTAAAATGAAAATTTTAGTTTCTAAAAATGTGAATTAGGGTTCTCTAATTAAATTAGGTTTCCTAATCACTTAGGACTTGTAAATTAGGCTTTATAATTTACTAATTGCCATTAAGCTTGCTAAATTAATAATTAGGATTTATAACTTAACAATTAGGGTTCTAATTTAGTAATTAGTGTTTACCTAATTAACATTAAATCTATAATAATTGTCATTAATTACATAACACAACAACTTAACAAATCATACAGTCGTAATTGACTTCTGTACTAGAGTTTACCATTAATGCTATGGTTTTGTATTGTTTCACTATAACTGTTCCACAAATTAACATTACACATATACCATACATGTTTATAGAACTGAAATATAAATAATATTATATTATTATTATTCTCATTCCTTATTCAAAATCAAGAATTAGGATTTTGAATCCATATCCGTCATAACTTTCATATTTACCATTATTAATTAAGTTAAAATAATTAACTTAACTAATATAATAAAATACCTATCATAATAATCCTAATAATCATATCATTATATACAATAATCCTATTTTCATGGAAAATAAATAATAAAATATTTTTACTACAAAATTAATTTATTATAAGAATATAATGTATAATGATCAATGATTCTTAAAAAAATTATTTATAATTATTCATGTAATAAATAAATTTTATTTATCACATATATACATACGCTTTACTTTGCACATATTCCCACCTTTATATATATAAAAAATTTATACGCAAAATTTCTTATTTAATTATATTGAAAATATTGGGTTATTACAGGGTTGGCCCTTGTACAGAGTCTGGAGTTGTAAGGGGTTTAAATGGTTAAGAATTTTAGTCCTAACCATATTTGAATAAGGTAACTCGAAAGGTATTGTTTGGATCGAATTTCACTTGAACTTTTCAAGGAGATTGTGTTGGATCCAAATAATGCTAATTACCATATTTAGGAGTCCTAATCCGACTTGGAGATGAATTCTAAGGTGGTGAGAATACTATAAATACAAGGCTTGTGTTTCAACTAACAGGTAATACACTTTTGAGCATTAAACACTAAAGCCTGCATTGTTAAACCTTGTGCATGACATATATTTATTCTCACACCGGAGCTATCTCCCAGCGGCACAAGTCGTCAAGCTTCGCTTGTTATCTGTTATTGTGCAGGATTCAGTGAGTGGACTTAGTGATTGGACGCGTCGGCGAAACTTGGCGTTAACACATATATAACATCATAAATTTAACAACTAACCATAAAAATTCAATTATAAAGAGTTAAAAATTGGTTTTCATGAAAAACTTTAAGAACATAATTTAAAACTTTGAGATTAAAGGATTACCCTTGATTTCTCTATTATGATTAAGCAAGATGGCGGGAATCTTCTTCTTAATTCCCAATTTTCCTTCCTAAATCATAAATTCTCTAAAGTTTCTCTCTAATCTCTCTGACTTTGTTCTCCAGCCTTAGTAAAAAATTAAAAGAATACGTATAATAATATAACTGGTGAATCATGGGGAGTAGTTAAGCGCAACGGGGCCTTAATTGCTCCCATGTTCCTTAGGCCATGTTTGGCTTGTTTCAAATTAATCCTTTTCCTATTATTTTAATTAACTTGTTATTATATAGTTTATTTGTCACACTTTAATTAATCAAATAATATTATTTAATTTTAGTTAAATAAAAGGTAATATTACCCATTAAATCACCTCATCACATACTTAAAATTCTCATTTATTATTTATCAAATAAATAAACCTCTAATTAATTATTAAATTAATTAGGACAACATTAAAATTATTTGACAACTCATTTAATTTAATTATCTCAGTTAAATTCTCAGTTTGATCAATAAAATCATTCCACGTTAATTTAATCAATGTGACACACTTAATTAAATTAATCTACCACAATACCATCAAATAATTATTTAACTCAATAAATAAATAAATAAAATATTTATTTAATTCAATAAATATTAAAAAAATTAATTGCAAAAGTCTCGTTCGTCATAGATGCCTCGTAACTTGATGTTAGCACTCTATCAGATTAGCCAATAGAGTTACTTGATGTTAAATCATCTCTAATTTTTGCATTAATGTCATACATTCCTCTGAATTTTCCCACTCTATGATATTTGTTCTATTCCTTTGGGGTTATTCCTCCATTCTTCGGATATACCTACGATTTGGATGCATTTCAGCACAAGGTTGGTGTTGATATTTGGCTGGTCAGATTGTTGGACCACAACATCGCCACTTTCGATCAGATTTTACATTTTATGCTTTAAGGACCAACAATCTTGTATACCGTGTCCCGGAGACCCTGAGTGATAAGCACATCTCTGGCTTGGATTGTATCTTTTGCTTTTTAGATCAAGAGGTGGAGCCAATTCGGTAATTTTCCTATAGTTGATTAATAATGCCAATATGTTTTCAAGGGAATCGCCTAGTGTAGTGAACACCCAATTTTTTGTTCTTTCAAACTTTCTCTTTTTGTCCTGGCACTGGTTAGATGCGGCCTATTGTTGTAATGACAGATTGCCTTCCTTCTTCCAAATAAGGGGACTATGGTTGGGCCTCTTAGCTTACCCTTGTAAAACGAAGGAAACATCTATTAGAGTTTATGCCCTAGAGGCCAATTATTTTATATAATTGCTTAACATTTTGATATTATATTTGATTGAATAAATGAATGATTTTATTATGGTTTTATTTACTGCGTTATATAAATGTTAACATAATAAAATTCCTTAGAATAGTGATACAAATTATATAGTTTCAAGTATGTGACTTGAACATGAGATTATATAATTATAATTAGTATCATTGTTCTTAAATGTCCCTAGTCGAGTATTATTGTTGATGGGACAACAAATGATGCATTGAGACTAGTATATGGATCGATCACTGACCAAATCTCATTGGTCATAAATATATGAGATATTAAGTCAATGCATAGGTACATGTTAGAGAACGTTGTACTGGACAAACCCACCATGAGAATTCTATATGGAGCATTATGCGAAGTGTCATTAGCAATTCTCATAGTGACAATGATGTAATGGTCCTCCGACCTGAAATCACTATATTACTACAAAGGAATTTATGTACTTTTATATCATCAAATGTCACCTTTAATAGGGTGGACTATAAAGGTGATTATTGGGTACATCATGAATCGTGTGAGGAATATGAGTGATCTAGATGGAATTTAACCATCCTATATATTATGGGTGATATCCATAGGTCTCTTGATTGAGTAGGACTATGAAATGCATGGCCATGCTCAAATAGTGATTTGTTTCATATAGTCTACTCATTGATCAAGAAAACTCAGATTAAATTATGAAGAGTATGACACATTCCATGACTCGAGTTTAATCTAGGATATTAAGGTTAAAAGGATTAAATTACATTGAAACATTGGTCACGAAAAGGTTGTATCGAATCATCGATCTTATTATTACTTGGGTAGCAGTGATGCATTACTAGATGCCGCTCACTATTTATAATTTTATAATATGATTTTAAAATTATTGTCAACGTAATAATAACCTATAGGGTCACACACATAGAACGTAATTAAAAGGGGATTAATTTAAATTGTAAATATTGAAATATATCAATATGATTGATAGTATTTAAATTACTTAATTTAAATTAATAGGATAATTTATATATAGGTATATTAATTAAGTAAGACTTAATTAAGATATATATATATATATATATATATATATATAATTTGGATTTTTATTAAATTAGGTTTTGAATAATATTTTTAAATGGCTATATATATATGATATGTTGCGGCCATTTTAGGTATTATTCATAAATCAAAACCCTAGCCGCTTCTTAGAGAGAGAGACTAGAGAAAACAAGTTCTAAAATCCTCATCCTTGGTGGCTAGTACCACGGTTCCTTCTTCTGCAGATCGTAGGATGATTCTCGGAGCGTTCGTGTGGATACCATAGAGGCGCGATTTATTTGGATTGCATTGGAGATTCGAGCGCATCAATTTCAGTATCAAAATCGGTATAATTTCTATCCACTGAGTTAATTGTTTTCGCATGGATCCTGTTTTGTGTTTCGGAATTGCTTTAAATTGGTTTATTTTCGCTGCGTTTCTGTGTCGAAACCCTACAACATTTTCATCGCCTTTCATAGGTACCCTCTTGGGAGTGCTTGCATAGTTGTTAGACTTTATATGCTCGGCGACTAATTCTAAGGTCGTGATGTCTTTAATCTTGCCAGCTTTCAGGCCCATCTCTACCATTTCACCTTGTTTAATCATCTTAGAGAATGGCTTGCCTATTCCTGCTAGGATCCTCTCATAGTAAGGTGCCTCTTGGATGTCTATGAAAGTCATCACCATCTCATTTTCGCTCATAGGTGGGTTTACTTGAGTTGCTATTCGCCTCCATCTTTGTGCATACTCACGGAATGACTCTTTGTTCTACTTCTTAACTTTAGTCACCTGATACTGATCTGACGCTATTTGTGATTGGAAACTATATTGTTTAGGAAGGTATGAGTCAACTCTTCCTAACTGTGGATTTTGGCATTGTCAAGTCGAGCGTACCATGCTCTAGCCTCTCCCATTAGACTTTTATGGAACAGTTGTATTCTGAGCTTCTCGTCCTCTGCATAGGATCCGAGTTCCCCAATATACATTTTTAGATGGGTATAAGGATCGCCTATTCCATTGTACTTTTCAAAATTTTGGACCTAAAATTTATCTGGATATCTGGCTCCGGGAAAGATACATAGATCTGAATAGTTAAAACTTCCATAAGTTCCAGTCTCTTTGATTGACCGGATGGTTTCTTCCATTTGTTGAACTTTCTTTCTTATGTCCCCAGTTTCCTGGTCTTTCCTAAGATTTGTGATTTCAGGGGTTTTGTTGGTTCTTTAATTGGAATGAGGTTCAGGTATCTAGGTTTCCATCTTTCTATCAGTACCCTGACTGCCCCCTTGTGTGGATGACTCTAGTTGAGTGGGCATTGTTTGGCCTTGAGTTCTTTTACTTTATTCTTTCAGGAGGATAGCCAACTTTGTTATTTAATTCTTAAGTCCCTCAAACTCCTCTCGAGACATATAACTTGATTCGTGCTGATCACTTTCAATCATGTCTGTGGATAGGCTTTGATCTGGTAATGGGAAGTATCTTACCTACAAGAAAAGTAGGTAGTTTAGTCTTGATAAGCATTAACAAGATGCATTGATGTCGTGTCTTAGTTTTTTATGGTTTTTAATATTTTCCTGTAAAACAAATGTCAGTTATTTTGATGACAAGATAGCATGACAGGATTTGATATTTGACATTGAATTTAAGATTTAACAGGAATTGGCATTTAATATTTGACATGGAATTGAATTTGACATTTGATATAGAATTGACATTTGATATGAATTGAAAAGAAAGGCATGAAGAGACTTCCCTTCGTATTTGGTTTATCAGAGGCTGGCCTATCTTAGGTTACTCTCACAGGCTTTTTGGCATGAAGGTTCCCAGATCATCGCAATCTACTAGATGGGAAGTTAATCCGATCTTTCAATTAGAGTGAATCTGAGTGGCACCTTTTCCTGAGCCTCACGGGATTAGTCTCCTCTTGAGTCCAGTAATTAGTCATCGACAGAATTTCCTCCTAATGGAGGGACCACACAGCATACATTCATCGCGTCTCACCAATTATGCATGATAACATTATGTGAAGCACTAGTATAAAGCGTTGTAAATAAAGAATTCATTCACATCCATTCAATGTAAGGACATCATTCACACATATGCAGATAAAAGGGAATTGAAAAGATTGAAATGTAGCTTATGCCCTCAAATGTCCCCAGCAGAGTCGCCACCTGTCGACGCTAGGAAAATTTCCTATCGCGTTCTCTACCCTTAAGATTTCTCTATGTTGATTTTATCTTTCTTGCTCAAAAGGTGAGATTTTTGGAAAGACCGGCATACAATGTCGACTGTTTGAAAAGTTAGATTTTAATTATTGGGCTGAATTAGATAGAGCCGCCAGTTGGTATGAGTTTAAATGGTTGTACCAACTCAACTGTATTTTGAAAGGTTTTCACAATATGGCCCAATATGTGACTTTATTTAATTGGTCGGGAACCCGCGATTCATATTTCAAAGGCTTGCTTAAGCAAGGGGAAGGTGTTAGGAACCCCTCGACTTTCGTGAAACACGGTTACCGCATCTTTTCATTCCGTAAGCATGTGAAGTGTGTGTGTGTGTGTGTGTGTGTGTGTGATGTAGATAAATGTGGTCAAAGTGCTTTATTTGAAAGTAGTGTTATGCCATGTTGAACCTATATATGAAGGGGTTTGACTTAATAAAAAGTTTATTTTTAATAGGTAAATGAAAGTGAAGTTTTGAAAAGCTGTTTTCAAACCCTTTCGTTCACATATGAATTGAGGCCTATTATACTTCCATTTTATTCCATATTTGGCTTGATTTGATTTTATTTAAGATGTAAAGCTTCTTTGACAGTATATGTAAATATTATCTAAAAGTGTCGGGCTCTTTATGGGCATGAAAGACATCGAAGTAAATCCAAACACTACAAACCACGATTTTACTATATCAGGGCCTTAAATCTGTATCCCCGTTTTAACGCCCCGGATTTACATTTACACTGGATTGCAAGCTAGCATTTACAACTTAAACAAGTCAATTTTCAAAATCGGATCTAGATTCATTGATTGAATCATCAACCCTTTGTAGTTCATAGGCTCACATGAATATTTAAAGCTTGCACAATGAATATTTAAACATATTATGTACAAATAACTTAAAACTTCGCTAAACAAGAGATTTATTGATTAAATCCGTATACGCGATTAAAAAAGTCTCCAATTTCCTCCAGATACAGATCTAGGGTCACATGGATGCTAAATATTTACAACCACTAGAAAGTAAACTAGATCTATTCAGATCCAAACCATTCTAGCTTCCAAGTTCAAGTTTTACAACTTTTGAACCGGATGAAAGCTAGATCTGGCTAAATATAGCATAGATCTAGTCAATACACCACAAAATATTGACTATTTACATAAAATGAATGATTAAAAGATAGATTCAGCCACAACCAAACAATATATACACAGATCTAGCACTTATATACGTAATAAAGTAAAAATCAGAAATCTAAAGAGATCTTACAGTATGGCACGCGTTTAGCTAACGAACGGTTTTTGGTGCCTTTAAACTCAATTTCCACTGGTTAAAACTTGATATGTTGCAATACATATGTAAAACCCCGAATTTTATGAAATAAAAGTATTCAATTTTTCTTATAATTATTATTTTATTCAATAAAAGGTTAAATTGATAAAAGGTTAAAGTCAAGGGTGATATGTGAAAATTATACAAAGTAAACAAGTTGTCATAAGATATTCATTGTGTCGGGGAATATTCGTTTTGTTGGGGAATATTCTTTTTTATCGGGGAATATTCGTATGACGGCACAATCATTGGTGGACCACATAACGGAATAAATGTCAGATATATAAAGCAACAGAAATAACCTTTTTATAAAAAATAACAGCAAAACTTTTACCGTTAACTGTTGTAATACCAGGTGATAAAAGTACAGTAATACGCGTTGTTCCATAGTGGTACGTGATATTGCACAGTAGCACATGGTAGTGCACAGTATTTCTGATTATTAATGCTTACGTAAGAAGTCACTCAGTGTTTGGTTCAATAATTGCTACAGTGATAATTGTATAGTATTTCATATTATTGACTCAATAATTGTCACAGTAACAACTGAATAATATTTCTCATTATTAAATCAATAATTATCACCCATATTATTGAATTGATATTATTAGATAGCATTATTGACAAGGTCAAGAAAATTCTGTCGAGAAAAGGGGTTAGGTTATTTAATTGCGCGCTAATAAGAAGAAATCCTTATCGAAAAGTCCCCTCTTTCCTGGGAACAATCTACTTATCAATATTGTGAAATTATAATATTAATTAGGAATAATTATTGAAGGATTGAAGAGTTGTAAATAATTGATAAAATAAAAATTGTTGATAAATATGATAAGTAAAAATTTGTTCAATTTTGATATAAGTGATGAAATTTAGCATGAAACATTTGTTGAAAGTTTAACATATTATCTTCTCCGATTTAATATTCATTTAAATATATTATTATAATATTACATTATAATAGTATAATGTGATAATATAATAGTATAATTTTATAATTTAAATGGAAATATTATTATAATAAATTTATGGCATAAGAATAAAATAAGGAAGAAGAGAGCAAAATGAATTTAGATTCCTTTTTAATTATAATTTTTTTATAAAAAAACATGTGATAAAGGGTGGAGGTGAGCAAGTTGGTTTTAAAAAGCTTTGTTTCAAAATGTGTGTCCTGCAAAATAACCGTGTGCAAAATTTGTCAATCTTGGTGTGCTAGCATTTTCCTATAAATAGATTGCTTAGTTAAACAATGAAACTAACACCAGAATCAGAAAAATCTTTCTCTATAATATTAAGTGTATTTCTTGTGAGTATAAAGAATATTTTGAGTGTTGATAACAGTGCAAGATTTCCTCAACATAATCTCTGTTATTCCTGTTAGAACTACTTTTGTGACGCCCCCAAATTCGGGTATCTTTCAACCCGACATATGGTGCTCCACTGTACTAACATCCATACAATCATTCCATTGAAATACAATAAAATGAATGTAATTACTATCTTCTTATTACAATCAAAGTAAAAATCCTTCCCAGGTTCATAAACCGGTTACATCGTTCATTGTTCATAATGTATAATACATACAAACTTACTAAATTATTACACAATGCCTAAGCATCCATCTTAGCTTTGCCCTTACCTCTCTTGGCATTCACAGTATGTTCATCCTTAACTGCAGTTATATAATTCATGCAAGAAGTGAGCATGACAGCTCAGCAAGTTTAATCAATGATAACAGTATGATAACAGTAATACCACATTCGTGAATTATATAACAATTCCGACATAATTAAACAATAGTTATGAAGTATTATGAATCAATAATACTTTAATAGTTCATAACATCAATTCCCAAAGTATAGAATAGATTAGGAATTCTGAACCGGTCGATAGACCATGAACAACAACTTTTAATTTTCATACTTGAAAAGGAGTCCACAGCGCTAAGGCCGTTTATCTGATAACTTACGAGCACTTCTAGGTGATCAGCCTATAGTACTCTATGTTGATCAACACTCATTCATTAAACGTATTTACGTTTAATATTTTTGGCAAACTTGCGTGCCCATCGAATAATCGATGAAAAATACGTTTGTTTGTTCATAGACAAACCTTACCTTCACATCCGTACCAATCACTTGGTATAGGATAGCGTTAACATTTCTATATAGAAAAATATGAATTATAATCAATCTATATATTACGAATAGTCTAGCCAAATTAAAATCTTGCATCGTCCCTTTCTTTAAAATAAGTCTTGCAATCTAGTTCAACGAATAACATAAAACTTGACTAACATGGAAGTTAGATAAGCATTTAGAAAACTTGCCTTTCAGCGTCTTCAAATAATTTAATCGACTGACCACAGCTTTTATAGAATCTACATGATATATTCACATAGCACACTGTAATTAGCTATCAAACAAATGTTCAGATTGTTTCTACAAGCTTCTTTCTCTTTTATGTCTTAGTTAACTTAATAACAATAATAAAGTCAACTCGACTTTTTACCCTTAGTCCCGGCTTATTAACAAACTTATGTTATTAACCGGACTTTAACATTGTCGGCGAGGTACCAACGTTGTTCATCACTCATAACTCATTAACATGCATTCCGCTCCTAAGTTCAGTACCATATACCTGAGTATAGGTAGTATAGAATAGCTTTAATACACTTATGAAGTGTACAAACATTACCCCTTTAGGTTCCTGCACAAATGAAGTTCAAAACCTAAGTCACTAACAACATTCTTGAACTCACATGCACAAGGCTGACTTATCCAAAGATTGGGGCAAGGCCATGACGCTTAGTTAGCGATTGTCTCTGGGCCTCGATTGCTGAAAGTCTTTGCGGCGCGAATAATGGTCTTCTTGGTAATGCCATTTAGCGAAGACTCAACTTTATCGTGTTTGGTGATTGCGGCACAAAATTTAACACTATGTTTGGCGCCGCGGTGCCAGACCTTAGTACCAGATTCCAACAAATTTTGAAAAACTTTATGAAATTCCCGGGGCCATAACTTCTTCGTTATAAGCCCGATTTGGTCCGTTCAAAAGCCTACACGTCAGAAATAACATAATCTATGTATTCATATAATAATTCGACACTTTCAAATATAATAACTAAAAATTAACTATTGAGTTCATTTTTAGACGTTCGTAAATGTTAAAGAGCGTTCAATGCTCGTTTTCTTCGTTTTAAGTCGGAATCCGACGATTCTCGAACCCACAACTCTTAATCACCCTATCTCACGTGTTGACATTGAAAACTAACATTTTCAAGTCTCATGGTAATGTTTAACCTCTAATCCGGAATTCAACGTTTTCAACGTTTAACGTCTAATTACGTAAAATTCGCCATAACTTCGTTACTAGGGTTCTCTAAGCCAAATCACATGGAATACTCCATGGATTTCATATCTACATCCTAACCAAACAAGATGCAAATATTAACATATTGATGGAGTTCAATCGTTTATAAACGATCAATCTCAACAAACAATATTTTCATGGTTTAAAACGGTATTAAACCTTATGATATTTATAATCTCATGACTTGTAGAGATTGAATTTATGATAAGTCATCATTAATCTCCGATACAAGACAAATACTACCCATCTATGATTCTTCAAAATAAAAGAAAGATCAAAAAGAGATGGAGATGAAAGGTAAGGATTATACCTTAATAATCCTTGTGAAACTCTCTTGGAAAACTAGAAGATCAAGCTTCCAAAGTGTATATTTTATAAATCTAGCTCTCTTTCTCTCTCAAATAATCTAGGTTGGCAATTTCAAAACTCTAAAATGAATCAACCTAGATTTCTATTTATAGGAAATGAGAATGGACGGTAATTTGGACAATGAACCATCACCTCCTTACTATTCACTCTTAGTCACCAAGTAAAATACTTGGTGACCAAGCCTTATGCTTGGCTTCCACTCCAAGTAGTCGGCCCACCACTTGCAAAGTGACATCCCATGGGTTGCCCCATGGGTTTTACCCATTCGGTGACCCACCAGATCGATCCACGATTCGGTTTAAATGAATTGGCCTTAACTAAATAAACATTGGGCCTTGACTTGGGCTCAACTCACTAATCTCCTTGGGCTTGGTCATTTAATAATTGGACTAATAGAAGTCCAACTCAAATGACTTATTCATTAAGACTTAATCTTAGTTCTATAATACGAATCGTATTCTACACGTACAATTCACGTATTCTTTTCGTATACTACATGTACAATAATTGTATTGTTCTTCGTATTTACTCAATGTATTATACATAGATTCTAAATAGTATCATACTTATATAACTCTCGCATTAACCTTAACACAATTCCTTCTACGCATATTATTTCCTTCTCGGAAATCAATATACTCAACCCTTAGGTTTTAAGTCTGCAGGCAAAAATCGTGTTTGTCATAAATAAAATATTATCAGATATTCCATCTTATCACGATATTCCATCATTACGCGTTTCTCGGAATTTCAAAATAATATCCCGAACAGAAATGGATGAATAGTATTTTTACAGAAATTTCTTGAAAAATAGTTATTTTTGTCTTGGAAATTCCAAACAAATAATTCTAGCACGAAGCCAGAATACTAACCACGTTAGCACATTCTAGGTCATAAAACGACCTTCACATAGCTTACTCACATAATAATCAATTAAATTCATTTAATTCACATAATCAAATAAAAATTTAATTGTCATAAAATTCGATTTTATCGGGCGTTACATTCTCTCCCCCTTATAAGGATTCTGTCCCCAGAATCTTAGCTTATAATTATATAAATAAATGAGGAAAATCTTCCTTCTTTTTACTCTCGAGCTCCCACGTTTCTTCTTCAGCATTGTGGTTTCTCCATAACACCTTCACTGAAGGTATTACTTTGTTTCTTAAAACTTGTTCGTTTGCTACCTTAACGTCTAAAGGTATAGGTAACTTCTCATGGATTAAACCTAATCGCTTAGCAAATTCACATGCTATAAAAGAACAAGTAGCACCCAAGTCAAATAGCATATAAGCATTTATCTTATTGACCAGAATGATACCTACTACCACATCCGTTGATGCAACCGCATCTTGGACAGTCATATTAAACGTACGAGCTAAGGTTTTACCCACCGATGGTGTTGGTCCAGTAATGGCTAATATACCACTACCAGAACTCTTATTCCCCTCTAAACCCTTCTTCGGGCAATTTCTTGCCATGTGATCCACTGACCCATAGACAAAACATCCCTAGTTCTTCTTAGGGTTAGGACAGTTGGGTGACAAATGTCCCTCCTGTCCACAGTTGTAGCATACTACTTTCCCCTTTAAACAGACTCCCATGTGAGGCTTTCCACATGTCTTACATGCTTCCGTCCTCCGTTTGGGATCTCCCTACTTTACCCCGGTATTCCCAGGATTAAAATTATTTCTCTTTGGCAAGTTGACACTTTCGCTGGTAACTTCGGCCTTACTACCTCCCTCTAACTTGCTCTTGATCTTTCGCTTTTTGTGGTACTGAGATAATGCCTCACCCCCACCTTCAGCTATTATCGCCTTTTCCAGAATGGTCCCGTAGGAAGCACTCGGAAAACCGATATCTCATCAGAGAGCCGTGGTTTTAAGCCCTGCTCAAACCTGCGTACCTTTCTCTCCTCTGTATCCACCTGATGTGGAGCAAATCTCGCCAATTCGTTAAACATGGCGGCATACTGGGGAACCATTATATCCCCCTGCTTAAGTTCTAGGAACATAATTTCCATCCTACCCTGCATGCTAGTAGGGAAATAGTTTTCGAAGAAGACCTTCTTCAACTGTTCCCATGTAACAGCCTCTGTCCTAGCCCCACCATGTTGAGCCTCCCACCAGTAGTTGGCTTCCCCCTTCATCATGTAAGTCGTAAAATAAGTCTTTTGCGCCTCACTTACGTTTGTTATCACAAACGCCTTCTCAATCTCTCTTACCCACGTCTAGGCTTCTAATGGGTCCGTCATTCCTCGGAACTCGGGAGGACCCACACTTTTAAAGTCCTTAAAGGTAGTTGTTCTTGCTACCCAATGAGCTACAGGAATCCCACCCCCACTTGGTTAAATGCAACCATTAATAAATTAACGAACTCTTACATAGGGTTATTAGGACCCCCCTGATTCTTATTATGAGACTCGGCCTCTTGGTTACGTTGTCTCCTTCTCGGCGGCATAATTCTGATTACATAAATAAAGCTTCGTTATTATCTATTTAACTACTTGGTTATCATTCTCAATTAATAACAACCATTCATACCACAACAAGCACATTTAATAAAAACTTCATTATATAAATATGCTTTCATAGTCAAAACTATTTGCATCATGTTCCCTTAGCCAAAAGCTATTACATACTATCACGCGATTGCCTTCTACAAAAATTGGGATTTACAAAAAGACTACCCTTTAATTATACAAAAGAGGGCTTTACGTCACTACCACCATATACCAAAAAGATCTAACGATCTACTAACACTGTCGAACGACATTCTCATATTTTTGATTTGCCAGAATTGACAATATATCTCGACTTATGGTATGTCGAGTCTACCCTGACTCAATAGAATAACAAGCAATTTTCAGCTTGAAATCCTCCTGAGCGCATTCGTGGATGTATGACATCCTAGCTATCTTCTGGTCTTTCTCAACCAGTTTCTTCTGTAGCTCAAGGACCTCATCCTTATAGTCAGGAGCCTTATCAGTCATAAGCACTTTCTCATCGTGCTCTGACTCAAAGTCTGCCTCTGCAGATTCCTTCGCCTCATAAAGGGCGGTTATCTCTTCAATCTGAGTCTCTACTACTGTGCGCAGATGCAAATTCATATCCAACACATACATATACAATGCTCTCATTGCATCCGGAGGTGTCGGCTCCTGAGTAGGCACCACCATATTAACCGATGTCACCTCCATTTCCTTCTCCACGTCTAGTATCTTGTTAAGGTATAATGCTAAACACATAGTCTCCTCAAAGTATTCCTCCTCAGAGATGTACTCCTCAATGTCTGAGTCATCTAGTACAACTATTGGTACCTCCGCCACTGACATTGGTACTATCTCAACTTGATTCACTGAATCCTCACTTATCATTTCCATATTTCTAAACATCAAGCTATCGGTTGACATCTACAAACACATAACACGTTGATTAGTACATAATACACAATTGTATAAGTACAAATCATATTTAATATCTTTAAGATTAATTTCCATCTTTTAATCCTTTCGATACTGAGTTATCTCAATACCTTATTAATTCAATGGACTTTAATTTCATTCCTCGGACTTTACCTTCCTTACGAGATTATTAGCCTAAGGTTTCCCCCTTAAGTTTTATAACCTAAGGCTTTGATACCAACTCGTGACGCCCCCAAATTCGGGTATCTTTCAACCCGACATATGGTGCTCCAACATCTTAACATCCATACAATCATTCCATTGAAATACAATAAAATGAATGTAATTACTATCTTCTTATTACAATCAAAGTAAAAATCCTTCCCAAGTTCATAAACCGGTTACATCATTCATTGTTCATAATGTATAATACATACTAACTTACTAAACTATTACACAATGCCTAAGCATCCATCTTTGCTTTGCCCTTATCTCTCTTGGCATTCACAGTACGTTCATCCTTAATTGTAGTTATATAATTCACGCAAGAAGTGAGCATGACTTTAATCAATGATAACAGTAATACCACATTCGTGAATTATATAACAATTTCGACATAACTGAACAATAGTTATGAAGTATTATGAATCAATAATACTTTAACAGTTCATAACATCAATTCCCAAAGTATAGAATAGATTAGGAATTTTGAACTGGTCGATAGACCATGAATAACAACTTTCAATTTTTATACTTGAAAAGGAGTCCACAGCACTAAGGTCGTTCATCTGATAACTTATGAGCACTTCTAGGTGATCAGCCTATAGTACTCTATGTTAATCAACACTCATTCATTAAACGTATTTACGTTTAATATTTTTGGCAAACTCGCGTGCCCATCGAATAATCGATGAAAAATACTTTTGTTTGTTCATAGACAAACCTTACCTTCACATCCGTACCAATCACTTGGCATAAGGTATCGTTAACATTTCTATATAGAAAGATATGAATCATAATCAATCTATATATTACAAATAGTCTAGTCGAATTAAAATCTTGCATCAACCCTTTCTTCAAAATAAGTCTTGCAATCCAGTTCAACGAATCACATAAAACTTGGCTAACATGGAAGTTAGACAAGCGTTAAGAAAACATGCCTTTCAGCGTCTTCAAATAATTTAATTGATTGACCATAGCCTTTACAGAATCTACATGATATATTCACATAGCACACTGTAATTAGCTATCAAACAAATGTTCACATTGTTTCTACAAGCTTCTTTCTCTTCTATGTCTTAGTTAACTTAATATCAATAATAAAGTCAACTCGACTTTTTACCCTTCGTCCCGACTTATTAACCAACTTACGTTATTAACCGAACTCTAACATTGTCGGCAAGGTACCAATGTTTTTCATCACTCATAACTCATTAACATGCATTCAGCTCCTAAGTTCAATACCATATACCTGAGTATAGGTAGTATAGGAATAGCTTTAATACACTTATGAAGTGTACAAACATTACCCCTTTAGGTTCCTGAACAAATGAAGTTCAAAACCTAAGTCACTAACAACATTCTTGAACTCAGCCTCAAGCGGCGCTACCTACGCAAAGATTACTAGATCAAGGTTCTGGCACTAGTTAGCGATGTCTCGGGCCTCGGTTTATGTCTTTGCGGTGCGGAATAGTGGCAATGCGGTGCCATTTAACATTACTCAACTTTACTATATCGGTACTGGCATGTGCGGCATTTAACTATATATACGCATCACATGATGCAGACCTCGATACCAGATTCCAACAAATTTTGAAAAACTTTGTTAAATTCTTGGGGCCCTAACTTCTTCGTTATAAGCCGGATTTGGTCCGTTTAAAAGCCTACACGTCATAAATAACATAATCTACGAATTCATATAAGAATTCAACACTTTCGAATCCGATAACTCAAAATTCACTATTGAGTTCATTTTTAGACGTTCGTAAACGTTAAAAAGCGTTCAATGCTCGTTTTCTTCGTTTTAATTCGGAATCCGACGATTCTCAAACCCACAACTCTTAATCACCCTATCTCACGTGTTGACATTGAAAACCAACCTTTTCAAGTCTCATGATAACTTTTAATCTCTAATCTAGAATTCAACGTTTTCGACGTTTAACGTCTAATTATTTAAATTCGCCATAACTTCGTTACTAGGGTTCTCTAAGCCAAATCACATGGAATACTCCATGGATTTCATATCTACATCGTAACAAAACAAGATGCAAATATTAATGTATTGATGGAGTTTAATCGTTTATAAACGATCAATCTCAACAAACAAAATTTTCATGGTTCAAAACTGTATTAAACCTTCTGATTTTTATAATCTCATGACTTGTAGAGATTGAATCTATGATAACCCATCATTAGTCTCCTATACAAGACATATACTACCCATCTATGATTCTTCAAAATAAAAGAAAAATCAAAAAAGAGATGGAGATGAAAGATAAGGATTATACCTTAAGAATCCTTGTGAAACTTTCTTGGAAAACTAGAAGATCAAGCTTCCAAAGTGTATGTTTTATAAGTCTAGCTCTCTTTCTCTCTCAAATAATTTAGGTTGGCAATTTCAAAACTCCAAAATGAATCAACCTAGCTTTCTATTTATATGAAATGAGAATGGAGGGTAATTTGGACAATGAACCATCATCTCCTTACTAGTCACTCTTGGTCACCAAGTAAAATACTTGGTGACCAAGCCTTATGCTTGGCTTCCACTCCAAGTAGCCAGCCCACCACTTGCAAAGTGACATCCCATGGGTTGCCCCATGGGTTTTACCCATTTGATGACCCACCGGATCGATCCACGGTTCGATTTAAATGAATTGGGCTTAACTAAATAAACATTGGGCCTTGACTTGGGCTCAACTCACTAATCACCTTGGGCTTGGTCATTTAATAATTGGACTAATAGAAATCCAACTCAAATGACTTATTCATTAAGACTTAATCTTAATTCTATAATATGAATCGTATTCTACACGTACAATTCACGTATTCTTTCCGTATACTACACGTACAATAATCTTATTGTACTTCGTATTTACTCAACGTATTATACATAGATACTAAATAGTATCATACTTGTATAACACTCGCATTAACCTTAACACAATTCCTTCTACGCATATTATTTCCTTCTCGGAAATCAATATACTCAACCCTTAGGTTTTAAGTCTGCAGGCAAAAACTGTGTTTGTCATAAAAGAAATATTATCAGATATTCCATCTTATCACAATATTCCATCATTACGCATTTCTCGGAATTTCAAAATAATTTCCCGAACAGAAACGGATGAATAGTGTTTTTACAGAAATTTCTCGAAAAATAGTTATTTTCGTCTTGGAAATTACAAACAAATAATTCTAGCACGAAGCCAGAATACTAACCACGTTAGCACATTTTAGGTCATAGAATGACCTTCACATAGCTTACTCACATAATAATCAATTAAATTCATTTAATTCATATAATCAAATAAAAAGTTAATTGTCATAAAAATCTGATTTTCTCGGGCATTACAACTTTCCTATTAAGGTAAATGTTATTATTTTTCTCATAAAGGGTATTATTTTATTTCAATACTCTTAAAAAATATCATTTTCTTTCATACTCCATATTATGTAAGTGATATTATTTCATTTCATATTACTATTTATACGGTACTATTCCTACGTTACTATTGGGTAAATTCTAGATACGCTCACACGCAAGTATACATGATCAACAAGTAATATAATAGTAAGTAGAGTATCGTTCCCACGGAGAATTAGTTAACAAAAATTACCAAGTACTAACCTATAACCAATTTAATCTTATTTAAACAAATGATTTAATATTTTAATTTAAAATAATTAATTAAATTATTACTAGTTATCCCTAGAGTGAAACGAGATAATGAAGACTTGAGATTACAATTTCACTTATTGTTTCATTTAAGTCAACACACTTCCAATTAAACCAAATTATTTATATTGGATTGTTAATGAAGAACACAAAAATAAAATATGGCCATCGATCTCTCAATGCACCATACTCATATCAAATCAAATCCATAGATGATAGAACCAACTTGAACACCCTAATTAACTAATCCACTATATCTATATATGAATTAAAATTAAAAAGAGTTTAAGTGCAAGTTCTTATTAGATTACATACAATGCTTCGGTATATCTCTATCCTAGGCACAAATCATGAATTCCAACTCCATGTAGAACACATGAATACATGCTATTATGATCAGATCTAAACCCATAATCCATTTCTCAAGTTCATATAGATTGTCACAGTAATTGTTAGCTAGGCTATTAAGCAATTAAGGGAAAACCACAATACAATCCAAATACAGCTAATAAGATTAATAAGGAAGCATATTAATTAAAGTAAATTACATAATAAGATCCATAGTAATCTCAGAACAAAGTTTAATTCATAATTGAATTAGAATCCATACAATTGATTAAACATTAAAAGATATAAATAAATAAAAAGAGAATTTAAAGTTGATAAACAAATCTGCATTCTCTTACTTCCAATCTAAATTCCCAATGATAATCAATAGCTTCAATCGTCAGTTCTTAGTTAATCTAGGGTTCCTAATCTAAGAAAGAAAGTAAAGAAGAATTAAACAGAAATATATCCCAAGAGGGATTTAATGGAGTCCTAGAACTAGCATCTCAAATCCAAGTTATAATCAAGAATTTATAGTTCTAATGGAAACCCTAGCAAGTTAGGCAACTAACAATCCTATTCTAGCTCAAATTGGATAACATAACACCCAAATCAGCTCTCTCCCCGCCGACCAGTGCACCCAGCGTTGCTCTAAGGCCAATTTGGGCATACCCCGCGCTACAGTAGCAGAAAATCTAATGGTCCAGCGCGCCTCGCACCGCTCTTAGTTCATTTCTGGCACACCCCACGTTGGTTAGTTTTCTGTTGTGATGACCTTTGATAAAACAGGCATAACTTTTGATCCGCTAGGAGTTAAGGGGCTTGCCACCTATCAAATAGAAGATATCGACGAAATATACAACTTTTATTCCTTGAGAATTGACATATTCTGGCTTGATCAAGATTAAAATTGGCTTGAAGTAGATGCTATGTAAATGGCAAGCATGAAAACTCTTATCTTTGATCTTTGTTGATAAAAAGGTCATAACTCTCACATCTGAGCTCCAAATGGGATGATTGAAGATCTTACAGAAAGCTAAGAAGTAGATCTACAATGAAATCCAAGTTCCAAGCCAAGAACATGCATCCAACTTTGTGTTAAAAGCCCTGCAATCTTCCCTTCTTGCATTTGCTTCCATATTTTAGTCCGAATTGCTTTTCCTTGCTTCTTCATGCCAATGTCGTATAGTAGCCTACAAAATAACATAAAATGTATGAAATGAACATAAAACACTAAAAAAACAACTAAAATATTAAGCTAAAATGCACTAGATTCTTGGGTATAAAACCCACTCATCAAGTATTATTCGTGGGTACTATTTATACAGTATTATTCATGAGTACTATTCACAACATAATTTAATTTCCTTTTCTTTGTCCAAGTTATCTTTTATTAATCTTATTCTTGAAATTGAATCCATGTTATGATCTTCATGTTAACAATTTGGACATTCTTGAACTCTGGATAAATTGAATTAGAAATCTTTAATATTTATCTTTGATCTCACTTGATTCATTCTTTATGTCATTGTCATAAATCTCAGACTTAAATTATGTTGAAAGTTATTTTTGGCCCGTAGTGCAAAGAAGAACTATTGATTGATGAATATCTTTGGCCTGTAGTGCAAAGATGAACTGTTGATCGATATCTTTGGCCCGTAGTGCAAAGATGAACTGTTGATTGATATATTTGGCCCGTAGTGCAAAGATGAACTGTTGATTGGTATGATTATGACCAGGAATTGTGTATTTGTATAATAATTACTAGAATTGTGTATTGGTATAATCATGACCACTTATGATACAAATGAATATCTTTGGCCCGTAGTGTAAAGATAGATTATTGTTTGGCGTGCTTATTGTTTAGCAGTTGAACATCTTTAGCCCGTAGTGCAAAGATAGACTATTGATTGGTATGATTATGACGCCCCCAAAATAGGTATACATCACCCATCTTGAGTCGCCAAATACATGGTACAAAATTCAAATACAACTTAATTATACAACAGTCGTGTAAAATACGACAAAACATATGCTGTGGGTTTTAATACAAATATTGTCATCTAGATAATATCCACACTCAATTGAGTCCTTAGTACATTTATTATCACATTATTTAACAGAATAGTGCTATTATCTGGACCGTCACTCCGTTCCCCGACTAGTCCCTGCTACGTTCTCATTTCCTAAAGAGAACAATGAAAGTAAAAGGGTGAGCTCATCTAGCCCAGTAAGAAATATTATGACTAAGATAATGCAGAATAAATTATCATTAGCCTTCAACAGTGTTAAACTGATACAATATAACAAACATCGAGTTTAACTGCAACGGAACAAGCAATCCATTAAAAGAGTCAAGTAGAGAATAAAATCTACTATCTTTTATGATTTAAAAGGTTTTTCATCACTTTTATCGCTGGGACTCAGCTTTTAATAAATAATCCACATCATCCCTGCACTACGGCTAAGGATATTCATTAGTATGACAACCTCAAATTATCCATGCACTATGGGCCAAGGATATTCGTGTATTCATCAATGGTACTCATGATCATGCCAACAATTGTCCATCAATGCACTACTGGCCAATGAGGACTTTTACCAAATCATTTGTAACATTACTACCATGATTATCTGACCGATAAATCCTCGTCATAATCATACCAAGTCCATCTATGCACTACAAAACACGATGATGACTTTCAACATAATATAAACATGAGGATGATGACAATGATATAAGAATTCAACAAAACAAGTTCAAGAATTTATTTATCCAGGAACTAATAACGACCAAATTGTCAACATGATACTTCTTTGTAGAGTAAAATTCAAGAATACTCAAAAGAATATTTCCATGAAAAGATACTGGATGAAGCGCAAATATTAAGGATATTCCACTAATTTCATGGACTATAGAAGTCAAAACCTTAACTAACTGAGTATAATAAAGAATGGAATAACAAAAGAAATCACCAGGCATGAGATAGACCGCAGAGACAGGTTATTCCAATAGAATAATAAATAACGGAACCAAGTCATACGTAAACGCATGTATAGGATATTATTGCAATGTAATAATAAATAATCTAACGGAACCAGGTCAGTAAATTCAAAATAACCAAGCGTAATGTTCCAACAGTAATAATAAATAATCGGAATCGTGTCATGCGAAACGCATTGCACACAAGATGTTCCAATGTAATAATAAAGAATGGAATAATGTAAGAATTTCACCATGTATGTGGTATCAGATATATGCAAAGTTATTCCAACATAATGATAAAGAATGGAATAATGTAAGAATTTCACCAAGTATAGGTAGATCACATATACACGTTATTCCAACAGAAGAATAAAAAAATGGAATAACAGAAGTTCTCTTCATGAATACAAAAGAAATAATACCCCTTACCTTAGAAGAAACTGGATATAGAAGTGGTGAAGTAGTAGAACACTTTTCTTCTTTCTCTATATAGTTTCTCTCTCTTGAGTTTCAGTGAATTCGTATGAAATAATGAAGGAATGAGCTTCTATTTATAGAAGAATGGACTGAATAGTAACTAATTCCTGAACGGTCCAGATTGATTTACTTTTAAACGGAAGGTCCAGATTGGTTTACAATAAAATATAATATATTTTATTTATAATCTAATAAAATGAATAACTTTATAAAAGTATTCTGTTTTATATAAAAAGATTTTACTATGCAGGCACTATGCAAACACTATGCATTATAAAATATAATATATTCTAATTATTGTCTAATAAAATGTATAACATTATAAAAGTATTCTGCTTTTATATAAAAAGATTTTACTATGCAAAAAACACTATGCATAATAGAATATAATATATTCTATTTATAGTCTAATAAAACGAATAACTTTATAAAAGTATTCTGCTTTTATATAAAAAGCTTTCTATTTTATTTCATTAATAATACTAATAAAACAAAACTTCATCATCATTATTATAATTCACACTATTAATCGACCGGTGTCGCTCTTCAGAAAGAGGGGGATTTCCAATAAGGATTTATCCCTATTGGCGCGCAATTAGGTGACCAAACCTCTCCTTGGCAAAACTTCTTGACATCGTTAATATTGTAAATAATAATATTAATAAATTCGTCATCTCAATTATAAAATATCGATAAATAATATCGATAATAATCAATCAATTAACGTGAGATACTATGCAACAATTCTCAAGCAATAATTGAACAAAACTGAGTGACTTCTCACGTAAGCATCAATAATCAATATCGTAAGTGTGCTACTATGCAACCACACGTATTCTCGCATTTTTAACACCGTGTGTTTCAACAATTAACGATAAAACTTCCGTCGTTATTTTCATAAAAATATTTTTGTCGCTTTCTCAATCCGACAATAATTCCGTTGGGGGTCCACTATGATTGTGCTGTCGCATTTAATATTCCCCTGTTAAAATGAATATTCCCCACCAATCGAATATTATATAACAACTCACGTACTTTGCAAAATTTATAAATATTACCAACAACTATAACATTATATCAAATTTATTCCATAATATTCAAAAATGATATTTATAGAAAATTCATCTTTATTCATAAAAGTTGGGGTCTTACAATCTCTCCTTTTTATGAAATTTTGCCCTCAAAATCAGGGTACGTACCTGGTATGTCAAAGAGGTAAGGATACCTTGATTTCATTTCAGATTCTAACTCCCAGGTCATTTCCTCAACATCGTGGTTCCTCCATAAAACTTTGACTTGAGGTATAACCTTGGAGCGTAGAATATGTTCCTTCTTATCCAAGATTTTAATAGGAACCTCTTCATACGTTAAATCTTCCGTAATTTCATCTGGTTCTAACTCAAGAATGTGGTTCGGGTCTTCCACATATTTACGTAACATTGATATATGAGAAACGTATGAACACGAGACATACTTGGCGGTAAAGCGAGTCTATAGGCTACAGTCCCTACTCGATCGAGGATTAAAAATGGGTCGATGAATCAGGGATTGAGCTTTCCTCTCTTTCCAAATCTCGTAACTCTTTTCCATGGAGCAACACGTAACAACACATGATCTCCAATATCGAATTCCACGTCCTTTTGATGAAGATCAACATAACTCTTTTGTCGATCTTGTGAGGTTTTTATACGTTGTCGGATCGTTTGAATCTTTTCCGTAGTCATACGTACCATCTCCGGTCCCAACAACGTTGCTTCACCAACCTCATCCCAACATACTGGAGAACGACACTTTCTTCCATACAACGCCTCGAATGGATCCATGCCAATACTTGCTTGATAACTGTTGTTGTAGGAAAACACCACCAATGGTAAGAACTTGTACCAACTTCCCTTGAAGTCAAGGACACAGAGTCTTAATAAATCTTCAAGAGTTTGAATAGTCCTCTCTGATTGTCCATCCGTTTGAGGATGATATGCTGAACTAAATCGTAAATCCGTGCCCATAGCTTTTTGCAAACTAACCCAAAATCGTGAAGTGAATCTTGGGTCTCAATCAGATACTATGGATACTGGCATACCATGCAGTCTTACAATCTCGTTTATGTACATACGAGTAAGGCGTTTAAGTGTATAAGTTTCTCGTATTGGAAAGAAATGAGCAGACTTGGTCAATCATTCAACAATGACCCAAATTGCATCTATGCTTTGAGAAACCTTGGGAAGACCAGTAACGAAATCTATGGTAATGTGCTTCCACTTCCATTATAGAATTTCAAGTGGTTGCAATGGACCCTTTGGTACTTAATGCTCTGCCTTGACTCATTGACAAGTTAGACACTTTGAGATAAACAGCGCTATCTCTCTCTTCATATTGCTCCACCAAAATGTATGTCGAAGATCACGATACATTTTGGTACTCCCAGGATGGATTACAAACGGTGTGTTGTGCACCTCCATCATGATTTAATACTTTAAATAGGGTCGTTAGGAACACAAAGTCTGGAGTTGACTCGAAGTATTCCTTCTTCATCGATTCTTGTTTCCGACATAGCACCTTCTTGTACTTTCTTCCTCATACGACGTCGGCTCCGTCCTGTACTCTCGAAGCGACTTTAACTTTATTGATTAAAGTCGATTCTACTCGTATATTCGCCATCATCACCAGAGTCTATCTCTATCTCCATCCTTTGCAAGTCATACAAAATGGGCCTTTGTGTTGACAATATCGCACTCGTACCCGCATATGATCTTATACTCAATGCGTCAGCTACCACGTTTGCTTTTCCAAGATGGTATTGGATGGTATGATCATAATCTTTCAACAGTTCAAGCCAACGTCGCTGTCGCATGTTGAGTTCCTTTTGAGTGAAGAAATATTTGAGGCTTTTATGATCCGTAAAGATCTCCACTTTCTCCCTACACATGTAATGCCTCCAAATTTTAAGTGTGAAGACAACAACTGCCAACTCTAGATCATGAGTAGGATAATTCCTCTCATATTCTTTGAGTTGCCGAGAGGCATAGGCTATGACTTTCCCATGTTGCATGAGAACACATCCTAACCCTTTGCCCAAAGCATCACTGTAGATGACAAATCCCTCCGAACCAGATGGTATTATCAGAACAGGTGCTGAAATGAGTCTCTTCTTGAGTTCTTGAAAACTCTTCTCACATTCCTCATTCCAACCAAATTTTGTATCTTTTCGAGTCAACTGAGTTAAGGGAGTAGCGATTCGATAAAACCCTTCTACGAATCTCCGATAATAACCAGCTAAGCCGAAAAAGCTACGTGCTTGATCACATCGATTTAGGTTGCTCCCACTTTGATTAGCTTCAATCTTTCTTTGGGTCAATGATATTCCATGACTTGATACTACGTGCCCAAGGAATGCTACTTCCCCAAGCCAGAACTCGCATTTCTTTAACTTGGCATAAAGCTTATATTCACGAAGCTTTTGGAGTATCAGCCTCAAGTGTTGCTCATGATCTTCACGGCTTTTGGAATAAAAAAGGATGTCATCAATAAAGACGACCACAAAGTGATCCAAATATTTCTTGAATACTTTGGTTCATCATATCCATGAAGGCAAAGAGGAGCATTAGTCAATCCAAAAGACATGACTAGGAATTCATAATGCCCGCATCGAGTTCTCGAAAGTTGTCTTTGAATGTCATCGGTTCTAATCTTCAATTAGTGATATCCTAACGAAGATCAATCTTTGAAAAAAAATTGGCTCCTTGCAACCGGGTCAAACAGTCATCAATACGTGGCAATGGGTACCTATTTTTTATGGTGACATGATTCCACTTCGATAATCAATACAAAGTCGCATACTCCCATCTTTCTTCTTCACAATTAGAACAGGAGCACCCCAAGGAGAAGTACTAGGATGAATAAAGCCAATGTCTAATAATTCCTGCAGTTGGGTCTTTAACTCCTGAAGTTTAATAGGAGCCATTCGATATGGGGCTTTGGAAATGGGTTTTGTCTTTGGGTTCAAGGTCGATACAAAATTTAATTTCACGCCTCGGGGTAGGCCGTAAGTTCTTCGTGGAATATGTCGAAATTTATTAACAATAGAAATATCATTCAAAATCGACGTATTTTTGTTTAGATCCGTGACATGAGCTAAGAAAGCTTGACATCCGCTTTTCAATAAACGAATAGCTTTATGGCTTAAGATGACGATGATTGATTTTAATGGTTTGGTTGCTTGAATTCGCATAATAGGTTGGTTAGGAATATGAAAGCTAACAACCTTACGAAAATAATCAATTTTTGCATGATGAGTAGTTAACCAATCAATCCTAGAATTACGTCAAATGCAAGTATTTTCAATGAAATAAGATCGACGGTAATGTGAGGGTACCGATTTGAACCAAACAAGACTTATAAACAGTGGATGTAATGAAGGTTTTTCCCAATGGAGTTTCAACAGATAAGTCAAAGTCTAATTTCTCCGGAGTCAAATTTAAACGTTGAGCACAAGTAGGAGAAATAAAAGAATGGGTAGAACCGGTATCAAATAAGGTATATACTTCGCTAGAATTTATGATAAGCTTACCCGTGATGACCTCGTTCGGGTTCCTTCCTTTCTGGGAGGTCACGACAAACGCTCTCCCTTTCACTACTAGCTTTGACTTTTCTGGGACGTCCTTTGGTGCCTTCATCGTAGCTGAACTTGTCTTCGGTGAACGATAAAATCGGGCTAGGTGACATTCTCTTCCACAATTATAACATGCTTTGGACAGAATCACGCAGTTTGGACTGATGTGTCCCTCCCCTCCGCATTTGAAGCATATGATAGGTGGTCGTTCTCCTTCCTTAACAACGGGTGTTGGTGCTGATGTCTTTCCATCATTCTTGAATCTCCTCTTCTTGAAATGTCCATTCTTATTGTTTTGGCCATGATTACCACCAAAGTGGTTACCATTTCTGGCATGTTGATTCCCTCCACACTTATTATCACCGCTTCGATGACTGCTATCACTAGTATTATCATTTTGCCGTTGCTCTCTTTTAGTTGGGTTGACTCATTATCGCGCCCAATAATCGAGCCCTATTAACAACATCCTAATACAAACACAGTTTATGAGAGATAAGATATTGACGTATCTCAGGTTTCAAACCTCTTAGAAACATTCGCGTCATTCTCTCCTTATTATCAACCAAATGGGACGTAAACCGGGATAACTCGGCGAACTTTGCTTCGTACTGCAACACAGTCATGTTGTTTTACTCCAGCTTGATGAACTCTACCTCTTTCATGTGACGAATACTTTCGGGAAAGTACTTGTCGTTGAACAATTCTTGAAACTTATCCCAAGTCATCTTCAGTGCGGCAGGTTGAGTACATTTTACAGATTCCCACCAGTAATCTACCTTTGCACGCAACATAAAGGTGGCAAAGGGAACCTTTTGCTCCTCGGAGCATCGCAAGACATCAAATATCTTGCAGATCTGCTTTATCCACGTCTCCGCCTTAAGTGGTTTTGGCTCTCCAAAAAACTCCGGTGGTCCCAGTTCCTTAAACTGCTTAGCGGTGACCATCCGAGAGTTGCCAGTGTTTCCACCTGCATTTTGGACAGGAGCCGCTCTTTCCTGATGTTACATGAATTTCATAAAGCCTTTGAACATTCCATCGTTCATCATCTGGTCAGTGTTGTTGTTTGCCTGAGGATTATCACCTTTCTGATGCACATTATCCTGATTATTGATCTGTGGAGACTCAACGGTCTCCTGTGCTCCATTGATGTTCTCAACATTCTTGGATGCCATTTTCAAACACTACCACAAAACAAGGGTTAATTAACATATCACATATTATCCTTATATTCTGACCGACCAATTAAATACCAAATAAACTTAGGTAGGTCATACTAGCGAAGGAATTCCACGTCTCTCCCCTCCTAGTTCTTATCTCACATCTCAACCAGGGATCATATCCCTAAGCTTTGATACCAATGGTGACGCCCCCAAAATAGGTATACATCACCCATCTTGAGTTGCCAAATACATGGTACAAAATTCAAATACAACTTAATTATACAACAGTCGTGTAAAATACGACAAAACATATGATGTGAGTTTTAATACAAATATTGTCATCTAGACAATATCCACACTCAATTGAGTCCTCATTACATTTATTATCACACTATTTAACAGAATAGTGAGGACTACTAATGCTATTATCTGGACCGTCACTCCGTTCCCCGATTAGTCCCTGCTAAGTTCTCATTTCCTGAAGAGAAAAATGAAAGTAAAAGGGTGAGCTCAACTAGCCCAGTAAGAAATTTTATGACTAAGATAATGCAGAATAAATTATCATTAGCCTTCAACAGTGTTAAACAGATACAATGTAACAAACATCGAGTTTAACTACAGCGGAACAAGCAATCCATTAAAAGAGTCACGTAGAGAATAAAATCTACTATCTTTTATGATTTAAAAGGTTTTTCATCACTTTTATCACTGGGACTCAGCTTAATAAATAATGCACATCATTCCTGCACTACGACCAAGGATATTCATTAGTATCACAACCACAAATTATCCATGCACTAAGGGCCAAGGATATTCGTGTATTCATCAATGGTCATGATCATGCCAACAACTGTCCATCAATGCACTACGACCCAATGAGGACTTTTAACACATCATTTGTAACATTACGGTCATGATTATACCGATAAATCCTTGGTCATAATCATACCAAGTCCATCTATGAACTACAGGCCACAGATGACTTTCAACATAATATAAACATGAGGATGATGACAATGATATAAGAATTCAATAAAACAAGTTCAAGAATTAATTTATCCTGGAACTAATAACGTCCAAATTGTCAACATGATACTTCTTTGTAGAGTAAAATTTAAGAATGCTCAGAAGAATATTTCCATGAAAAGATACTGGATGAAGCGCAAATATCAAGGATATTCCACTAATTTCATGGAGTATAGAAGTTAAAAATTTAACCAACTGAGTATAATAATGAATGGAATAACAAAAGAAATCATCAGAAATACGATAGACTGCACAGACAGGTTATTCCAACAGAATAATAAATAACGGAACCAGGTCATGCTTAAACGCATGCATGTGATATTCAAATGTAATAATAAATAATCGAACCAAAGTCGCAAAAATTTGCAAACGGTGATGTTCCAATGAATAATAAATAACGGAACCAGTCATGCGTAAACGCATGACATGTGGATGTTCCAATAGAATAATAAAGAATGGAATAATGTAAGAATTTCACCATGTATGTGGTACTTAGCATGATGTACAAAGTTATTCTAACATAATGATAAAGAATGGAACAACAGAAGAATTTCACCAAGTATAGGGTAGACCGCGTATACAGGTTATTCCAACAGAAGAATAAAAAAATGGAATAACAGAAGTTCACTTCATGAATATGAAAGAAATAATACCCCTTACCTTAGAAGAAACTGGATATAGAAGTGGTGAAGTAGCAGAACACTTTTCTTCTTTCTCTCTATAGTTTCTCTCTCTAGAGTTTCAGTGAATTCGTAAGAAATAATGAAGGAATGATCTTATATTTATTGAAGAATGGACTGAATAGTAACTAATTCCTGAACGGTCCAGATTGATTTACTTTTAAATGGAAGGTCCAGATTGGTTTACAATAAAATATAATATATTCTATTTATAATCTAATAAAATGAATAATTTTATAAAAGTATTCTATTTTATATAAAAGATTTTACTATGCGACACTATGCAAACACTATGCATAATAAAATATAATATATTCTAATTATTGTCTAATAAAATGATAACTTTATAAAAGTATTCTATTTTGTATAAAAAGATTTTACTATGCAAAATACTATGCATAATAGAATATAATATATTCTATTTATAGTCTAATAAAACGAATAACTTTATAAAAGTATTCTGTTTTATATAAAAAACTTTTCTATTTTATTACATTAATAATACTAATAAAACAAAACTTTATCATCATTATTATAATTCACACTATTAATAGACCAGGTTGTTCCCAAGAAAGAAGGGGCTTTTCAATAAGGATTTCTCCCTATTGGCGCGCAATTAGGTGACCAAACCTCTCCTTGGCTGAACTTTTAGACATCGTTAATATTGCAAATAATAATATTAATAACTTCGTCATCTGAAATATAAAATATCGACAATAATTGAATCAATTAACGTGAGATACTATGCAACAATTACTGAAGCAATAATTGAATAAAACTGAGTGACTTCTCACGTAAGCATCAATAATCAATACCGTGTGCTACTATGCAACCACACGTATTCCTGTACTTTTAACACCGGGTGTTTCAACAGTTAACGATAAAACTTCCGCTGTTATTTTCATAATAAATATTTTTTGTCATTTTCTCAATCTGACAATAATTCCGTTATGGGGTCCACCAATGATTGTGCCGTCGTACAAATATTCCCAGTTAAAACGAATATTCCCCGACCAATCAAATATTATGTAACAACTTGCGTACTTTGCAAAATTTATAAATATTACCAACAACTATAACATTATATCAAATTTATTCCATAATATTCAAAAATAATATTTATAGAAAATTCATCTTTATTCATAAAAGTTGGGGTCTTACAATGATAATAACAATTTTTGTTACATTTGAATATCTTTGGTGTAGGGTGTAAAGACGATATGCTTATTGAGTGTCTTTAGCCTTTGTGGCAAGGACATTGAGTGAAAGTTATATTAAGCCTTTGTGGCCAGGAGAAACTGTTGATTTACAAGATTATAAGCATAAATTGTGAATTTAACTATAATCTTTGGTGGTTTAGGTGAAGACAGTTGATGAAAGTTCTCTTTGTTTTGGGTACAACAAAGAACTGTTGATAGGTATTACAGAAATGAGATATTAATGATGGACTTTTAATTTGGAGGATATAGTAGACATTATGTTCTACTTGACTCTTCTAATGGATTGTTGATTCCGCTGCAATTATGGTTGAAATTTTTTATCATCTACCATATGTTCTAAATATCTGATTTATTACTAATGAAGGCTATTGATAATTTAATTATCTTTAGTCATAATATTCTTTACTGGGTTATTTGTGTTCACCCTTTTAATTCGCAATTCCTTTCAAGTAATAAGAGTGTAGCTGGGTCGAGCGAGGATAATAGGGGAATAGAGTGATGGTTTATGACTGTTGAAGTTTCTCAATACATTATAAAATAACATGACAATATATAATTGTATTGAGGACTTAAAATGTGTGTGTCGTATTTTATACATTATTTAATAGTTGATTTTGGTGAACAACAATAGGGTGATGAGAACCCGACTTTGAAAGCGTCAAAAATCCACCCCATTAGCATGAAGAGGACATAATTGTACTGAGATCTTAAAGGGTGTGTTGCCACTATCATACACTATGTCTAACCACATACAAATTAGTGTTATCATAAGATTTGGTTGTGCACATCCACTTGCTGATTGTACCTATGAGCACTACCTATATAATCTTGGAGTATAGTTGGAATATAATCCTCAATTTGAGACAATGGAGATAATTATATGGCAAGAAGATACACACCATTGGAATGAACAGGATAATAATCTTCTCATTCTTCTTCAGGGTCTATTGGGTCAACCAAGGTTAAACATGCCTTAAAACAAAAACTCCAAATCGCCTCAGAAAGGATGAGGTGTATTTTATATATGGCCAATCCAATTGAGCATGTGCATGCATTTAGGACATTAGATTCTTAAAGATCAAATCTAGATCATCATATCATGTCACGCATAATCATGTCAACTCGTGTTATTTTAACATACATCCCCTATAGAGTTAAACATGCATGGGCATTAAAATGCCCAGACTCGTGAAATTTTTTCGCTAGAGTCTCCTTTGTAAAATGGACTATCCACATGCATATAGGCATGACTAAGTGGCCATCCAGTTGCACACCAACCTAAATTATGAACATTTCATATATTAAACATTAAACTGAGCCCAATGGTAATTAAATTGCCATTGGCATTTGAAAAACATTTTATGCTCGTTTATCCCTAAAATAGGATAGCTGCATTAACCAAAATGTGTGTACATTGACTTTTGAAAAAATTTATTTTTTCACATAATAACATTCAGCATGGTCAAACACAAGTATTTACTAGGACCGTTCAATTTTATCAAGTCATATAAGCATACATATTCACTATATTATGTTTAAACTTACTAAGCATGAAATATAGCATTCTAACGGTCAAAACTTGAAAAGAAAGGATATAAACGTTACCTGAGGTGTGAAGAACGTTTGTACAGTGACGGATTTTGAGAAAAGCAGCCTGAACTGAGTAGATCTGAGTGAGAAAATTCAAATTTTTCAGAGGGAATCAAGTTAAAAGTGACTTGTGAATGGGCCAGGGGGTATAAAACTACCCGCAGCCTTCTGCGGGTCTACCTGTGGAATCCTCAGGTCTACTTGTGGAAGTCTAGGGTGGGCTCCACCCCTCTGATGTGATCCAATTTGAGGTCTAGTAGGTCTCTCGGAAGCCAAAAAGTCAAATCAGGAAAAAAGGTTCTACGCGATTGAGCGAAAAACACCTAAAATCCCAAAAAACTTTGAAAATATGAAATTCTCAGTTAAGCCATTGGTATCATCTCAATGAAGCATCAGAGAAACTTGGTGAGGATAAATTTGAAAAATTTTCTTCATCAGAAGGAATGATGATGGAATATATTATATAAGAAATCCCCAGCAGGGCATAGGGAAGGATCCATAATGTAAGTTGTTGAACACTACTTCAGTAAAGATATCGGTCTGTCTGATATTATAAACTATTGACATCAATCTAGTGTGGCATCGGGAAGTATTCAATTATGTAAGCCATTAAAAACTACTTCAGCAAAGATATCGGTATATCTAATATTGTAAACTGTTGGAATTAATCCAGTGTGGCATCGGGAAGGATCCGATGATGTAAGCCATTGAACACTACTTTAGCAAAGATATCTCTGATATTGTAAACCATTGACATCAACCCAGCGTATCATCGAAGAAGGTTCGGTGATAACAGCCTTTGCAAACTACTGTTTCGGAAGGCATCGAGACAATTCGGTGGTGATAACCATTGATACTCCATCCCCAACTGAGATATCAAGAATTTTTCATGAAACTGTAAGCCGTTGAAAACTACTTTAGCGATGATATTGGGATATTTGGTATTATAAACCGTTGGTGACAGCCCCACCGTAGCATTGGCATCAACCCGATAATAAAACCTTGAAAACTACCATTCGAGTTGGCATCGAGTCAGTTCGACGATGTAAACGGTGTCAACTACCAGCAGGGTAAGCACCATTGTAAACTATCAACGTAGACATCGAGAAGTTCCAGTGATTTCAGAACATAATCCCCAACATAGATGTAGAAAACATCTCAGTATATCTTCATCAAACAGATATTGACAACACCGATGGAAATCAAAACCGATGTAGGCAATCATAGCAGAAACATCAAGAGTAAACGATGGTGAAAGGTGTTGGGACTAACTCCAACTAAAACATTTAACATCCATAACATCATATTATGTTGCATTGCATTGTATCATTATGTCTTGTCAGTTTTCAAGTCTCTAGTAATCTTTATCTTGTTCATTCCATTACATTGCATAAACATGATAAAGAGGGGCGTCTGTAGAGACTCAAAATTTTAGTTTCCTGTTACTAACCCATGCAGGAAGGACAAAAGTATCTTTTCCCACTCTAGAAATAACTCCAGAGGTTTACACATTCATTCTGGAAATAATCTTAGATGAAATATCTCAAATAAAACCCCAAAAACATCCCCGGGGGATTTCAAATCAACCTTGGAGATAACCATGAAGAAGAATAGAATCAGTTGCAATCAAACCCCGGAGACAATCTCGAGAGACAGCCAAAATCTCCATCAACCCTGGAGACAACCCCGGAGGGAAAAATGTTATTTTGACAAGACAACTTCAATAACCATAGTATAGCTATAGATATGGTCACAAAGAGTCATTGCAGCAATTCTGAGTGTAAACTATGCAAAACAGCTCAACATGCTACCTGCGAAGACCCAAAGATGCCAGTTTAGTCATGGACCCATCTTCCCAAATTCAGAAAAGGGAAAGCCCTATGTCATTGTGTAGATCTCTGAAAGATCTTTGCGGAATGATATTGCACACCTCCATAGGATTCCCGGATTATAAGATACAAACATTTCAGTAAACAACACATTGATCGAGGTGCACGTACTTCGAGGCAGGACCCACTAAGCATTTCCATAGGTCTACTCTTGGTCTATATATATCAGCTATTTTCATCAGATTGGAAGAGAAAGAGAAGGCCTAGGAGAGAGATAATCAAAATATCTAAGAGAGAAATGGAGCTTTTTTTCTATTTAAACAGTATAAATCTCTATTGTAAACACAAACACACACACACACACACACATAATAAATATATATATATATATATATATATATATATATATAAACTTCAACGTATCAAGTTTTAACCGATGGAAATTGAGTTTAAAGGCGCCTATAACCGTTCGATAGCAGTTCTTATGCCAGACTGTAAGATCTCTTCAGATCTGCTTTCTTTGCTTGATTTAATATATATATATATATATATAAGTACTATATATATATATATAATTAGTAGTTTATATTGAATAGATCTAGCTTTTTAACTGTTCATTTCATGTTAATAGTCAATATTTGAGGTGTATTGACCGGTTTAAAAGTTGTAAAACTTGAACTGTTGAGTTAGAATGGCTAGATATGTTTCTAGAGGAAACTGGAAGCTTATTTTCTCGCGTACAAGGATTTATTCAATAAATCCTTTATTAGAGAAATTTTTAGTTATATGTATATATTATGTTTAAATATACACTTGTTACGATATTTATATCATGTAAGCTTTCAAATAATGTTATGTGAGCCTAGGAACTATCCAGTTAAAGATTTAATCAATGAATCTAAAACTCGATTCTCGTGATGGACTTATTTAAGTTGTACAGCCAGCTTGCAACCCATTGTATATGTAAACGTGGGGCCTTAAAATGGGGATACGAATTGAAGGCCCTTATATAGTGAAATCGTTGTTTGTGGTGCTCGGGTTACTTCGATGGCTTTCATGCTCATAAGAAGTTCGACACTTGTAGATAATAATTTCCATACTGTCAAAGATGCTTCTCATCTTAAATAAAATAAAATCAAGTCGAATACGGAATAAAAATGGAAGTATCAAAGGCCTCAATTTGTATTTGAGCAAAAGGGTTTAAAAATGAGATTTGAAAATCTAACTTTTATATGCTTTCATATCGCAGAGCATCAAGTGCAAGATCGTAGAGTCTGTAAGAAGCTTGTAGAGTTAAGACAAACGCAAAGCTTGCAGTCAAATCGTAGAGTTCACTCTAAGGTCGTAAAATGAAGTAAGGATCGCATAGTGACTCAAGGATCGTAAAGAGCCAATCGTAGAGTGATTCTTTATTCGTAGAGTAAGCTTCGTAAAAGAAAGTAGATTTTAGATCATTAAGTGAATCAAGATGTGACAACCCAGAAAATCAGATTGTCCAAGATTTAAGTTTAAAGAATTAGTTATTAATAAAATGAATTTTTAATAATACTATTATGTGCTATGTGTATATTAATCGTTCTATAACCTAGAATGATTATTAATCGGGAGGATTCTGGCTACGAGCTAAATTGAACAAGTAAGAATTTTCAAGATGAAAATGAAAATTTTCTGGGAACAAAAATATTTCAGGGGAAAAAAATGAAATAGGCACTATTTACCCGACGAAACCTAAGGGTTAGGGTTTCAATAACCTAAGCCGTTCCGAGAGTTCAGTATGTCGAAATGACATTCTGTCGAAAGATTTGACGATAATATATCGTGAAAAGTTAATTAAGCCGATAAAAGTTTTCTCAAAAAACGTGCAAAAATCGAACAAAATAAAAATGACGAAAAGTACTGTTATGTACTTTTCACTCGTTTAGCTACGTTAGGGGAAAACGTGAAGGCACCAAAAAGTGTTTTTCATTTTTTTGAAAATCCAAAGAATGCGTAAAAGTTAATCGATAAAGGAAAGACGGAATATCCAAAAATATTTGGATTCCGAGAATCGCAGTTTTTAAAACTATCGGACGAAACCCGAAAGACGGAAGAACGAAGCTTCCAAGGGAAGCTACATAAGGAGGTGGGGCGGCCACTTGGCCACCAAGTAAACTTGGTGGCTAAGCTTTGAATAGTAAGGAGGTTAGGGGCAAAATGACTAAAATACCCCTAGCTTTGGTTTTCTATATAAATAAGCCTTAAGCTCATTTGTTTGGTTAGAAATTTTCAACCAACACCTGAGAGATATAAAAAGAGAGTTCGGATGGGAGAAGAAGAGGAAGAGGAATGAAGAAAAGCTAGCTCAATTGCACGTTTTGTCCGACGGAAGGAGATTAAAGAAGAACGGTAATCCGAACCCTAGTTTCTTCTAATTTTCTTTAAGTTTAATATGTTCAAAAACATAACTTAATGAAGATAAGAAGTAGATGAGGTTCAGAATGATTTCATATGGTTGAAATCATGAGAAAATGAAGAAATAAGAACGTAAAGCGTAGATGAGGTTCAGAATGATTTCATATGGTAGATGAGAGATGAATGTAAAGTGTTTAAACGCTGTGAACGCAACGTTGTTGTGATGAACTATCCGTCTTAGCATACAACGAACTGTATGGCTTTGACATTAGGAAAGAATAATGAACATGGGGTTCAGGTGATGAGTAATGAATGAAATCGATTAAAACCTTGGATGAAGGTTGAATATAATTAAGAGGCAAGTAACGTAAATGTTGAATACGTAAACGATCCTCGTGAATCGTATTCACGTCGAGTGAACGTTCTAAGTATACATTGGTTGTATAACTTAGACGTTGACATGAGTAGTAAGGAAGATATGAATTATCAAGAAAGCCGTAGCGAACGGTAAGAAGATTAATGAAAGCTGAATGTGAGTCGAATGAGAATGTTAGAATAAAATATAAGCATTGAACACTTGAACCCGGTTAAAGGTTTAGTGTACGTGAATATTAAATGGGTAGAACCTACACCCCGTGTATGGTTTAATCGTAGGATAATCAAGACCAATGATTAAACTTGTGAATGGTGAAGAAGCTAAAAGACAAGTGCGTATAACATAAAGAAGCCAAGTTAATGTTTATAACTTGGATGATGTTCCGAGTCGAATGAACCGGACGTTGTAAGAAAAGAATAAGATGACATAAAATGTTTAACGCTATAAATGCGTAGAATGGACATTGAATAATCGTTCTGAGTATACAACAGACTGTATGACTTGGACGATAAAGAATAAATCCTGAGGTATGACATTTATTTATAAGAATTTGACTTAACGAACATTATAGTTTAATATTTCAAGTAAGTTAAGATGAATTTAGGTTGTAGTACAGTCGTACCCTTTGATGGTTGACATATGGGGGCTGAGCTAAACAATTCCTTCTGAGAGCGAAGGTATATATAAAACTGGCAACCGATCTAACTCACTGTTATGGGCAGTGTAGATGAGACGGGAACTTGTTTGTTGGTTGTTTGTGGGAAACCACTCGGAGTACCATATGGACTACTAGCAGATAAACAATGTGTGCTGAGTCCTAGGAGAGTTATAAGAAGAAGATAAGAATTTAAATCATCAAAGATGATGAACGTATTAAGTAAGACATCTCATTATGTCATGAAGCTGTTAACCGGTAAAGGAAGTTGGTCGCGTAAACTAAGTTTATAAGAACGTGAACCCTAAGAAGTAAAGTAAAGTAAACCAATGTGTAAGTCAAGTATATGACTAATTGGTATATGTGTTATTTCCTTATGTGCTACATAGGAATTGGAATGAGTAGTTCAGCGTAAACAATAAGCTATAGCTGTGCATAAGGCAAGTTTCCTAACTTCATTTATATTTTTAAATGAATGCTAGTTTCTAAACTTCTCAGATGTTGAACTTGAGAAGTTTTGTCTATGTGCAAATGTGTGATATTTGTACAAAGTGTTAGAATATATGAGGCATTGTGCCACAATGTGAACACTTTGGTGTTTCTATGATATGAACTATTCTGTGATTGAACTGTTCAATATGAGCATGTTCTGTTTATACATGAACCATTATTGTTAAGTCTGTGCTATTGATTATAGCCAGATAGAATTTGTATGAAAGAAAGTAGAGAATGAAAGTATTTCAAAGTGAATGTGACTAATGTTTTAAAATGATAGGAATCGAGATTATTCCTATTATTCAAGCTGCTTCATAACCTTTGTTCGGTTATTGAAGTCTAAAAAGAATGTTTAAATTCTTGAAGTTGTTTGTTCAACTATTATGACTTGCTGGGCAATTGAATGCTCACACTTGCTTTAAATAAAACCATTTTCAGGGAATGATGTTAGAAGAACTTAAAGATCCCGTAAAGATCAAGCTGATCGGTATCCAGACGATGTGCCATTCATTATATGAATGAGCGTGAAGATCAAACAAAGACTTGTAATATAGAATGATAGAATTAAACTATAGAATAGTTTAATGAACGATTATGTATCCTTGGTGGCGGATAAAAATCACTTGTGCAAGATGTAAAGAATAATGTAATTAACATTATTTGTAATGAAAGAGGTTTTAAGGTTTTAGAACTAGGGATTTAAGGATATATGTTGTTATATTTAAATATACAATGATGTATGTTTGGAAGAAGATGGGATCGTAACGTACGGAATCCGGATGTGAAAATAGACCAGATTTTGGGGCGTTACAGGTTGTTGTTAGAGCTGATAGGTTATAAATCTTAGGTATGAGTACCAAAGACTATAATCGTAGAGAGAAGGATAAGAAGATCACCACATGATCATAATAAATCGTAGTAATAGGCGAGCTGTTAAACGATGAATGATTTATAGCTAATGTTATAAATGAATGGTACTACGGAGTAGTACAGGAAGAAGAACTCAGATTGAGTTGTAAAGGATAGCATACGAATTAAAAAAAATCATATTAAGTAAAGAGAAAGTTAGAAGTTTTAAAATTTCAATTGATGACTCATGTGATAGCTGAGTTGTATGAACCTTTGTATGGGTAGAGGTTTGTGCTTGGTGTAACAACTGCTCAGTTTATTATAGTGATAATCATTGGAATTGGTCGCGCTATCAAAATGTATATGACGAGAAGGTGAATCTTTTCTCATATATATACTTGATAGGTAGAGAACGATAAGGTAGGTGCGAGTTCTTGAAACTCATACTTATGGTAAGTTCGTGACTCATAATTATATGGTATGTTTTTGAACTTCTCAGTGAATGGACGCCTATGGTCTGTCTGGGATAGTTCTTAAACTCATATTATTGTGGAAAGTTCCTGAACTCATAATGTGTGGTAAGTTGATGGACTGTACTAAGGTATAGGAATGTGTAGACTGAAAACGGGTTATTTTTAGTAGACTTAGCATTGAAGGTGCTAGAGAAGATTAAGTATTATCGCAAGTAAGATAATAAAGGAAGATGGAGAATAGGATATTCCAAGTCATCTAGCTATGCTAGATTTCGAAGTTTCTTGAATTCGTGCTGAAGTTCGCATTTTAGAAAATGAAAGAATGAGTTCAATTTTTGGAACCAATGGATTTTAAAAGAACTATTCTTGATATGTCTATGCTAGTTGCTTCGGCTAGACCGAAATTTATTTAAAATATCAAAATGAATTTTATATCATTGGTGCATTTGATGCAAGGATGGTAAAAGGATGGAGTTATTAATGCAACTGAACCTAGTGTTGGAAGTGATCTTAGGATCAACAACCCGCTATGGTATGATGTATAATGACGAAGTCATAAACTGACGAAGTCCTCAACGTACTGCGAAAAGTGCGGTATCATGACGTCATGAAACGTTTTGATGTATTGCAAAAGAATTTAAAGAATTGGTCGATGTCAAGTAAGATGACTAGACGAATGTTTCAAGTTGATGTCCAATTTATTGGTATGGTCTAAGCTACTTGATTTGGCTAAGATGAATGGTTTGTCATGATTAAAAGAAAATCAAGCTTTCTTTGAAGAGCTATGCCAAACCAAATTGTTTTGGTGCGAAATCCAATGATTAAGTCTGAGGTGAATATACCCTGAAATGGGGTTATATGATAGGTTGATCAACTACGTATGGAAGAGTTAGTTTACCTTCTTTGTGATTGTAAACTTACCGTGTAAGAATGGTTTACGGTGAAATGTTGTTAAACCTAGTAAGAGTTCTTGGTCAATTGACCCCTCAGAAAAAGAATGAAATGTTTTAAAGGAATCCTTATATTCCTATTTATTCCATTCACTTCATAATTCCTGATAAGTTATGAAGTTTAGGGAATGTATGAAAGATAAGAACTTCTTCAAATAGAAGTTGAGAAGAAGGGTTAACTAAAATTTCGAGGACGAAATTCTTTGAAGAAGGGGAGAATGTGAGGACCCGGGTAAGGGTTTGGTTTTAAGAAATTCCGAGGACGGAATTTTTTTAAGGAGGGAAGAGTGTGACAACCCAGAAAATTGGATTGTCTAGAATTTAAGTTTAAAGAATTAGTTATTAATACAATGAATTTTTATTAATACTATTATGTGCTATGTGTTTATTAATCATTCCATAACCTAGAATGATTATTAATCAGGAGGATTCTGGCTACGAGCTAGACTGAACGAGTAAGAATTTTCAAGACAAAAATGAAAATTTTCCGGGAACAAAAATTTTTCTGGCGAAAAAGACGAAATAGGCATTATTTACCCGACGAAACTTAAGGGTTATGGTTTGAATAACCTAAGCCGTTTTGAGAGTTCGGTATATCGAAATGACATTCTGTCGAAAGATTTGATGATAATATATCGTGAAAAGTTAATTAAGCCGATAAAAGTTTTTCTCAAAAAACGTGCAAAAATCAAACGAAATAAAAATGATGAAAAGTACTGTTATGTATTTTTCACTCGTTTAGCTACGTTAGGGGAAAACGTGAAGGGAAACGCTTGACACCAAAAAGTGTTTTTCATTTTTTCGGAAATCCGAAGAATGCGTAAAAGTTAATCGGTAAAGGAAAGACGGAATGTCCAAAAATATTTGGATTTCGAGAATCGCAGTTTTTAAACCGCTTGACGAAAACACGAAGAGGCGAAGCACGAAGCTTCCAAGGGAAGCTACGTAAGGAGGTGGGGCGGCCACTTGGCCACCAAGTAAACTTGGTGGCTAAGCTTTGAATAGTAAGGGGGTTAGGGGCGAAATGACTAAAATACCCCTAGCTTTGGTTTTCTATATAAACAAGCCTTAAGCTTATTTGTTTGGTTAGAAATTTTCAACCAACACTTGAGAGATATAGAGAGAGAGTTCGGATGGGAGAAGAAGAGGAAGAAGAATGAAGAAAAGCTAGCTCGATTGCACGCTTTGTCCGACGGAAGGAGATTAAAGAAGAACCGTAATCTGAACCCTAGTTTATTCTAATTTTCTTTAAGTTTAATATGTTCAAAAACATAACTTAATGAAGATAAGAAGTAGATGAAGTTCAGAATGATTTCATATGGTTGAAATCATGAGAAAACGAAGAAATAAGAATTAGGAATTTAGTTTATAAATTTCTTAAGGAAGTATAAGATTCGTAAGGATTTTGAGCGATTCGAATGAATCTTATGAATGAGTAGGTCAAATAAGTAAGGAATGATGTTCTATAACATCAAATTCCAAGAAAAAGTAAAATCGTAATCCAAAATATTGATTAAAAACGAAGAACGCGAATAACACGCGAAGAACACGAAGAACGTTGTTGATGGACAAATTTAAAACCATCGTAAGATAATTATTGTTGATGGACAAGTTTAAAACCATTGCGTATAAGTTAGTTGCTTATTTCTTGGTTAGGAACGTTAGAAACATTCATGAAGAATGGATTAAAACTGAGCTATAATGAAGTTATGGCAAAAAATTTCTTAAAAGAAGAACGAGAATTAAAAAGTTAGTAAATGAACCCGAACGTGTAGGGTTTCATAAGAAAGTAAGAGAACATAGAAAATGTTAGTTGTGGACTCAAGAACGAACGAGTTTCGAATTCGAATGACTGAATTACGGACGAATGAATGAAGAACGTTAATAAAGTAAAACGAACGAAGAGCAAAGATTAAGCCAATTTAATGACATGTTAATGGATTCAGAATGAAGTTCTGTCTGAGGGTAATCGAAGTATGTAAGATAAGGAAGAAAATGGCTTTGGAACGATCTTATTCCGAGTTATAACGAATAAGATATAAGATTTCGAAGTCAGCAACTCAAGCTTGTAAAAGACTTAGAATAATTTTTCTAGGTTTCATGCTTGGCACCGCAGCGCGAGTCGTGCCTTGGGGGTTGGTGCCATAGCACGAGTTTGGGCCATTAGCTACTGCTAAGTGGTGTTGTAGTGTGAAAGAATGGGAAGGGCACGGCGCCACAGCGCCGGTGCAGGGCAATGCCCAAAAATGAGATTTTTATTGCTCAATTACTAGGGGATGTGCAAGAAAGAAATATGGGCATGTAACTCAACTAATGTAACACTTAATTAGGTGTATTAAACCTTTGATGAAGGTTGAACAAAAAGATTAAATGAGATTAAAAGGTAAAGAATGTAGACGCGGGTTACGGAACCAATGTCCGAGAACCGTAGTCACAATGAAACGAACATGAGGGATTGCTATAATTGTGATTCCTTAAACGTTGTTTGATTAGGCTAATGAATAACATTTAGATGTTATGTCATGGTCATGACAGATGAATGTAAAGCGTTTAGACGCTGTGAATGCAACGTTGTTGCGATGAACGATCGGTCTTAGCATACAACGAACTGTATGGCTTTGACATTAGGAAAGAATAACGAACATGGGGTTCAGGTGACGAATAATGAAGGAAAGCGATTAAAACCTTGGATGAAGGTTGTATAGAATTAAGAGGCAAGTAACGTAAATGTTGAATACGTAAATGATCCTTGTGAATCGTATTCACATCGAGTGAACGTTCTAAGTATACATTGGTTGTATGACTTAGACATTGACGGGAGTATTAAGGAAGATATGAATTATCAAGAAAGCCGTAGCGAACGGTAAGAAGATTAATGAAAGCCGAATGTGAGTCGGATGAGAATGTTAGAATAAAATATATGCGTTGAACACTTGAACCGGGTTAAAGGTTAAGTGTACGCGAATATTAAACGGGTAGAACCTACACCATTTGTATGGTTTGACCGTAGGATAATCAAGACCAATGATTAAACATGTGAATGGTGAAGAAGCTAAATTCAAGGCAAGTTCATATAACGTAAAGAAGCCAAGTTAATGTTTATAACTTGGATGACGTTCCGAGTCGAATGAACCGGATGTTATAAGATAAGAATAAGGTAACATAAAATGTTTAATGCTATAAATGCGTAGAATAAACATTGAATGATCGTTCTGAGTATACAAAAGACTGTATGACTTGGACGATAAAGAATAAATCCTAAGGTATGACAATTATTTGTCAGAAAGCCATAAAGAATAAGAATTTGACTTAACGAACATTATAGTTTAATAGTTCGGGTAAGTTAAGATGAATTTAGGTTGTAGTTCAATCGTAACCTTTGATGGTTGACATATGGGAGCTGAGCTAAACAATTCTTTTAGAGAGCGAAGGTATATAAAAAACTGGCAACCGATCTAACTCACTATTATGGGCAGTGTAGATGAGATGGGAACTTGTTTGTTGGTTGTTTGTGGAAAACCACTCGGAGTGCCATATGGACTACTAGCAGAGAAACGATGTGTGCTGAGTCCTAGGAGAGTTATAAAAAGAAGATAAGAATGTATATCATCAAAGATGATGAACGTATTAAGTAAGACATCTACGTATGTCATGAAGCCATTAACCGGTAAAAGAAGTTGGTCGCGTAAACTAAGTTTATATGAATGTGAACCCTAAGAAGTAAAGTAAAATAACCAATGCGTAAGTCAAGTATATGACTAATTGGTATATGTGTTATTTCCTTATGTGCTCATAGGAATTGGAATGAGCAGTTCAGCTTAAACTATAAGTTGTAGCTGTGCGTAAGGCAAGTTTCCTAACTTCATTCATATTTTTAAATGAATGCTAGTTTCTAAACTTCTCAGATGTTGAACTTGAGAAGTTTTGTCTATGTGCACATGTGTGATATTTGCACAAGGTGTTAGAATATATGAGGCCTTGTGCCATAATGTGAAAACTTCGGTGTTTCTATGATATAAACTGTTCTGTGATTGAACTGTTCAATATGAGTATGTTCTGTTTATACATGAACCTTTATTGTTAAGTCTGTGCTATTGATTATAGCCAGACAGAATGTGTATTAAAGAAAGTAGAGAATGAAATTATTTCAAAGTGAATGTGACTAGTGTTTTAAAATGATAGGAATCGAGATTATTCCTATTATTCAAGCTGCTGCATAACCTTTGTTCGGTTATTGAAGTCTGAAAAGAATGTTTAAATTCTTGAAGTTGTTTGTTCAACTGTTATGACATGTTGGTCAATTGAATGCTCACACTTGCTTTAAATAAAAACATTTCCAACGAACGATGTTAGAATAACTTAAGGATCCCGTTAAAGATCAAGCTGATCGGTATCCAGACGATGTGCCATTCATTATATGAATGATCGTGAAAATCAAGCGAAGACTTGTAATATAGAATGATAGAATTAAACTATAGAATGGTTTAATGAACGATTATATATCCTTGGTTGCGGATAAAAGTCATTTGTGCAAGATGTAAAGAATAATGTAATTAACATTATTTGTAATAAAAAAGGTTTTAAGGTTTTAGAACTAGGGATTTAAGGATATATGTTGTTATATTTAACTATATAATGATGTATGTTTGGAAGAAGATAGGAGATTGACGTACGGATTTCAAATGTGAAAATAGACCGAATTTCGGGGCGTTACAGGTTGGTATTAGAGCTGATAGGTTATAAATCTTAGGTATGAGTACCTAAGACTATAATCGTAGAGAGAAGGATAAGAAGATTACCACGTGATCATAGTAAATCGCAGTAACAGGCGAGCTGTTAAACGATGAATGATTTATAGCTAATGCTATGAAGAATGGTACTACGAAGTAGTACAGGAAGAAGAACTCAGATTGAGTTATAAAGGATAGTATATGAATTAAAAAAAATCGTATTAAGTAAAGAGAAAGTTAGAAGTTGTAAAATTTCAATTGAGGACTCATGTGATAGCTGAGTTGTATGAACCTTTGTATGGGAAAAGGTTTGTGCTTGGTGTAACAACTGCTCAGTTTATTACAGTGATAATCATTAGAATTGGTTGTGCTATCAAGATGTATATGACGAGAAGGTGAATCTTTTCTCATGTATGTACTTGAGAATGACATTTGAAAATTTTGAGATAAGAAATGGAGAACATACGACCATTGAGTCACCACCAATCAACAACCAGGATAATGTGCATCAAGAAGGCAATAATCCTCCAGTAAACAATAACACCGACCAAATGATGAACGATGGGATGTTTAGGAGCTTTCTACAATTCATTCAACACCAAACGAGAGAGACTCCTGTTCAAAATACAGGTGGAAACAATGGCGGCTAGTCACTGCTAAGAAATTCAAGGAGTTGGGACCGTCGGAGTGTTTGGAAAATCCAGAGCCACTCAAGGAAGAAGCTTGGATTAAGTAGATCACCAAGATATTTGATGTCTTGGGATGCACAGAAGAGCAAAAGGTTCCCTTCGCAACCTTTATGTTGTGTGGAAAGGAAGATTACTGGTGGGAATCTGTAAAACGTACTCATATGTCCGAACTTAAAATGTATTGGGAGAAGTTCCAAGAATTATTCAATGACAAGTATTTTCCAGAAAGTATTTATCATACGAAGGAGGTGGAATTCATCAAATTGGAACAAAACAATATGACTGTATCACAATACAAGGCCAAGTTTGCAGAGTTATCTCAGTTTGTATCCCATTTGGTGGATAATGAGAAGCGAATGACATAAATATTTCTAAGAGGTTTGAAACCTGATATTCGTCAATACCTCATTTCTCATAAACTTTGTTTATATTCAGATGTTGTGAATAAGGCTCAATTATTAGAGAGATATAATGAGATAGCTCAACCAAAAGACAATAACCGGCAACACGATAATAGTCATACTAGTGGCAACAATCATCGAAACAGTGATAACCAACGTGGAGGAAATTATCATGCCATAAATGGTAACAACTTTGGTGGTATTCCTGGCCAAGATAATAGAAGAAATGAGTCAAGTAGAGATTTTAAAAAGAGATGATTCAACAATGACGGAAAGACATCGGCAGCAGCACCAGCACCAGCAAAAAATTCTAGAGGAGGGGAATGACCGCCAATTAGATGCTACAGATGTGGAGAAGAGGGACACATCAGTCCAAACTGTACACAACCTTCCAAGGTGTGTTTCAGTTATGGAAAAGATGGTGGCATCAAAGGCTGTCCCAGACAAGTAAAAGTCAATGGTTCAAGGAAGAGTGTTTGTCGTGACTTCTCAAAAAGTGAGGAACCCGAACGAAGTTATCACGGGTAAGCTAATCATTAACTCTTGCAAAGTCTATACCTTATTAGATACCGATACTATCCATTCTTTTATTTCACCTGCTTGTGCTCAACGTTTAAACTTGACTTCTAAGAAATTAGACTTTAACTTATCTGTTGAAACTTCTTTAGAGAAACCTTCATTACATCCATTGTTTATGAATCTTATTTGATTCAAATTTGTACCCTCACATTACCTGTTGATCTCATCTCTTTGCAAATACTTGCATTTGATGTGATTTTAGGGATTGATTGGTTAACTACTCATCATGCTAAAATTGATTATTTTCGTAAGGTCGTTAGTTTTCATATTCCTAACCAACCTGTTATGAAAATTTAAGAAACCAAACCACTAAAGTAAATCACTGTCATATCAAGCCATAAATTCATTCACTTATTAAAAAACGGATGTCAATCTTTCTTAGCCCATGTCATGGATTTAAATAAGAATACGTCAGATTTGAATGATATTTCTGTTGATAATGAATTTCCTAATGTATTTTCTGATGAACTTCCTGGCCTACCCCCAAAACATGAAATTGAATTTTGTATTGACCTTGAACCCAGTACAAAACCCATTTCCAAAACCCCATATCGAATGGCTCCTATTGAACTTCCGGAGTTAAAAACTCAACTACAGGAGTTGTTAGAAATTGGTTTTATTCATCCTAGTACATTGAAGAAGAAAGATGGGAGTATGTAACTTTGCATTGACTATCGGGAGTTGAACCATATCATTATCAAAAATAGGTACCCGTTACCTCGTATTCATGACCTGTTTGACCAGTTGCAAGGTGATAAATACTTCTCAAAGATCAATCTTCATTTCAGATATCATTAGTTAAAGATTAAAACTGATGACATTCTAAAGACTGCTTTCAAAACTCAGTACGGGCATTACGAATTCTTAGTCATATCTTTTGGATTGCTAATGCTCCTGATGCCTTTATGGATATGATGAACTGAGTATTCAAGGAATATTTGGATCATTTTGTGGTTGTCTTTATTGATGACATCCTCAACTACTCCAAAAGCCATGAAGATCATGAGCAACACTTGAAGCTGATACTCCAAAAGATTCGTGAGAACAAGCAATATACCAAGTTGAAGAAATGCGAGTTCTGGCTTGAGGAAGTAGCATTTCTTGGGCACGTGATATCGAAGTGTGGAATATCAGTTGACCCGGCGAAGATTGAAGCAATACAAAGTTGGGAGCAACCTAATTCAGTAACCGAAATACGTAGCTTTTTGGGCTTAGCTGGTTATTATGGGAGATTCATGGAAGGATTTTCTCGAATCGTCACTCCATTAACTCAGCTAACTCAAAAAGATACAAAGTTCGGATGGAGCGAGGAATGTGAGAAGAGCTTCCAAGAACTCAAGAGGAGACTCATTTCAGCACATGTTCTGACAATACCATCAGGTTCGGAGGGATTTGTCATCTATAGCGATGCTTTAGGAAGAGGTTTAGGATGTGTTCTCATGCAACATGAGAAAGTCATAGCCTATGCCTCACGAAAACTCAAAGAAAATGAGAGGAATTATCCTACTCACGATCTAGAGTTGGCAGCAGTCATTTTCGTGCTAAAGATCTGGAGACACTACTTGTATGGGGAGAAAGTGGAGATTTATATAGATCATAAAAGCCTCAAATATTTCTTCACCCAAAAGGAACTCAAAATGCGGCAACGATGATGGCTCGAGTTGTTGAAAGATTACAACCATACCATTTAATACCATCCTAGAAAAGCGAACGTGGTAGCTAATGCGTTGAGTAGAAGATCATATGCGGGTACGATTACGATATTGTCAACACAAAGGCCCATTTTGTATGACTTACAAAGGATGGAGATAGAGTTGAAAACACCCACATAAAAATGGAAAATATACAAGTAGAACCAACTTTAATCTATAAAGTTAAAGTTGTTCAAGCTACAGACCCGTAGCTGATGCGTATAAAGAAGAAGAAAGTATAAGAAGGTGTTATTCTAGAAGCAAGGATCGATGAGGAAGGAATACTTCGATTCAACTCCAGACTTTGTGTTCATAACGACTCTGATTTGAAGTATAAAATCATGATGGAGGCACACAAAACACCGTTTGCAATCCATCCTAGAAGTACCAAAATGTATCATGATCTTCGACATACATTTTGGTGGAGAAATATGAAGAGAGAGATTGTGAAGTTTATCTCAAGGTGTTTAACTTGTCAACGTGCCAAGACAGAGCATCAAGTACCAAAAGGTCCATTGCAACCACTTAAATTTCTATAATGGAAGTGGGAGCACATCAACATGGATTTCGTTACTGGTCTTCCCAAGGTTTCTCAAGGCATAGATGCAATTTGGGTAATTGTCGATAGATTAACCAAGTCTGCTTATTTGTTGCCTATACAAGAAACTTATTCACTAGAACGTCTTACTCGTATGTACATAGATGAGATTGTGAGATTGTATGGTATGCCAGTATCTATAGTTTCTAATCGAGATCCAAGATTCACTTCACGATTTTGGGTCAGGTTGCAGAACGCTATGGGCACTAATTTACGATTCAGTTCTGTATATCATCCCCAGACAGATGGACAATCAGAAAAGACTATTCAAACTCTTGAAGATCTATTAAGACTCTGCGATCTAGACTTCAAAGGAAGTAGAGACAAGTACTTACCATTGGTGGAATTCTTCTACAACAATAGTTATCAAGCAAGTATAGGAATGACTCCATTCGAGGCATTGTATGGACGAAAGTGTCATTCTCCAGTATGTTGGGACAAGGTGGGTGAAGCAACGTTGTTGGGACCAAAAATGGTATGCATGACTACATAAAAGATTCAAATGATCTGGCAACGTATACAAACCTCACAAGATCGATAAAAGAGTTATGTTGATCTTCATCAAAGGGATGTAGAGTTCAATGTTGAAGATCATGTATTGTTATGTGTTGCTCCATGAAAAGGAGTTATGAGATTCAAAAGAGAAGAAAGCTCAACCCTCGATTCATTGGTCCATTTGAAATCCTTGATCGTGTAAGAGTTGTGGCTTATAGACTTGCCTTAACGCCAAGTATGTCTTGTGTTCATAACGTTTTTCACATATCTATATAACGTAAATACGTGAAAGACCCGAACCATATTATTGAATTAGTACTAGAGGAGATAGTGGAAGATTTAACGTATGAGGAGGTACCTGTCAAGATCTTGGATAAGAAGGAACATATTCTACACTCAAAGGTTATACCTCAAGTCAATGTTTTATGGAGAAACTACGATATTGAGGAAATGACCTGGGAGTTAGAATCTGAAATAAAAATAAGATATCCTCACCTCTTCGACCTGGGAGGTTTGATGGGTGGGTTTTATACCTACGAATTAGCCTCTAATTCAAGCTTGAGCTGCATTAATTCTTTGTTTTTATGTTTCATTTTACTTGTTTATTGTTGTTTTATGTTTAGATGTGGTGGCATAGCATTTGGACTTAAAGGTGGATTCATGACGAAACTTGGCACGAAAAGAAGCTTAACTTGGATAAAAAAAAGAATGGACCCCCGTTGGGGCGGACATTATAAAGGCAAAACCTCTGCCCGGGCGGGGGTACTTAATCAATTAGCAGAAGCATGCCCCATTGGTGCAGACATTATAGAGTGAAAACCCCCACTGGGGCGGGGGTACGGGAAAGGCTGAGTCTCCTGGTTCAGTTGTAATGCTGTAGTAGCGTGAAGGATAGTGGTTGACATAGTGTGGAACTCAATTGGGCAATGAATTATGGTCAAGATACAGGTTCTAGGCTGGTTATTAACAGAAACAAAAAGGGAGATAACAACTAACAATCAATTGGCAATTTGAAGACTTATTTTTGAGCAAAAGCATTTGAGGAAGGATTTGAAGGAGAATTCACGATAATTGTAGATCGAAGCTAAGGAAAAGGGTGGTTCTGGATTAATTCTTTTTCTTTAGTTCAATAATTGTAATTGGGATGATGTTTACTTTGACTATTTTAATTTTTATTTCATCTATGATGAACTAATTTACTTGTTAGGCTTATAACGGATCTTTGGGTTGAACAGTGATTATGTAGCTTTTGAATTTCAGTTTAATAATTTATTTTTCAGTTTATCTATATTTATTTATACTTGAATTTATGAATTGCTTGATCACCAATTCTATGTGGATTTGTATGGATTTGAGAGAGGAAATATAAGTCTAGACCTAGTCATTATAGCGTGTGTTCTTGAATTCTGTGATTGAATGGGATCTTGATGATTGTTAGGGTAGAGATATGCCTAGCATCGTATGTAATAGGATAGAGAACTTGAACTTAAACCTTCTTTGATTGTAATTCACATAGAGATATAGTGAATTAGTTAATTAAGGTGTTTATCTTAATTCTATCTAATTTGTGGATTTAAGTTAATATGGTATTAGTACATCGAGAGATGGCTAGTTCAAATTGAGTGTTCTTGATTAATAAATTAGGATAGTGCATTAAACTGGAATAAAGGGTAATAATTAGAGTGATACTTAGAGTGAAGTTGTAAGGCTAATTCTCTAATATTTTCTTAAAATTACAGTTTTTAAGTTTGTTGATTGTTTGGTATTCTTAGTATTTTTAATATTTTAAGTTATAATTCTTAAATTGGATAGTTTAATAAAATTTAGATTAATAGAAAGCTGGTAATTGTGAGGGTTAATTTCATATTTAATCTATGTGAGAATGATACTTAACATATAATTGTATTACTTATTGACCACGTGCACTTGCGTGCGAGCGTAATTAGATTTTTACTCAACAAGTTTTTGGCACCGTTACCGGGGATTAGTATAGATTTTAATATTTTTCAATATCAATTTAATTAGTCCAGTTTTACTTAAATATTTTTTTTTGTTCTTTCTTATTTCAGGTTCTTGAAGTGGTTTATGAAAAGTTGGTCCAAAAACCCAGACTTGCTTCATTTTGAGGAAGATATCGAGAAACAGTTTTAAACGCTAAGTAAGTGGATTAAAGACACAAGGGAAAACTTTGAGAATTCTGAGAAAGAAGAAGAAATAATGGCTGTCGAAGACCAGAAAGCGTTACGGGACTTTCCTACTCCTAAGGTGACTGAGCTACAGTCAAATATCACCAAGCCGACGATTGCTGCAAATACGTTTGAAATCAAGCATGGGACTATTCAGATGATCCAAAACTCGATTCAGTTCGGAGGACTTACAAATGACGATCCGAGTGAACACTCGGTCAACTTTTTGGAGAGATGTAACACTTTTAGATACAATGGGGTGTCAGACGATGCAGTCAGACTTCTCTTGTTCCCATTTACCCTGTGGAACAAGGTAAAGAGTTGGTTACATTCTCTACCACCGGGATCAATCACCACTTGGGAAGATCTTGCTCATAAATTTTTGGCTAAATTCTTTCCACCAGTCAAATTTCTAATATAAGGAATGAGATCACCATGTTTGAGCAGCAGCATGGGGAGTCTTTATATTAGGCATGGGAATGATACAAGGAACTACTCAGGAAGTGCCCTCATCATGGAATACCAAAATGGTTGCAGATGAATACGTTTTACAACGGGTTAAGCGAGAATCTCAGGACAAGTATAGATGCAACCTCGGGTGGAGCGTTCATGGCCAAGACTTATGAGGAAGCATATGAGTTAATAGAAACTATGGCAACTAATAACTACCAGTGGCCTACCGCAAGATTGACACAACCTAAGGTAGCTGGGGTATTAGAGGTAGATGGAATAACAGCACTTGCGACATAAATTTCAGCCTTATCAAAGAAAATTGATGCTTTAACTAGTGTACAACCACATCAGGTGGCATATGTTTGAGAATTGTGCGTGGGGGAACATCCTACAGAGCAGTGTGCCATCAACCCAACATTGGTTCAGTTTTTGGGCAGCTACAATAGAATTCTGCAAAACATGAATCAAAATGCCTACAACTCGGGGAATAGGAATCATCCTAACTTTTCATGGAGCAAAAATCAAAATCAGCAAGCTCCACGACCTTCATATCCCCCAGGGTTCCAAAATCAGCATCAACAAGTAGCTCCACGTCAAGAAAAGAAACAGACTTAGAAGAGTTATTGTTAAAATATATAGCAGGCAATGAGGCGGGGATGAAAACGCAAGCGGCAACGATAAAGAACTTAGAGAATCAAATGGGACAACTTGCATTGGCCCTGAACAATAGGCCTCAAGGGATGTTGTTGAGCGATACAGAAAATAATCCGAGAAGAAATCACGACCAATGTAATGCGATTACATTGAGTGGTAAAGCTTTGGGTGCCGACCGTGATGGGAAAGCAAGTACATAAGAGGTTTGTGAGAACGAAGAGAATTATTTGACAAGGAAAATTGAGGATAAATTTATGCAAACACCGAAGAGAGATAAACAAAAGATAATTACACCACCGGTATCGTTTCCCCAAAGATTAAAAAGTCAAAAGATAAAAGACCATTTTTCAAGGTATATGGATATATTCAAACAATTGCACATCAATATTCCATTTGCCAAAGCACTTAAGCAGATGCCACGTTATGTCAAATTCATGAAAGAAATACTTTCGAAGAAACACAAGATTAAGGACTTCGAAAAATTGGCGTTGACTAAAGAATGCAGTGCAATACTACAGAAAAAGCTCCCTCCTAAATTAAAGGATCTAGGAAGCTTCACAATTTCGTGTGCAGTTGGCAATCAAGATGTGGGGAGAGCTCTATGTGATTTAGGAGCGAGTATAAATCTTATGCCACTATCCATTTACCGAAAGATGGGGTTAAAGGAGGAAAAGCCAATAAACATCAGTCTAAAACTCGTAGATAGATCCATTACATATCCACTGGGGATAGTAAAAGATGTGTTGGTAAAAGTTGACTCATTAATTTTTCCAGCTGATTTCGTGGTCTTAGATTTTGAAGAAGATAAGAATATCCCTATCATATTGGGATGACCATTCCTAGCAACTGGACGAACATTAATTGATGTGCCTAACAGAGAATTGATCATGAAAGTGTTCGATCAGGTAGTTACAGTGAAAGTATTCAAGGAAATTCCAATTCCTACTGACGAGGAGGAAAGGGATGTGAACAGGGTTTCTACACATTTAAAGTACAAAGATTGTAAAGAGGTTGGCGGTCTAAAATCTTTGATCAAGGATATAAAGTCAAATTTAATCGTAGAAATGCAGTCAATCGAGAATGCAATAAATCATTGTTAGTGTTGCGTGATAAATAAATAGCATGCCACGAATAGCCCAACCGATCCAGGATAACACAAGAAGTATTCAGGCTGAAAGACCTACAAACAAACGCTAATTGGGAGGCAACCCAATTTTACTTTTATTCTTAGTATTTTCTTTTTATTTTTAAGCATCTTAATTAATTCATAGTTCAAAGTATAAGTTTAGTGTGAAGTTAGTTTAAAGTATAATTTTAGTTCCAATTATTAGGTAGTTAATCGAGTCACGCGTTTTAGTAAATTCAACTTTTAATGTTCAATTTTCATGTTGTTACCTTAAACATACAATGTTATGGTGTTTCACGTACTTGGGAAGTGCATGGATATGTGATGGATGCAAAGAATTGGAAAAATCAAGTACAACTGCAGTGTACCCCCCCCATTAGGCGGACTTTCTGAAGAAGAAAACCCCGTCGGTGGAAGTCTTGACCCAATAACAAGACATCCCTCATGGCCCCCCCAAATCCAGGTCCTAAATCACCACGAATTTGGTACACTAGTTCTAACTATTGTGAAAGATATAAACATAAATTGTTTATACATTAAACATTATATACTAATCCCAAGGTCGAGTAACCATAACTTATACACAATTCATTATCCTATCTGACATACAAAGATTTTATCATACATTATTGTTACCAATCTATCTGCATATGTAAACTAAAGCTAGAACTGTCTTTAACCTTTCATTGTATCCGATGCATTCGCCTTAATCTGCAATGATTTATCATTATATAGCAAGGGTGAGCATGAAGGTTGCCCAGTGAGTTTAAATTTTATTTAAGGATATATCATGATTGAAAAAGTCTGAATAATAAGCTGGCTATAATTCAACAATGTAGTTGTGAATTAGCATGAACAAACTTTTGACTGAATAAGTATTAAACATGAACAAATATATCTGAACCAAACGGTAATGAAGGTGATCATCCTTTCATACCTGACTTATACATACAATATGTACATAGTACAATTCTACAACGGCAATCAGCAATGATTAACCATAAGCATATCTGAATGAAACAACTCTTAGTAGAGTTAAGAAAAACTTGAATGTTTCGTTGATTACCGTTACGAAATATAACTTAGCTTTATCCCAATACCTAATATAGATAATACCGATCTCCAAATATTAGAATAATATTATCATAGTATAAAATAACCTAAACATATTACCACATAATCCTATCAGTCTATACAGCTATCACAGAAGACCTAGTATCAAGTCAAACTATTGCAGTCTGAGTTGAGTTCGGTACTATTCCGACATCCCGAATGACTAATCGGACAAAAATCGAATTAAGTTCAATTAAACTCTGCCTAAACACTTAACAATTATCTTAGGTAATTAATCAATCAAAATAATTTTCATAGGCCCATAATAATTTTCAAATAATTATTACCATTTATTATGATTTTTCAATCAATAATATCATATTTATATGCATTAAATACTATGTACTTTCATTATCATTAATATTTATTTAATATTAAATATTAATGAAATCCTTAACATAATATTATAATATATTTATAATATCTCAAAGTATTTTTAATACTTTATTATTACCGTTAAATGATTTTAAAGTAATTAAAACTATTATTAATTATCTCGCCATTAATATTAAAATATTAATATTTTCATGACAAAATATCAAAAGCTATATTTTATAACTTGAAATATTTTTATAACACTTAAATTATTTTTATATAATTTTAAAAGCATTAATTCTATTTCCCCATAATTTATTTAATACATTTATTAAATTAATTAATTACCATTAATATTAATTTATTAATGAAATTCATCACAAAATATTAAAAGTTATTAAAATAACTTAAAATATTTTCTTATACCATAATATAATTTTAAATGATTTTTCAAGTATTAAAATCATTTTTAAATAATTTATTTAATATTATAATTAAATAAATTAAATACCACTTATATTCCAAAAATATTAAATATTTATGAAATTTACTCAAAATAATTAAAAACTAATTTTCAGGCTTTAAAATAATTTTTTAGGAATTTATTATGTATTTTTAATAATTAAAAACCATTTAATACCAATTATTTAATAAAAATACTAATTTTATAATTAATCTGTCGCTAAAGGGCCCTATAGCGACGAAACTGTCACTATAGGTGTTCTTGAGCTCAAACCGAGAAACCCATGCCAGTTGCCGAGTTACAAGGTTTGACCACAATTTGTTCCATGATCCTAAGTTTTCTAGGTAGTTTAAAGCATTAAGGTTGTAGTGGTGATGTAACCCTACAAGCATCAACAAGTTTCATGGCAATCCAACATCAAAATCAAGAGATATAGGCTCTCAAATTGCATGTCAGAGCTGTTCTTCATTTTTGGGTTTTCTAGAAATGAAGAACAATTCGAGGGGCTACTTTCCATGTCTTGGATCTATGCGTTGTAGGTTTGCTTAGTGTGTTGTAAAGGTTAATACTTATAGTAAACATGTAATAGAGCAATTCTATAACATAATATCAGTATACTATCAACACAATCACAAGATTCAAGCTGGTCAAACATTGTCAGAGAAAACGGGTTTTGAAGAATCTGGGTTTTCCAGATTTGTTCTTCAGGCATATCGGTCAACATAGTTTGACCATCATTATCTACGATCCAGTGAACGATCTGGTGGGTCTAAGGGCTTTGATGTGTAGTTCTTATGTCATACTACCAAGATCAAACATTAACATGGTCAGTAACATTAACAGTAGCAAGATCCGTGGCTTACAAAATCGTTGTCAGATTTATGGGTTTCTGGGTTTACCCAGATTTCCAGTTTTCGTGAACGGTCAACGACCTTTGACTGCTTATAACTTTCGATCTGCACATGATCTGGACTTGATTCAAGTTCCAGATCATAGACAACATAGCATACTACAGATCTATAACATAAAACACAACAGATCATTAACACACAAAGATCTATGGGCCCTAACATATGGCTGTCAGGCAAAAAATTTCTAGTTTTCCAGATTTCTACAAACTCAAATTTCGAGCACCTAAGTGTTATGGATCTGTGAAATTACAACCCAGATCACTAATATAAACTACAAACAACATATTTAAACACTTAATCATAACATCTAAAATAAAACACATGGATCTTCAAATTTAGGGTGTATACCTCCTTTTTGAGCTTGATCTTGATTCTGACCTTGATGTTTGTTCTTGGCAAGCTAAAGACTGATATTGGCTTTGTTTCTCACTCACTATCACTCAAAAATTTTGGATGGGAGAGAGAGAAAAGAGTTGGCTATGTTGAGAAGTAAAGTGTGTAACTTTTCTATACTTGTAAGCCTTTAATCCATGATGCAATGTATTTAACCTAGCAAGTTGGCTGATTAAAATGATTACTAGACCACATGGCTAGCTAGAGTTGGTCACCAACCACTAGTAGGGCTAGATCTACACACCACCTCATTAAAATATTAAAAAGGGTAGTTTGGTCATTTGACTTATAAAGTAAATGGCAACTTGGTAACTTCTCACAGCCATTAGGTTTTAACCCTTAGGGTTTAACCCTAAGGTTACACAAATTTTTATTCTAGACTTTTCTAATTAAGTTTTAAAAATAGAAAATTCAGATTTCTAATTTATAATTAGGATTTCCTAATTACAATAAAATTTCCTAATCACATTCAAGCTTGCCAATTAAGGTTAATATTTCCTTAATTAAAATTGTTAATTTAGCATTTAGGTTCCATAATTGTACATTAGGGTTTCCAGTTGAATAATTAGGGTTTTCTAATAATCAATTAGGGTAATCCCTAATTAAATAAATAACATAAAAACCTTAACACTTATCTTCAAGCTTCCCAATTAGGGTTTTAATATTCTGAATTAGGGTTTCAGATTCTCGAAACTGAAATTAGGGTTTCCATAGTCGGTAATAGGGTTTCTTATCAATCGTTAGGGTTTTCTAACTGAACGACGAGGTTCTTAATATATTATTAGGGTTTGTGACTGATATAATTTATCCGGTCAACCCTTGACCCTTAACCACATATTGTACACACATATGACCATATACACAAATACTCTTAACATTGTAAACCTTCACCAAAAGTTTTTAAATTCACAAAATTCATTCCCAAAAATGTCAAACACATACACTTATTTTCTTTCTAGGTTTATTATTTAACCTCTATTCAATCTTTTAAGATTTTATTAAATTGTCTAAATTCTTGAGTTATCACACCTCCCCCCCTATTTGGGCGGGTATCTCTGATTTATAACCCCGTAGGGTCTGAAGTTTAGGGATTTAAACAGACAAATTCGGCAGTTATAAACAGTAACCCACTTTCTCTACTTCTTTTCCCCTTGTAGCATAACTGATATCCACTCCTATACCCCCAATACCCACGCTTTAGCCACACGAAATTCCTTTAACCCATTACATCTCTATTCTATATCTCCCCTATAAATCAAACCTAACTACACAATACTTCCACTACATTCCATACAAGTTCAGTCATACAAGAGTTAGAGTTCCTATAGTGCGAATTTTGACAGCCAAAAGAGAGGGGGAATTCAACAAATTTATCAATACATTGAGGGCAAGCAGTTAGTTCTTATAATTCCTCACCACTTACCACCATACTTGAAGTGCTATTACAAATTTGGGGGGTTTTGTGAGTCATGCACACTAAGTGTTCGACGAATTTTTCAAGAGAAGTTTGGCAGTATTGTGGCTAGGGTTCATCCAATCAAGTACCATGGCACCAAAACCAGTAGCAAAACTACAGCGAGGCGAGAGCTTTGGGTCCACACCACCGACTAGAGATTTTGACAGGAGAAAGTTCATAAGTGCCGCCACCCCAATCATTATGACTACCTAGTGACGAAGGCACTAACCCCAGAGTGCGGCTTGGCAATCGAGAACATAGATGGCGAAATGATGCAACACATTTATGAAAAAGGATAGAATAGGTACACTGAAGAGCCGGAGCCTGCAGTTGTCAATGTGGTGAAGGAATTATATGTCAACGTGGAGGATAAGGCCCCATTCATAGCATTTGTGAGGGTCAAGCAGGTTCCTTTTAGTGCTAACACCATTAATGAGTACTACCTCTTGCGAGTTCCTAGAGAGTGCCAATATGCCTATTTGTGTGATCATGATCCCGACTATGAGGCCATTTTAACTGAAATAACAAAGTTGGGCACCACATGGGTTAAGGAGCGCAAAGGGGGCACCATCTTCCACAGCAAGGATCTGAGTCGGTATGGTAAAATATGGTACGCATTCATGTTTGCCAAGCTATTCCCATCCACATATATGATAGAGGTGACCGAGGAGAAAATACTTCTCTAATATGCCATCGTCTAAGACATTCTCATCGACATGGGTGCCATCATCAGTTTTTCTATTCGAAGATGCCTACGAGGACCATTTTCTGGCGGCTTACCACACCCATCTCTCATATGTGGGTTATGCAGGCAGGCGGGAGTTAGGTGGTCCGGCGATGAGACCACACAGATGCCGCTACATACTTTAGACACAATAATGGTCGCGTGGTATTCAGTATGGCCTGGGGGTGAGTCTCACCCAAGAGGAGTCGGGTTCATATTTCCACCAGCCTCGGAGGATGAGGCTAATGTTGAGGATACCTCTGACGACGACGAGTTCCAGGTGGATGAGACGATGGGAGAGCAAGAAACTGAGCAAGAAACCAATGGAGATACGTTTAGCCATCAATTTTAGAGCATCCAGAGACAAGTGAATGGGTATAATAAAGATGGCAACAGACTGATGAGGAGACTCATGGCCAGGCAGGACCATATGTTTGAGACCATGAATATGTTTTTTGCCTCATTTAACACAACGCTCTAAAGTTTCAACCCCAACGCTCAGTTTCCATATCAGCAGCCTGCCCCGATGCCAAGTTTCCAACCCTCTAATTCGGATAATGAAGAGCAACAACCACCACCACCTCAAGCTTAGGTGATTACAGGGAAGTCCTCGTTTATTTCATGCTTTATCGTTACAATGAGGACATTGTAATTTTTATGTTTGGGGGAGTTAGTTTAATTTTTATGTTTGCATGTTTAATTTTAGTAGTTAGATTTGCATATGTAGTTTCATGTTTAGTTTTAGGTTCATTAGATGTTTACATTTATGTAGTGTAATAGTTGCATAATAGAGTAGTATTGCAAATAGTTTTAATTAGTTTTTAATCATGTTATGTTGTGTAATAGTTGCATAATATAGTAGTATTGTAAATAGTTTTAAATCATGTTATGTTTACCATATATATAAAAAAAAAATAGTTAAGTATTGTGTTATCTTGCATAAGTCCAGCGATTTGATATAGTTCAGTTTATTTTGGCCAATGATGAGATTGGGATTAAGTAGACAAGTAAAGTACCGGCTATTAGAACTTTGACGTAATTTTCTATTATGAATTGGATCTTTTGCCTTTTTGAAACTGGTATAATATGGTTAGCACATTAATAACACCTATGTGGACTGATTTTGTAATGATCCAAAATTTTAAATTATAATTTAAATATTTATTGAGTTATATAAATATTATTTGAGGTGTTTATTGTTAAATAAATATTTTATTGATATGATGGTTGATGAATCTAAATGTATTAGAGAATTTTCTAAATTAAATTAATTTATAATTTAGAGGTTTGTATTATAACATGAGGTGTTATGTTGTTTTGTTGATTTAATAATTTCGATGGTATGTTAAATTATTAAATAAAGTTATAATGAAAATTATAATTTTGATATTTGCTAAAAGGCTATATTTAATTAAAATATAGTGTGTGATTAATTTAATGGGTTAATGATTGATATGAAAATAATATGTGATTATTGTTTATAAACTAAAGTGTTTATTAAAATAAATTAAAAAGGATTTAAATTAGTTTTTGCCAAACAAGACTTAAGTATTTTAATCCTTTAAACTTAAAGAGTATGCCAAACAAGCCTTATGGCTTTTGGAATTTCTAGTTTTTGAAAATCAAATAAAATAAATTAGAATAATAATTATATATATATGTTAGTTTTGTTACTGCCATTTTATTTAAGTTGGCGTATTAAGACTAACAGTTTATTTCCTACGCTAGTTATCAGTTTTGTATTTTGGTTATTACGCATTTTATTTTTTTCCAAGTGTGAGAGTACTGAGTTCTGAGAAAAATTGAGAACTTGAGAGAGGATTGGAGAGGAATCTAGGAATTTTCACGTCCATTCCAGTGTATTTAACAAGAATTTCTGTCAAGCAACAAAAGGTATGTTCATAACTATGATAATATTTATGTGTATATGTATTTCACGACAAGATTTTTCTTATGTTCTGTAAAATCAATTATTGAATTATGGACATATATAGTTGATAATTGTGGTTATACATATTTGTAATGCTGGAGTAATGTCCAAACAAGGAAATTGCATGCTAAATTGTTCGACAGTAGGAAAAATATAATATCAGTGTTTATGTTCTTCATATAGTTTGAGTAAGTATCAATTTTATTGGCTAATTCGTATGTGAAATTATAAATTAAAGTCTGTATATGTTAGTTCATTGAGATACGAGCATATCGTAATTTGAATTAATTGATTTGGTCATGTATTGAATTCACAGTGATGATTTTTAGGATGAAAGTCAAGAAAATTGAGTTTTTCATGAAAACATGAAGATTGAGAAAATTAAAATAGTTTTAGTAGTTGTTAAATTGTGCTAAGTGGTTGAATAGGTTAGCAATCATGTTTATGATAGTTGTATAATTATTTTACGTGTTATTATCACTGTTTGATGGGTGAAATTCGTGTTAGTTGGCTTAAGAAAAGTGTCGAGGCTCTGTTTTGCAAAAATGAGTTCTGCAAGTCTCGCGGGCGTGCGGCCTCCTCATACAAAACTCACGCGGTCGTGCCAGTGCCCATTTTCAGACACTGAAGTCTGTTTATTCTGCAGATTTTGGTTATTCCTTGTAACTTAGCTTAAGTTTATGGAATGTGAGAATCATGTAACAACAAGGTTAAATAGAGTCTTGTTATGTGGATTATGAATTCAAAATTTTAAAAATGATTAGTAAATCTAGAATGCGCTATGTGATAACTGAGTATACATAATGAATGCTAGACAAGTATTGCGAAGTAAAACACTTAGAGTTTCTGAAATGTAAATGGTAATTATCATGTTATGATATGATAGCATATCTAATAGGTATTGTGGTTCTAAAATTATGTGTAGGTGATCGTGAGTTTAATTTTATAGCTTACGCTCAAGGCAAGTTTCTAAACCCTATCTTTTTATATTGAGAAAGTTTTCGAGCTCTACAATTTTGTTGAGTTAGTTTTATTATTGCATGGTGTAACTTTATTCTTTTGACGAAGCAAGCTTATTGTCTTAACTATTATTGAATAAGTCAATTGTTCCTAAGATTCATTCGAGCAAACTTTGACTCTAATGTTATCTGAAATTCTCATTCTAACTTGTTTATAGTTAAGCAAGTTTCTTAAATTCCATTATTGTATAATGAACGCAGTTTTTGATTTCTCGTTTCTATTATTGAACTATTTTAACCCTTGCATGAATTTAATACCTTGTTGGACAAGTTTTTAGTTTCCAGCTTGCTATTGGTTATGGTACGTTTTGTAATATCATTTCTAATATCATAAGACTCTAACCTTAGCTTATTTATTGTTCAAGCAAAGGTTTACCAATTTCTTCATTTTGTTAAATACTTATGCTCTATAGTTATTTCAAGCATGAGTTTAATATGTATAATCAGTTCATTTATGATTCTCAATTGTCTATGCTATGTTGTGATTATTAAACACTATTGATTCAACTAGTCCTCTAGTTGATGTTCATTGAACTTCAAATTACCCTTGAAAGTTTATCCTAACCACACTCTCTTTGGTGCGGACTTGTACTCTAAATACTGAGATGAACAACCCTATTATTATTAGGGGATAACTTACGCATAGCGTTAAAATGTTTTTGCACAATACATTGTACGAAGGGCTGATCCCCCTAAGTACGAGGAGTCCTTATAGTCTTATGATTGTTAAAGTTGGAGTTGAAAGATTACTTGCAACTATGGACATAGTTCATGGTCTTATGACCCTTAGTGAGATATATTCCATATTTTGGATTCTAGTTTTCGATTATCATTGATAGAGTACTACTCAGTTTTGATGAGCCTATTGTTGGCAATTATTATTGTTATTCTCCTGTTGATCCATTATTACATCCAGTGAGCAATTGTTTTGCTCACTCTTGCATATTTATAAATTCATTCCAGCTAAAGTTGAGAAGGTAGATGAGCCTTCAACTAGCAAAGGAAAGGGAAAAATGTACAAGTGATGCTGATTTGTACTTTTGTTTACTATTATGATCATAGACTTTTAATAAGGATGTAATGTAATAGTTTATTTCCGCAATTGAATGATGTTTAAAGGTTAGATAACCTAGGATGTTTTTGAATTAATTGATGTAACCCTATTTGAAGGGAGGATTATGGTTCAAATATTATTTTATTTGGGTAGATAGTATGATTGCATGGATAGTGAGCACCAAATCTTGTGGGAATGCAGTACCTAGATTTGGGGGTGTCATAGGTTGGTATCAAAGCCTTAGGTTATGAACCTTAGGTGGGGGGAAAAGTCTTAGGAAGTAACCTTTGAAACGATAGTGATGATTAACTCTTATCCAGTTTCAGAAAAGAGAAAGTAATAAAATACTTATGTGCTTATGTGATTATAACTTATCTGCTCGTGAGTGTCGAGTAGTAATGGTTAGTAATTAAATATTTAAAATTTTATTGATAGGATTAATAATGTAGAAGGATCCAGTCAGGCTAGGGAGGAAGGATCCTAAATGCCTAGAGAGGAGGAGCCTCGAGATATTCAGGTGGTTTGGGAACAACTCGCCACGGGAAGCAGATTTAAATCGGTCACATGATAGTTGAGCAGCGGGGAGAGTACACGATGAGGAGGATGAGATAGAGATGGATGAGGAGGACCCCGTGGAGCTGCCACAGTCGGGGGATGAGGAGGAGGAGGAGGAGGAGGAGGAGGAGGAGGAGGAGGAGGAGATTCCACTTAACTCGATAGCTGCCCGTATGTACGACGAGGTGTATGGCCATAATGTAGAACTTCAGGATACGGTTGAGGAGTTACAAGAGATAGTAGTTGAACAACAGACCTCGATGGCACTGAAAGATGATGAGATCCAGGATCGAGAAGAACGACTGAACAACGTTGAAGAGAAGTTGGTCCACATTGAAGGAAAGAACGAGAAAATGATGGAAGAGATTGCAGAATTGAAGGATAAGTTGAAGGAGGAATCTACTAAGAGGGCAAGAGCTGAAGATGCATACCATGAAGCTTACCAACGAGCCGGAACAGCGGAGAGAGACGCACAAGCAAAGAGGATGAGGATGGAAGGGATGAATAACGTGTTCAACACCGCGATCAATCGAGCTCAAGATTGGGTCATGGGTTAATCAATTTAGTTCGAGACGCTACCCTCATACATATTAGACCGCCGAACAATGTTTTGAATTATGGATGAAGAGCGTTGTAAGGTTACGCAGTATCTTAGTAGGACGTCGTAGGTTGATATGTAACTATTATGTGATTCATGAATAAATATGATGTAAATCTCGGGTATGATATAACCAATGGGATGGATGATGATGATGTTGTCCTGTAACTGTTATAGTTCAGGAAAAGAGTGGAAATAGCAGTGATGCTATTGTTTTGATGTTTTTTTGAAAGATGATGAATGAATAAAAGTTTTTATTTTTATCCAAAGTGTTATGTGTTACATGATAAACTTTTATGATGTGCAACCTAAGTATATAATACTTAAAAAGGTTGAATAAAAACTAATGGGTGTATTCTAACAGAAAATGGCTTCAAGACGTCAACCACCACGACAAAGAACCACTGAGGAAAATAATGACAACAATGTGGAAGGAAACCCTGTTCAGCAGCTAGTGACGTTACTGATGGGTGCTTTACAGAATCAACCTCGGAATCAGGGTACTACGTTTAAGGACATCAAGGCGATTGGACCACCAGAATTTTGAGGGTCCATGAATCCAGTTGAGGCTCAGACCTGGATCATGGAAATCGAGAAGGTTTTTGATGTTACTAAGGTCGAAGATAATCAGAAGACTGCTTTTGCAACATTCATGTTGAAAGCAGAGGCTAGTTATTGGTGGCAGGCCAAAAAAGCTCGGGAAGGACCAGGAGTGATGACCTGGGATAGGTTTAAGGAGTTGTTCTTCGAGACTTATTTCCCAAAAAGTTCGAAGGGTCAGCTGGAAGTGCAGTTTTTGGAACTGAAGCAGGAAACGATGTCGGTGTCTTAGTATGCCACAAGGTTCAACGAGTTGGCGAGGTTTGCGCCATATCAGGTCAGCACGGACGAACGCAAGGCGAAGAGGTTTGAACAGGGATTGAAGCCCTGGTTGTACAGTAGGGTTTCCCTGTTCCAATCGAAGACATTTGCACCAGTGATGGAGAAAGCAATTCTCGCTGAAAGTTGAGGCGAGACAGTAACAAAGCACAACCAGGAGCAGAGGAAGAAGAAAAGTGAAGGTGAAGCTAAGATTAGTGGTGGTGGTAATGGTGGAAATGGCAACAATTTAAAAAAGAAGTGGAATGCGAATGGGGGAGCTGAAAATCAGCAAAGAAACCAACAAAATAAGAAGTTCGAAGCATGCGCTATGTGTGGAAAGTTTCATAAGGGTGTGTGCTTGATGGGGAAGCGAGTATGCTTCAATTGTGGCCAGGAGGGTCACAACACCCCAAATTACACCCAAGCTAAGAAGAATGTTTGTTTCACGTGCAGGTCCAAGGATCACTTTGCTCATAAATGCCCTAATAAGAGATCTGGTGAGGCAAATGGAAGCAAAGGAAATGCTAGTGGAGGTGCACTGGCTATTGCAAGACCAACATCAACAAATAAGCCTACAACAAGAACCTTCAACATGACGGTACAGGATGCGGTGCAATCAAAAGATGTCGTGTCAAGTATTATCCCAATCAATGATATAAATGCATATGTATGATTTGATTCGGGTGCTACTTGCTCATTTATTTTTGATGAATTTGCTAAGAGATTAGAAATACCTAGTGAAGAGTTGAATTTTCCTTTAAACATAGAAATTGCGAATAGAGAAGTGATTCTTGTTAGGTTGGTATACAAGAACTGTAGGGTGAACATTAAGGGAAATGTTATAAAAGTAGATTTAGTCCTGATAAAACTTGGAGAGTTTGATGTTATATTGGGAATGGATTGGTTGTTTAATTATGGAGCGATAATTGACTGCCAAAAGAAGTGTGTAAACCTTATGACTCCGTCAAAGGTAGTTTTTCATGGTAGCAGATCACCTAGACAGATGAAATGTCTAACGATGATGCAGGCCAAGAATTCATTGAGTCATGGCTGTGTAGGGTATTTAGCTAACATAGTCGATACTCAAAAGGAAAAGGGTATAAAATTGGAAGAAATACTGGTGGTTATGGAGTTCATAGACGTGTTTCCGAAGGATTTATCAGGACTTCCACCTAACCAAGAAATCGAGTTTGTGATCGACTTAGCGCTAGGAACCGGCCCAATATCAAAGGCCCTGTACAGAATGGCTCCGGTGGAAATGAAGAAACTAATGGTGCAACTGCAAGAACTGCTGGATAAAAAGTATATTCAACCGAGCGTGTCACCAAAGGATGGATCAATGTGTCTTTGCATTGATTATAGGGAATTGAATAAAGTCACTATTAAGAACAAATATCCGTTGCCAAGAATAGATGACTTGTTCGATCAATTGAAGGGTGCTAGATATTTCTCAAAAATAGATTTGAGAAGTGGGTATCACCAATTAAAAGTAAGGAAGGAGGATGTACCGAAGACGGCATTCCAAACTCAGTATGGGCAGTACAAATTTTTGGTGATGTCGTTTGGTTTGACAAACGCCCCTGCAGCGTTCATGGATTTGATGAACAGGGTGTTTAAACCATTTTTAGACAACTTTGTGGTAGTGTTCATAGATGATATTCGGGTGTACTCAAAAACTCAAGAGGAACACGTGGAACACATACGTCTGACGTTCGAGACGTTGAGAAAGGAAAATTTGTACGCGAAATTCTCTAAATGTGAATTTTGACTGGAACGTGTACAATTCCTTAGATATGTAATTGATAAGAATGGGATTTTCGTGGATCCATCAAAAGTTGAAGCTATTATAAATTGGGAACAACCAAGAACTCCATCAGAAGTGAGAAGTTTCTTGGGATTAGCAGGATATTATAGACGATTTATTCAAGATTTTTCCAAGATTGCTACTCCATTGACAAATTTGACAAGAAAATCTATAAAATTTATTTGGACAGAGAAATGTGAAGAAAGTTTCCAAGAATTGAAAAAGAAGCTCAGTGTGGCACCTGTGTTGTCATTACCAGATAATACAGGAAATTTATGGTGTATAGTGATGAGTCACACAATGGATTTGGTTGTGTCCTTATGCAAAACGACAAGGTTATTGTGTAAGCATGAAGGCAGTTGAAAGGCTATGAGAAAGGATATCCGACTCATAATTTAGAGTTTGTGGCGGTTGTGTTTGTACTGAAGATATGGAGACACTATCTCTACAGAGAAATATGTCAGATCTACACAGACCATAAAAGTCTGAAGTATATTTTCACATAGAAAGACTTAAACATGCGGCAAAGAAGATGGATGGAACTGATAAAAGATTACGATTGTGAGATCTTTTATCATCTGGACAAAGCTAATGTGGTTACAGATGCCTTGAGTAGGAAAGGTAGAGAAAAGTTAATGTTGTTAACAAATAAAGAGGAGCTTATTACAGTAATGGCAAGGTTAGAGCTAGAAATCAAATTTCAAGAAGAATTCGATGAAAAATTATTCCAGATAGAAGCTAGTCTAACTTTGGTGGACAAAGTGAAAAACGTTCAGCTACAGGATGAAGAATGCAAGAAAATAAAGGAAAGCGTGGGTGAAGGAAGAGAAGTAAAGTTCAAGGTTGATACTGAGGGAATACTACGATTTGAGGGACGAATTTGGGTTCCAGTAGTACAGGATATTAAAGAAGACATCTTCACAGAAGCTCATAGCTCAAGATATTCAATTCATCCAGGAATTACGAAAATGTATCAAGATTTGTGGCGTCATTTTTGGTGGCCGAACATGAAATAAGATGTTGCAGAATACGTTGTGAAGGGTTTGACATGTTAGAAAGTGAAGGCCGAGCATCAACGACTAAGCGGAATACTTTAATCGTTGGAGATACTGGAATGGAAGTGGGAGCATATCACAATGGATTTTGTGGTCGGTCTTCCAATGGCTAAGAAATGATGCGATCCGATATGGGTGATAGTGGACAGATTAACAAAATCTGCACACTTTTTGTCAATAAAGATTAGATTTAATCTTGATCAGCTAGCGAAGCTATACGTTAAGGAGATCGTCTCAAGACATGGAGTTCCAGTGTCAATTATATCAGACAGAGATCCGAGGTTCACATCAAATTTCTAGAAGAAACTTCAAGAATGCATGGTAACACAATTGAAAATGAGTACAGCATATCAGCCACAAACCGATGGGCAAAGTGAACGAACGATTCAGATGCTTGAAGATATGCTTAGAGCGTGCATCTTGGATTTCAAGGGAAACTGGGATGATCATGTACCGTTGGTGGAATTTGCATACAACAACAGTTACCACGCAAGCATTGGTATGTCGCCATACGAGGCGTTATACGGTAGAAAGTGTAGAACTCCACTATGCTAAGATGAAGTTGGAGAACGACACCTGTTAGGCCCAGAACTGGTTCAGTAGACAGCTGAAGTTGTCAAACTCATCAGAGCAAGGCTAGTGGCTGCTCAAGATCGACAAAAAAAGTATGCTGATCAACACAGGCAGAGTCGTGAGTTTGAAGCAGGATATTTCGTATTCCTAAAAGTTTCTCCTTGGAAAGGAAAGATTCGTTTCGGCAAGAAAGGCTAGCTCAACCCGAGGTTTATTGGACCTTTCGAAATTTTGCGAAAAGTGGGGGAGGTAGCTTATGAAGTAGCTTTACCTCCAGAATTAGAGCATGTGCACAATGTTTTTCATGTGTCGGTGTTACGACCTTATAAACCCGATTACAAGCATGTGATCTAATATGAACCATTGCAGTTCAGTAAAGATTTGTCCTACGAAGAGATTCCTATCCAGATAGTCGACAGGAAAGAACAAGTGCTCAGGAATAAAGTGATACCTTCTATGAAGGTGATGTGGACGAACCACAACGTCGAAGAGGCTACGTGGGAACTCGAAACGAAAATGATGAAGAATTACCCTGAGTTATTTGTTTAGTCTTTGTTTTCAATTCTGGGGATAGAATCTTTGTAAGTAGGGGAGAATGTGACGATTTGATTGTTTGAATTGTGATTCTGGGGACAGAATCCTTGTAAGGAGGGAAGGATGTAACGATCCGAAATTTTAAATTATAATTTAAATATTTATTGAGTTATATAAATATTATTTGAGGTGTTTATTGTTAAATAAATATTTTATTTATATGATGGTTGATGAATCTAAATGTATTAGAGAATTTTCTAAATTAAATTAATTTATAATTTAGAGGTTTGTATTATAACATGAGGTGTTTTTGTTGTTGTGTTGATTTAATAATTTAGAGGGTATGTTAAATTATTAAATAAAGTTATAATGAAAATTATAATTTTTATATTTGCTAAAAGGCTATATTTAATTAAAATATAGTGTGTGATTAATTTAATGGGTTAATGTTGGATATGAAAATAATATGTAATTATAGTTTATAAACTAAAGTGTTTATTAAAATAAATTAAAAAGAATTTAAATTAGTTTTTGCCAAACACGGCTTAAGTATTTTAATCCTTTAAACTTAAAGAGTATGTAAAACAAGCCTTATGGCTTTTGGAATTTCTAGTTTTTGAAAATCAAATAAAATAAATTACAATAATAATTATATATATACGTTAGTTTTGTAACTACCATTTTATTTAAGTTGGCGTATTAAGACTAACAGTTTATTTCCTATGCTAGCTATCAGTTTTGTATTTTGGTTGTTATGCATTCTATTTTTTTCCAAGTGTGAGAGTACTGAGTTCTGAAAAAAATTGAGAACTTGAGAGAGGATTGGAGAGGAGTCTAGGAATTTTCATGTCAATTCCAGTGTGTTTAAGAAGAATTTTTGTCAAGCAACAAAAGGTATGTTCATAACTTTGATACTGTTTATGTGTATATGTATTTCATGGCAAGAATTTTCTTATGTTCTATAAAATCAATTGTTGAATTATGGACATATATAGTTGATAATTGTGGTTATACATGTTTGTAATGCTGGAGTAATGTTCAAACAAGGAAATTGCATGCTAAATTGTTCGACAGTATGAAAAATATAATATCAGTGTTTATGTTCTTCATATAGTTTGAGTAAGTCTCAATTTTATTGGCTAATTCGTATGTGAAATTATAAATTGAAGTTTGTATATGTTAGTTCATTGAGATACGAGTATATCGTAATTTAAATAAGATGATTTGGTCATATATTGAATTCACAATGATGATTTTTAGGATGAAAGTCAAGAAAATTGAGTTTTTCATGAAAACATGAAAATTGAGAAAATTAAAACAGTTTTAGTAGTTGTTAAATTGTGCTAAGTGATTTAATAGGTTAGCAATCATGTTTATGATAGTTGTATAATTATTTTACGTGTTATTATCACTGTTTGATGGGTGAAATTCGTGTTAGTTGGCTTAAGAAAAGTGTCGAGGCTCTATTATGCAAAACCGAAGTTCGCAAGTCGCGCGAGTGCAATTTACGTATGCGCGCGGTGGTGACCTCCTCCTACAAAAAAACTCACGTGGTCGCCTTGATGCCCATTTTCGGATTAATCAAGTCCATTTATTCTACAGATTTTTGTTATTCCTTGTAGCTTAGCTTAAGGTTATGGAATGTGAGAATCATGTAACAACAAGGTTAAATAGAGTCTTGTTATGTGGATTATGAATTCAAAATTTTAAAAATGATTAGTAAATCGAGAATGCGTTATGTGATAACTGAGTATACATAATGAACGCTAGACAAGTATTGCGAAGTAAAACACTTAGAGTTTCTGAAATGTAAATGGTAATGGTCATGTTATGATATGATAGCATATCTAATAGGTATTGTGGTTCTAAAATTATGTGTAGGTGATCATGAGTTTAATTTTATAGCTTACGCTCAAGGCAAGTTTCTAAACCCTATCTTTTTATATTGAGAAAGTTTTCGAGCTCTACACTTTTGTTGAGTTAGTTCTATTATTGTATGGTGTAATTTTATTCTTTTGTTGAAGCAAGCTTATTGTCTTAACTAATATTGAAAAAGTCAATTGTTCCTAAGATTCATTCGAGCAAACTTTGACTCTAAAGTTATTTGAAATTCTTATTCTAACTTGTTTATAGTTAAGCAAGTTTCTTAAATTTCATTATTGTATAATGAACGCTATTTTTGATTTCTCGTTTCTATTATTGAAATGTTTTAACCCTTGCATGAATTTAATACCTTGTTGGGTAAGTTTTTAGTTTCCAGCTTGCTATTGGTTATGGTACGTTTTGTAATATCATTTCTAATGTCATAAAACTCTAACCTTAGCTTATTTATTGTTCAAGCAAAGGTTTACCATTTTCTTCATTTTGATAAATACTTATGCTCTATAGTTATTTCAAGCATTAGTTTAATATGTATAATCAGTTCATTTATGAATCTCAATTGTCTATGCTATTTGTGATTATTAAACACTATTGATTCAACTAGTTCTCTAGTTGATGTTCGTTGAACTTCAAATTACCCTTGAAAGTTTATCCAAACCAAACTCTCTTTGGTGCGGACTTGTACTCTAAATACTGAGATGAACAACCCTAATATTATTAGGGGATAACTTACGCGTAGCATTAAAATGTTTGTGCATAATACATTGTACGAAGGGCTGATCCCCCTAAGTACGAGGAGTCCTTACAGTCTTATGACTGTTAAAGTTGGAGTTGAAAGATTACTTGCAACTGTGGACATAGTTCATGGTCTTATGGCCCTCAGTGAGATATATTCCATATTTTGGATTCTAGTTTTCGATTATCATTGATAGAGTACTACTCAGTTTTGATGAGCCTATTGTTGGAAATTATTATTGTTATTCTCCTGTTGATCTATTATTACATCCAGTGAGCAATTGTTTTGCTCACTCCTGCATATTTATAAATTTATTGCAGCTAAAGTTGAGAAGGTAGATGAGCCTTCAACTAGCAAAGAAAAGGGAAAAATGTACAAGTGATGCTGATTTGTACTTTTGTTTACTGTTATGATCATAGACTTTTAATAAGGATGTAATGTAATAGTTTATTTTCGCAATTGAATGATGTTTAAATGTTAGATAACCAGGGATATTTTTGAATTAATTGATGTAACCCTATTTGAAGGGAGGATTATGGTTTAAATATTATTTTATTTGGGTAGATAGTATGATTGCATGGATAGTGAGCACCAAATCTTGTGGGAATTCAGTACCTAGATTTGGGGATGTCACAGATTTAGTTCAAATTGATATATAAGGGACCTCTAAAGGATAATGCTAGTTTAAATGAAAAAATGACAATGATAGGCAGTAAAGGTAAAAAATTAGGCAAGAACCTAAGTTTGGGGGAAAAAGTGGGGTATATAAGCTTCATATCTAAAAAAATAAAAATAAACACCATGGTATGCTTGTCTAGTTTTGTGGCCTTTGTTACTTGAGTAAGTAAGCTCGAGGTGATTGTCATTACACTTAGCGCCCTAAGGTCTTAATTGTGATGTCCCCAAAACAGGTATACATCACCCATCTTGATTCGCCAAATACATGGTACAAAATTCAAATACAACTTAATAATATAACTCTCGTGTAAAATACGACAAAACTTAAATTGAGAGTTTTAGAACGAATATTGTCTTCAATACAGTATTCAACTCAAATGGAATCTTCAATACATTTATTATCACACTATTTCATAGAATAGTGAGGACTACTAAAGCTATCATCTGCACCGTCACTCCGTTTCCCGACTAGTCCCGGCTACGCTCTCATTTCCTGAAGAGGACAATGAAAGCAAAAGGGTGAGCTCAACTAGCCCAGTAAGAAATATTATGACTAAGATAATGCAGAATAAATTTATTGTTAGCCTTCAACAAAGGTTAAACCGATAAAATATAACAAACATCAAGTTTAATCGCAATGAACAAGCAATCCATTAGAAGAGTCAAGTAAAGCATAAAATCTACTATCTTTATGATTTAAAATATTTTTCATCACTTTTATCGCTGAGACTCAGCTTAATAAATAATTCACATCATCGAATCACCTCTGCACTAAGGCCAAGGATATTCTTTAGTATCACGACCATAAATTATCCATGCACTACGGACCAAAGATATTCGTGTATTCATCAATGGTCATGATCATGCCAACAACTGTCCATCAATGCATTACGGGCCAATGAGAACTTTTACCACATTATTTGTAACATTACGGTCATGATTATACCGAATAATCCTTGGTCATAATCGTACCAAGTCCATCTACGCACTACAGGCCACAGATGACTTTCAACATAATATAAACATGAGGATGATGACAATGATATAAGAATTCAATAAAACAAGTTCAAGGATAAATTTTTAAAGATTTATAATTTAATTTATCCGAAAATCAATAACGTCCAAATTGTCAACATGATACTGCTTTGTGGAGTAAAATTCAAGAATAATATTGTACAAAAAATAATTTGGACCGAAAACGAATACATTTTTATCATGAATAGTACCCCAGGTGAATATTACTCGAGTGAATAGTACCCCGTGAATAGTACTTCGAGAATAGTAACCCCATGAATAGTAGTCCGACTTGAAAAAGTTAAAACTTATCAAGAATGCTCAGAATAAAATTTCCATGAAAAGATACTGGATAAAGCGCAAATATCAAGGATATTCTACTAATTTCATGGAGTTTAGAAGCCAAAACTTTAACAAAACGAGTATAGAGTTTGAAATCTGAAATGAAATAATATCACTTACATACTACAGCGTGTGGAAGAAAATATTATTTCAAGCGAATATTGAACAAAATTAATATCACTTACCTTGCAAAGAAGAGTATTCCAACTGGTACAGCGAGGATATTCTTGAAGAAAACTTTCATTGTTTACTACGCTCAAAGTTTCTAAAACTCGAAAGAAATACGCTCAATATTATAGAAGAAGAATTCTCTGATTCTGGTGTGATTTTTAATTCTAACTTAAGCGCCTATTTATAGAAAAATGCTAGAACGTCATAGGAGACTAAATTAATAAAATATTAATTTAATTTTTCTACGCATGCCACCAACTAAGACCAAATTTCAGCCACCTCTAGTGGGTCCCACCAATTCAGCACATGTTTTCTACACCAACCAAAAGTGGGGCTCACCCATGTTTTTAATAAAAACATATTAATTTCTAAAATTTCAATAATTCATAGTAAATAGCCCTTTTATCATAAAAATACGAATTTTATGTCCATTCCATATGAAATCGAATTCTCTACAACTTTGTAGCTTTAAGCTTTTCCAAATTTCAAACAGAAAATATTTGAATTCCATAAACGGATAATTTTCAACACCTCTTAAAATTCATAACAAATCATACGTTAATTTTTAACGGTTCAAAATTTGTGGACATATACTCAAATTATATATGTATAACATATCCAAAACTCACAACGATCCAACGGTCGGATTAAAATTATAACTCATACAATAGAGCTTTAAGAACACTGATTTAATTTTTTAATACCTCTAATTCGACAAAATACTGATAAAACACCTGAACATTAATTCCTTCATTTATAACCACATAAAATAAATATTTTCCTATCCATCATTTATGTCCACATAAAATAAATATTTCGTTATCATATAGATTAATAATTAATTATTCACAAATAATATTACAGAATCACAATAATGACAACCAGGCCATTCCCAAGAAAGATGGGGCTTTCTGATAAAGATTTCTCCTTACTGACGCGCAATTAGGTGACCAAACCTCTCCTTGACAGAATTTCTAGACATTGCCAATAATGTTATCTAATAATATTATTCAAATAATATGAATTGTTGATTTGATAATGGGAAATATTGTGCAGTGACAATTATCAAAACAACAATAATATAAAATATCAACGCAGCAATTATTGAATCAATAAAATAAAATATTGAATAAGAATTACTTGTAATAATTCTTCGAGTAGTGCCTTCTTACGTAAGAATCAATAATTCAAAAATATTGTGCAATACCGTGCTACATCTTTAACCACCACGCCAGTATTACTATATTTTAACCAATTGCATATCTAACAATTAACGGTAAAACTTTTGCCATTATTTTTATAAAAGATATATTTGTTGTTTTCTCAATCTGACAATAATTCCATTGTGGGGTCCACCAATGATTGTGCCGTCGTACGAATATTCCCTGTTAAAACGAATATTACCCGACCAATCGAATATTATATAACAACTTGTGTACTTTGCAAAATTTATAAATATTATCCACAACTATAACATTATATCAAATTCACTCCATAATATTCAAAAATGATATTTATAGAAAATTCATCTTTATTCATAAAAGTTGGGGTCTTACAACCTCCCCTTGTTATGAAATTTCGCCCTCGAAATTAGGGTACGTACCTGATATGTCGAAGAGGTAAGGATACCTTGATTTCATTTCAGATTCTAACTCCCAGGTCATTTCCTCAACATCATGGTTTGTCCACAGAACTTTGACTTGAGGTATAACCTTGGAGCGTAAAATATGCTCCTTCTTATCCAAGATTTTAACAAGAACCTCTTCATACGTTAAATCTTCTGCTATTTCATCCAGTTCTAACTCAATAATGTGGTTCGGGTCTTTCACATATTTACGTAACATAGATATGTGAAAAATATTATGAAAACGAGACATACTTGGCGGTAAAGTGAGTCTATAGGCCACAGTTCCTACTTGATCGAGGATTAAAAATGGGCCAATGAATCGAGGATTGAGCTTTCCTCTCTTTCCAAATCTCATAACTCCTTTCCATGGAGTAACATGTAACAATACATTATCTCCAATATCGAATTCCACGTCTTTTCGATGAAGATCAGCATAACTCTTTTGTCGATCTTGTGTGGATTTTATACGTTGTCAGATCGTTTGAATATTTTTCATAGTCATACATACCAACTCCGGTCCCAACAACATTGCTTCACCCACCTCATCCCAGCATACTGGAGAACAAAACTTTCTTCCATACAACGCCTCGAATGGAGCCATGTCAATACTTGCTTGATAACTGTTGTTGTAGGAAAACTCCACCAATGGTAAGAACTTGTCCCAACTTCCCTTGAAGTCAAGGACACGGAGTCTTAATAGATCTTCAAGAGTTTGAATAGTCCTCTCTGGCTACCCGTCCGTTTGACGACGATAAGCCAAACTAAATCATAAATCTGTGCCCATAGCTTTTTGCAAACTAACCCAAAATCTTGAAGTGAACCTTGGGTCTCGATCAGAAACTATGGATACTACCATACCATACAATTTTACAATCTCGTTTATGTACATACGAGCAAGACGTTCAAGTGTATAAGTTTCTCGTATAGGTAAGAAGTGAGCAGACTTGGTCAATCTATCAATAATGACCCAAATTGCATCTATGCCTTAAGAAACCTTAAGAAGACCAGTAACGAAATCCATGGTAATGTGCTCCCACTTCCATTCTAGAATTTCAAGTGGCTGCAACGAACCTTTTGGTACTTGCTGCTCCGCTTTAACTCGTTGACAAGTTAAACACCTTGAGATAAACTCTGCTATCTCTCTTCATATTGCTCCACCAAAATGTACGTCGAAGATCATGATACATTTTTGTACTCCCAGGATGGATTGCAAACGGTGTGTTGTGCGCCTCCATCATGATTTTATACTTTAAATCAAGGTCGTTCGGAACACAAAGTCTGGAGTTGACTCGAAGTATTCCTTCTTCATCGATTCTTGCTTCTGGCAAAGCACCTTCTTGCACTTTCTTCCTCATACGCATCAGTTCCCAGTGTCCGTAGGTTGAAGCGACTTTAACTTTATCGATTAAAGTCGGTTCTACTCGTATATTCGCCATCATCACATGGGTCCCTGGAGTCTTTAACTCTATCTCCATCCTTTATAAGTCATACAAAATGGGCCTTTACGTTGACAATATCGTGCTTGTACCTGTATATGATCTTCTACTCAATGCGTCAGCTACCACGTTCGCTTTTCCAGGATGGTATTGGATGGTATGATCATAATCTTTCAACAGTTCAAGCCAACGTCGTTGTGGCATGTTGAGTTTCTTTTGAGTGAAGAAATATTTGAGGCTTTTATAATTCTTAAAGATCTCCACTTTCTCCCCATACAAGTAATGCCTCCAAATCATTTGTGCAAAAACGACTGATGCCAACTCTAGATCATGAGTATTATAATTCCTCTCATATTCTTTGAGTTGTCATGAGGCATAGGCTATGACTTTCACATGTTGCATGAGAACACATCCTAAACCTTTTCCCGAAGCATCACTATAAGACCCCAAATTTTATGAAATAAAAGTATTCAATTTTTATTATAATTATTATTCAGTAAATGGTTAAATTAATAAAAAGTTAAAGTTAAGGGTGATATATATAAAATTTTCAAAATAAGTAAGTGGCTATAAAATACTTGTTGTTGTCGGGGAATATTCGTTCGGTCGTGGAATATTCTTGTTGTCGGGGAATATTCGTATGATGGCCAAGTATGACCATTTAGGGCCCCATAATGTAATAACCGCTTGGGATGAAGAAATCGAAAAGTTTGAATTTTTATAAATAACGGTGTAATTGTTACTATTAACACTGTGGGAATACATAGTGGTTAAAATACGATAATAATATGTGGTTCGCACAAAGAGAGCACCACCAGTATTGCATGATTTTTGGAATTTTTGATTCTTACGTAAGAAGGCACTACTCAATAATTGTTACAGTAATTATTGTTCAATATTTTATTTTATTGATTCAATAATTACTGCATTGATATTTTATATTATTGTTGTTTCAATAATTGTCACAACACAATATTTCTCATTATCATATCAATAATTCATATTATTTGGATAATATTATTAGATAGCATTATCGGTAATGTCTAGAAAGTTCTGTCAAGGAGAGGTTTGGTCACCTAATTGTGCGCCAAAGAAGAGAAAAATCTTATCTGAAAAGCCCCTTTTCTGTGAACTGCTTGGTTGTCATTATTGTGATTCTGTAATATTATTTGTGAATAATTAATTATTGATTTATATGATAAGAAAATATTTATTTTATGCGGATATAAATGATGGATTTATTTATGTGATTATAAATGAAGGAATTAATGTTGAGGTGTTTTATCAGTATTTTTTCGGATTGGAGGTATTAAAAGATCAAATCGATTTTCTTAAAGCTCTATTACGTGAGTTATAATTTTTTATCCGACCGTTGGATCGTTGTGATTTTTGGATATGTTATACATATATAAGTTGAGTATATGTCCACAAATTTTGAACCGTTAAAAATGAATGTATGATTTGTTATGAATTTTAAGAGGTGACTGATTCAGAAATTAGTTTATAAATGATTTTAGTGGAAAATTCTAGAATTGAGTGGGCCCCAGTTGTGGTTGGTGAAGAAATGTGCTGAATTTTATTTCAAATGTGGTGGGTGACAATATTAGCAGGTAAAGTCATCAGGTATCAGGTCAAGTCTGCTACGGCGTGCTAGCATTTTCCAATAAATAGGGTGCTGAGTTAGAATTGAAAATCACACCAGAAACATAAGCTTTCTCTTTTTCTCTCTCTATATTATCGAGCGTATCTTTGTGAGTATTTAGATACTTTGAGAGTTGCTTTTCAGTGCAAGGTTCCTTCGGCTTTACATTCCGGTCAGAAATACTGCTCTTTAGAGGTAAGAGATTTTAAGGGTTATTATGTTTTTCAGTTTTGAAATTTTTCTGAACCTTCAAAAATTCTAGAAAAATTTGAAATGATAATTTGATGAGTATCCTAGATTGTGTCCAAAAATGGCGATTTTTGGATGTATAGATTAGGAGTTATGGATTTTATGAGAAAAGACTATTTTAAAAGTAAACCCTAATAACTCCTTGTAGTTAACTCCAAAATTGGTGAAATTTTTATTGGGAGTACATCTATATAACATCAGTATATTCTGTAAATTTTGGAATTTTTGGACAAAAGTACAATTTATGATAAATGTCTAAATATTCGGCAGTTTTGACCATGTGAAAAATAGTAAATGAATTTAAAAAATTATGAGAAAAATATATGTTCAATATGGGACTATATTCTGCTAAATCCCAGAAAAGAAAATGTGTTTGTATTGATTTGGTTTTTTTCATGAAAATGGACTAGTTATGAGTAAATGAATTAAATATGTTATGTGAAGTAACAAAATTGGAAAATAGGATTTTATGGCTTGGGAATCCTATATATGGTATATGGAGATTTTTGATGAGGTTATTGGTTATTGGTGATGAAATCTTATGAGTTTGGCATTTTAGGATGATTAAATGCATTAATTAGTAAAGTGTAAATAATTAAAATAAATTATTTATAAGTTTAAGAAATGATTAAGATATTGTGGTAATATTAATGATATTAGATTATGAGATTATTAAGTGATTTATAACATTTGGATTAAGGTGTTATGAAATCATTGATTTATGAATCTTACTTTTGAAATTAAATGTAGTTGTTGATCATATTGTATTTATTATCATATATAACATTTTAATAATCCCGATGAAGAAATTTCTCTTTGACTTGAATGTAAAGATGGGTAGATTATTGGTATGATCGTGACTATGGGTTCTCTTTGGCCGGTAGTGCAAAGATGAATTGTTGACTGGTATGATCATGACCATTGAATTTATAATTGAATATTTTTAGCTTAAGTGCAAAGGTGAATTGATCAACATGATTATAATTATAGTTTATATAAATTATGAAATAATTGTATGTTTCTTTGAGATATGAATATCTTTGGCTTGTAGTGCAGAGATGAATTTTTTATGAATATCTTTGGCCCGTAGTGCAAAGATGACCTATTGTTGAATATCTTTGGCCTGTAGTGCAAAGATGAACTGTTGTTGAATATCTTTAGCCCGTAGTGCAAAGATGACCTGTTGTTGAATATCTTTGGCATGTAGTGCAAAGATGAACTGTTGATGAATATCTTTGGCCCGTAGTGCAAAGATGAATTTATTAGTATGATTATAAACAAGAACCGTGATTTGGTATAACCATGATCTTTGATATTTTAGGTAAAGAAAGGTGATGAAAATTATCTTCATCCTGAGTGCGAAGAGGAATTTAGAATCACAATTATGATTATGAGTTATTCATGTGAATGTGGACAGGAACTATTGATTGATGTTACAAGGATAAAACATTATTGGTGGACTTTTAACATGGAGAAGATAATAGACTTTATGGTCTATTTGACTCTTCTAATGGATTGCTCATTCCGCTGCAACTATGGTTGAAAAGTTTTATCATCTACCATATGTTCTAAATCTCTGATTTATTGTTGATGAAGGCTATTGATAATTTAATTATCTTTAGTCATGATATTCTTTACTGAGCTAGTTGTGCTCACCCTTTTGCTTCATAATTCCTTTCAGGTAATAAGAGTGTAGCTGGGTCGAACAGGGGATAACAGGAGAATAGAACGGTGGTCTATAGCTGTTGAGGTTCTCCCTAAATAGTATGGAAATAATTTTATTGAGAACTTTAGATAAGTGTGTTGTATTGTATACGTCATTTGATATTTAATTTTGGTGAACCGAATAGGGTGAGGTGAACCCAACTTTGGAAGGGTGTTTTGTTACTATCATACAAGATGTCTAATGACATATAACCTCGTGTTACCATAAGACAGGGTTGTGCACATCCACTTGTTGAGTATATCTACGAGCACTTCCCAAAGATTTTAATTTCTAAAATAGTTATTGTCTGTACCTTTATGTAAGGTATCACTGTGAGGTGTTGTCCAAGGTTGGGACATAAGTCGCAGTTGGTATATATTTGTATAAAAAGTCACAGCATATGTGTTGTTGTAGTAATAAAGTTTCAGTTATTTTTTGTACCATGTATTTGGCGACTCAGAATAGGTTGGTTGGATTGGACCTATTTTGGGGGCGTCACAATCACTGTAGATGACAAATCCCTCCGAGCCAAATGGTATTGTCAGAACAGGTGCTGAAATGAGTCTCCTCTTGAGTTCTTAAAAACTCTTCTCACATTCCACGCTCTAATTAAATTTTGTATCTTTCCGAATTAGCTAAGTTAATGGAGTAGCGATTCGAGAAAACCCTTCTACGAATCTCCGATAATAACCAGCTAAGCCAAGAAAGCTACGTACTTCGGTCACTGATTTAGGTTGCTCCCAGCTTTGAATAGCTTCAATCTTTGCCGGGTCAACAGATATTCCATGACTTGATACTTCGTGCCCAAGGAATGCTACTTCCCCAAGTCAGAACTCGCATTTCTTCAACTTGGCATAAAGCTTGTTTTCACAAAGCTTTTGGAGTATCAGCCTCAAGTGTTGCTCATGATCTTCACGGCTTTTGGAATATATGAGGATGTCATCAATAAAAACGACCACAAAGTGATCCAAATATTCCTTGAATACTCGGTTCATCATATCCATGAAGGCAGCAGGAGCATTAGTCAATCCAAAAGATATGACTAGGAATTCATAATGCCCGTACCGAGTTTTGAAAGCCATCTTTGGAATGTCATTGGTTCTAATATTTAACTGATGATATCCGAAAAGAAGATCGATTTTTGAAAAGAATTTGACACCTTGCAACTAGTCAAACAGGTCATCAATACGTGGAAATAGGTACCTATTCTTGATGGTGACATGATTCAACTCCCGATAATCAATACAAAGTCGCATACTCCCATCTTTCTTCTTCACGAATAGAATAGGAGCACCCTAAGGAGACGTACTAGGACGAATGAAACCGCTGTCTATCGATTCCTGCAATTGAGTCTTTAACTCCTGAAGTTCAATAGAGGCCATTCGATATGGGGCTTTGGAAATGGGTTTTGTACCAGGTTCAAGGTCGATACAAAATTCAATTTCTCGCTCTGGGGGTAGGCCAGGAAGTTCTTCAGGGAATACGTCAGGAAATTTATTAACAATAGAAATATCATTCAAAACTGACGTATTTTTGTTTAAATCCGTGACATGAGCTAAGAAAGCTTGACATCTATTTTTCAATAAACAAATAGCTTTATGGCTTGAGATGACAGTGCTTGATTTTAATGGTTTAGTTGCTTGAATTTGCATAATAGGTTGGTTAGGAATATGAAAGCTAACAACCTTACGAAAACAATTAATTTTTGCATGATGAGTAGTTAACCAATCAATCCCTAGAATTACGTCAAATGCAAGTATTTTCAATGAAATAAGATCGACAAGTAATGTGAGGGTACCGATTTGAACCAAACAAGACTTATAAATAGTGGATGTACTGAAGGTTTCTCCTAATGGAGTTTCAACAGATAGGTTAAAGTCTAATTTCTCCGGAGTCAAATTTAAACGTTGAGCGCAAGTAAGAGAAATAAAAGAATGGGTAGAACCGGTATCAAATATGGTATAGATTTCACTAAAGTTTATGATAAGTGTACCCGTGATGACCTCGTTCGGGTTCCTTGCTTTCTGGGAGGTTACGGCAAATGTTCTCCCTTGAACTACCGGCTTTGACTTTTCTGGAATGGCCTTTGGTGCCTCCATCCCAGCTAGACTTGTCTTTGGTGCATGATAAAATCGGGCAAGGTGACCTTTTCTTCCATAATTATAACACGCTTTGGACTACATCGCGCAGTTTGGACTGATGTGTCCCTCCCCTCCGCATTTGAAGCATATGATAGGTGGTCGTTCTACTTCCTTAACAACGGTTGTTGGTGCTGATGTCTTTCCATCATTGTTGAATCTCCTCTTCTTGAAATGTCCACTCTTATTGTCTTACCCATGATTACCACCAAAGTGGTTACCATTTCTGGCCTTTTGATTCCCTCCACGCTTGTTGTCACTGCTTTGATGACTGCTACCACTGGTATTATCATTTTGCCGGTTGCTCTCTCTTGGTTGGGTTGACTCATTATCGCGCTCCAATAACTGAGCCTTATTCATAACATCTGAATACAAACACAGTTTATGAGAGATGAGGTATTGACGTATCTCGGTTTTTAAACCTCTTAGAAACATTCGCGTCATTTTCTCCTCATTATTAACCAAATGGGATGCAAACCGGGATAACTCGGCAAACTTGGCTTCGTACTACGATACGGTCATGTTGTTTTGATCCAGTTTAATGAACTCTACCTCTTTCATGTGACGAATACTTTTGGGAAAGTACTTGTCGTTGAACAGTTCTTGGAACTTCTCCCAAGACATCTTCAGTGCGGTAAGTTGAGTACGTTTTACAGATTCCCACCAGTAACCTTCCTCTGCCCGCAACATGAAGGTGGCAAAGGGAACCTTTTTCTCCTCGGAGCATCCCAAGACATCAAATATCTTATTGATCTGCTTTATCCATGTCTCTACCTTAAGTGGTTTTGGCTCTCCAAAAAACATCGGTGGTCCCAACTCCTTAAACTGTTTAGGAGTGACCATCCGAGAGTTGCCATTGTTTCCACCTGTATTTCGGACAGGAGTCTCTCTTGCCTGATGTTGCATGAATTGCAGAAAGCCTCTGAACATTCCATCATTCATCATTTTGTCAATGTTGTTGTTTGCATGAGGATTGTTGCCTTCGTGATGCACATTATCTTGATTGTTGATCTGTGGAGACTCAACGGTTTCCTGTGCTCCATTGCTATTCTCAAAATTCTCAGATGTCATTTTCAAATACTGCCACAAAACAAGGGTTAATTGACATGTCATATATTATCCCTATACTCTGACCGACCAATTAAATACCAAATAAACTTAGGTAGGTCATACTAGCGAAGGATTTCCCCGTCTCTCCCCCTAGTTCTAGTCTCACATCTTAGCCAAGGATCATATCTCTAAACTTTGATACCAACTGTGACGCCCCCAAAACAGGTATACATCACCCATCTTGAGTAGCCAAATACATGGTACAAAATTCAAATATAACTTAATAATACAACTGTCGTGTAAAATACGACAAAACATAAACTGAGACTTTTAGAATGAATATTGTCTTCTAGACAGTATTCAACTCAAATGGAGTCCTCAATACATTTATTATCACACTATTTTATAGAATAGTGAGGACTACTAAAGCTATCATCTGGACCATCACTCCGTTCCCCAAATAGTCCCAGCTACGTTCTCATTTCCTGAAGGGGACAATAAAAGCAAAAGAGTGAGCTCAACTAGCCCAGTAAGAAATATTATGACTAAGATAATGCAGAATAATTTATCGTTAACCTTCAATAGTGTTAAACTGATAAAATATAACAAACATCATGTTTAACTGCAGCGGAACAACCAATCCATTTGAAGAGTCAAGTAGAGCATAAAATCTACTATCTTCTATGATTTAAAAGGTTTTTCATCACTTTTATCGCTGAGACTCAACTTAATAAATAATCCACATCATCGAGTCACCCCTGCACTACGGCCAAGGATATTCTTTAGTATCACGACCACAAATTATCCATGCACTACGGGCCAATGATATTCGTATATTCATCAATGGTCATGATCATGCCAACAACTGTCCATCAATGCACTACGGGCCAATGAGGACTTTTACCACATCATTTGTAACATTACGGTCATGATTATACTGAATAATCCATGTCATAATCATACCAAGTCCATCTATACACTACATGCCACAGATAACTTTCAACATAATATAAACATGAGGATGATGACAATGATATAAGAATTCAATAAAACAAGTTCAAGGATAAATTTTTAAAGATTTATAATTTAATTTATCTAGAAATCAATAACGTCCAAATTGTCAACATGATACTGCTTTGTGGAGTAAAATTCAAGAATAATATTGTACCAAAAATAATTTGGACCGAAAACGAATAAATTTTTATCATGAATAGTACCCCGGGTGAATAGTACTCGAGTGAATAGTACCCCGTGAATAGTACTTCAGGAATAGTAACCCCGTTAATAGTACTCCGACATGAAAAAGTTAAAACTTATCAATAATGCTCAGAATAATATTTTCATTAAAAGATACTGGATGAAGCGCAAATATCAAGGATATTCTACTAATTTCATAGAGTTTAGGAGCCAAAACTTTAACAAAATGAGTATAGAATTTGAAATCTGAAACGAAATAATATTACTTAAATACTACAGAGTGAAAGAAAATATTATTTCAAGCGAATATTGAACAAAAATAACATCACTTACCCTGAAAAGAAGAGTATTCCAATTGGTATAGCGGGGATATTCTTAAAGAAAACTTTCACTGCTTTCTACGCTCAAAGCTTTCTAAAACTCGAAAGAAATACGCTCAATATTATAGAAGAAGAATTCTCTGATTCTGGTGTGATTTTTAATTCTAACTTAAGCGCCTATTTATAAGAAAATGCTAGAACGTCATAGGAGACTAAATTAATAAAATATTAATTTAATTTTTCTACGCATGCCACCAACTAAGACCAAATTTTAGCCACCTCTAGTGGGTCCCACCAATTCAGCACATGTTTTCTACACCAACCAAAAGTGGGGCTCACCCATGTTTTTAATAAAAACATATTAATTTCTAAAATTTTAATAATTCATAATAAATAGCCATTTTATCATAAAAATACGAATTTTATGTCCATTCCATATGAAATCGAATTCTCTACAACTTTGTAGCTTTAAGTTTTCCCAAATTTCAAACAGAAAATATCTGAATTCCATAAACGAACAATTTTCAAAACCTCTTAAAATTCATAACAAATCATACGTTAATTTTTAACGGTTCAAAATTTGTGGACATATACTCAAATTTTATATGTATAACATATCCAAAACTCACAACGATCCAACGGTCGGATTAAAATTATAACTCATGCAATAGAGCTTTAAGAACACTGATTTAATTTTTTAATACCTCTAATTCGACAAAATACTGATAAAACACCTGAACATTAATTCCTTCATTTATAACCACATAAAATAAATATTTTCCTATCCATCATTTATGTCCACATAAAATAAATATTTCGTTATCATATAAATTAATAATTAATTATTCACAAATAATATTACAGAATCACAGTAATGACAACCAAGCCGTTCCCAGAAAAGAGGGGGCTTTCCGATAAGGATTTCTCCTTACTGGCACGCAATTAGGTGACCAAACCTCTCCTTGACAGAACTTTCTAGACATTGCCAATAATGCTATCTAATAATATTATTCAAATAATATGAATTATTGATTTGATAATGGAAAATATTGTGCAGTGACAATTATTGAAACAACAATAATATAAAATATCAACGCAGCAATTATTAATCAATAAAATAAAATATTGGACAGTAATTACTGTAACAATTATTGAGTAGTGCCTTCTTACGTAAGAATCAATAATTTAAAAATACTGTGCAATACTGTGTGCTACTGTGCAACCACGCGTATTACTATATTTTAACCACCGGGTATCTAACAATTAACGGCAAAACTTTCGCCGTTATTTTTATTATAGATATATTTGTCATTTTCTCAATCCGACAATAATTCCGTTGTGGGATCCACCAATGATTGTGTCGTCGTACGAATATTCCCTATTAAAATGAATATTCCCCGACCAATCGAATATTATATAATAACTTGCATACTTTGCAAAATTTATAAATATTACCCACAACTATAACATTATATCAAATTCACTCCATAATATTCAAAAATGATATTTATAGAAAATTCATCTTTATTCATAAAAGTTGGGGTCTTACATTAAAAATTAAAGCATAAGTACCCTATTTGGACCCTTAATATTGGTAATTGTTTGATTTTAGTTAGATATCATCTATTTTTGAAAATCTTGAGTTTACACTGTATGATGCCTTCTAAGAGACTTGTTAAGTATTAAATTTGAATTTGCATAAGCTAGCATGGATGTTGAGCACACACACACTATACCAGTAATAACATTTTAAGATTTGATGATTGATAGGAATTATTGATTGCTTCTGATATGAAGTATTGTCGTGTTTGCTTGATTTCTCTGAGGCCGGTTGAACAGACTTGTTTCTATCACGACTGTTGGATTCGTAGGCATATAGATTAGTTGCATTACATTCTATTTCGTTGCATTGCATAGCATTTTAATTTTGTTTTGTGCTCGAGGACTAGCACGAGTTTAAGTTTGGGGGTGTTTGATGAGTGAGTTTTATACCTACGAATTGGCCTCTAATTCAAGCTTGAACTGTGTTAATTCTTTATTTTTATGTTTTGTTTTACTTGTTTATTGTTGTTTTATGTTTAGGTGTGGTGGCATAGCATTTGGACTTAAAAGGTGGATTCATGGCGAAACCTAACAAGAAAAGGATATTAACTTGGACAAAAACATAATGGACCCCCGCTGGGGCGGACATTATAAAGGCAAAACCCTCGTCGAGGCGGGGGTACTTAATAAATTAACAAAAGCATGCCCCGCTAGAGCGGACATTATAGAGTGAAAATCCCCGCCGGGCGAGGGTACGAGAAAGGGTAAGTCTCCTGGTTCAGTTGTAATGTTGCAATGCCATGAAGAATAGTGGTTGACATGGTGTGGAACTCAATTGGGCGTCGAATTATGGCCAGAATACGGGTTCTAGGTTGGTTATTAACAACAACAACAACAACAACAACAACAACAAGCGAGATAACAACTAACAATCAATTGGCAATTTAAAGACTTATTTTTGAGCAAAAGCATTGGAGGAAGGATTTGAAGGAGAATTCACGATAATTGCATATTGAAGCTAAGGAAAAGGGTGGTTCTGGATTTATTCTTTTTCTTTAGTTCAATAATTGTAATTGGGATGATGTTTACTTTGATTATTTAAGTTTTTATTTCATCTGTGATGAACTAATTTACTTGTTAAGCTTATGACGGATCTTTGGGTTAAACGATGATTATATAGCTTTTGAATTTCAGTTTAATAATCTTTCTCTCAGTTTATCTATATTGATTTGTGCTTGAATTTATGAATTGCTTGATCACCAATTATATGTGGATTTGTATGGATTCGAGAGAGGAAATATAAGTCTAGACCTAGTCATTATAGCGTGTGTTCTTGAATTCTGTGATTGAATGGGATCTTTATGAATGTTTGGGTAGAGATATGCCTAACGTCGCATGTAATCGGATAGAGAACTTGAACTTAAACCTTCGTTGATTGTAATTCACATAAAGATATAGTGAATTAGTTAATTAAGGTGTTTAGTTTAATTCTATCTAATTTGTGGATTTAAGTTAATATAATATTAGTGCATTGAGAGATGGCTAGTTCTACTTGAAAGTAATATGCACACAAGCCAATCATGTTTGATGATAAAGCATATACTTTGTAACAATCTTATTCATTTATTAATAAAAAGTATTAATTTATTAAAGGCTTTTAATTATCTACATGATGTTGTTTTTATAATATGTGATAAACCCATAGTTTTAAGCAATGCTTTTAGAATAATGATGATGATCATTCTAATGAGATCTAAATTCTTAGAAAGCTTAAAACTAAAATAGTTCCCAATCATTGGATTACTAAATTGGGGATTAGTGAATCCGGATAGATTGGGTACATACGTTGTTTTGCTCATTGGATGAGGATGATTGATCTCATGATCATTTGTGTGGAGACACTAAAGCAAGTATGTAGGTGCTTATTAGAGAATAAGTTCACCGAACGTGGCTCGCTAAGGAATACCTAATGGAGTTTTATTTGCTCACAATAGAAATTCTCAGAGTGATAGTAGTACAAGTAATCCTTGGACTTGAGATCATCATAGTATCTTGTATATGATGAGTTATACTTTGACTTATTCCTTAAGACCCTTAGGGTATATCAAAGGGTATGCTTGGGTATAATAAGTTGTACATGGAGATAATGTATGATCAATAAAGAATCTACCACTTCTAATAAAGAAGAGAAATGTCCCATGTGATTCGATAAATGACATCCCAAAGAGTCCTTGGCCAAGCGTAATGAAATTAGAAAGAAGTTTCTAATTTGCATTATTTGAGTTATGCATTTAAGGATCGAAATACATATAATTAAATAAAATAAGACTTGACAAAGAATTCCATGTCTTATATTTAATTGGGACATCAGATGGTGGAAGGATTGAATTGTACGGTAACTATTTACTCAAAGGTTCTTTTATGATTAATGTTGAAATCTATATTATCCGGAAAGTCGTTGATCGCTAGGGAGGCTTATCCCTATTGTAGAATAAATATTATTTATTTAAATAAATTAATTGTTTAATTTATTTATTTAAATAAGATTAGAATTGTTCTAATTGATTTATTCACAATTGGTTTAATATGGAGAACCTAAAGGGTCACACCATAAAAGGAAGAATAATTATTTAAGAAGTTAATGGCATAATCGTAATAATATAAAGTTATATATTTAATTTAATCTATGGTGATAGAATAAATTAAATAGCTTAATATTTATTATTTAATATTTTAAAAATATTAAATATAAATTAATAAGAGGAGTATTATTAATATTATTACAATTATTATTATTTTAATTTCTAAAAGAGTTTAGGAATTAATTTAATATAAGTACTCTCATTTATTCCTAATTGGATTAGGAAGGAAAATTAGTTAAAGGAGTTTAATTAATTATCCCTAATAAGATTAGGGAGCTTAATTAATTAAAAGAATTTAATTAATTAAAACCCAATTCCTTAATTGTTAAGGTGGGTTGCCCACATCTATAAATAAGAGGAGTCTTATTATGAAACATATGGGTTGTTGACTTTTACAACTACGTAATAATTCCAATAGTTGGGAGAGTACGCCTTTTCTATAGAGATAGAAAAACTAGGGTTGAGCCAATACCCCTTCTTCTTGAAAATTCTTCTTCCTTGGTGGATCACCTCTAGAGGCCAAACACATGGGTGACTAACGTTGATCAAAGGAAGGAACCAAACCCGGTGGATTCAAGGAGATCGCGGAGAAGTAGGAGGTGAACTCGTACCTGAGGAAGCTCGTTTCTACAAGGGTATGATTTCATAATTTCTTATTCTTCGTTTAATTAATAATTGTGCATAAAGGGTGATCCGGGTATATGGTTTGTAAACTTAATTATTTTAAACTCTGATTTTTACACGTTTTTGCACTTTTATGCAATTTGATTGCTTTCATGAATATTACAAACCTAACAGTGGCATCAGAGCCAAACCTTTATGCGAATTATTAATTGTTCAAATTTGATATGTATATTGATATGTGTTTAGAACAATTTAATTGGGCATAATTTTATTGTATAAAATTTATTTAAAAATTAAAAAACTAGCTGCTATTCGCGTGGTAAAGTATATACTGTGGTAAATCATCACGTAGATATACATGATTGCATGATACTTCCAGCCCCTTAAAAATCTTAGTACTTCACATGCCACGTGCTTTAAAAAATAAAATTTTTGGTAACTTGGTATCATGTTATATTATATATATATATATATATAGTATATATATATATATATATATATATATATACCACGTGATCATGGAACATTGTATATTATATAAACGGATTGGTCATGCGTTTTTTTTGAAAAGGAACGTTTGGATATATATATATTATAATATGTTAACAAAGCTAACTATATATATATATATATATATATTATTTATATTATATATATATAATTGTTATATATATATATATTATTTTAAATTATTTTATAATTAAAATAAAAGTTTATTTTAATTTTAAAATAAAAGGTTTATTTTAATATTAAAATATAAGGTTTATTTTAATTTTAAAATTAAATTTCATGCTAACTAATTAGAGTTGGAATTGGATTCCATGATAACTAATTGGAGTTGAAATTGGATTTTATTTTTCCTTAAATAAAGGAGTTTATTTAGATATGAAATAAGATTTCATATTATTCAAAATAAAGGAGTTTATTTGTGAATAGAAAAGAGAATCCTAATTTCCTTAAATAAATGAGTTTATTTAGATATGAAATAAGATTTCATATTATTCAAAATAAAAGAGTTTATTTGTGAATAGAAAAGAAAATCCGTGTTTCCTTAAATAAAGGAGTTTATTTAAATATGAAATAAGATTTCATATTATTCAAAATAAAGGAGTTTATTTGTGAATAGGAAAAAAAGATTTCGTGTTTCCTTTAATAATTTTTTTTTATATATATATGGAATTGGATTCCATAATTAATTAAAATAAAGGAGTTTATTTTGATTAAAATTTTGATTAAAATAAAATAGTTTATTTTATTCAAAATTGGATAAATTAAAAATAAAATAGTTTTATTTTGATTTAAATTTGGATTAAAATAAAGGAGTTTATTTTGATTCAAAATAGATTTTATACTAACTAAATTTGCCCATTAAATGATATCAATATATATATTAAATGTTTATTATTCATAAGATGAATGTTATTTATTGATGCATATGGTGATGTGTATGATAATAAATGGGATTGATTATGGACTATCGACCAATGCGATTGGATTTTATTTTAGTTGGATGCATGAATGTATGGGTTTTATTAAATGGGGTCTCATGTACTCGCTTCTCTAATTTTTCTTAATGTAAATTCTATCTCCTCCTATGTACTTCCCTCGACTCTCGATCAAGGTTTCTATTTATTTTAAATAGTTTTGTAATAGGAATAGTTAGAATTAATTTTGAAAAATTGGAGATCAAGGAGCAAGGAGCGCTTGAAGACCCGCTTGTAATTGAGCCCTGTTTAAATGTAATAGTTATATTTAAATATTAATTCTTGCACCCCTAGGGTTTGACCTTTTGGTTCACTTGGTGGCTCTAGTGAACCAAACTAGAATAAAAGTCCATAATCAATCCGGGTAGAATATAGTATTCTATATGTGCATGCTTATATTATATATATTATATATTATGCAAATATGCTTCGCATGTTTATTAATATGACGCGTATTTTATATATATATGTGTAAATGCCGCTAAACAAGATGAGACAAATTAATAACAAACCCCTCAATTTTTATATTAAGTCCTAAGCGTTCAAAGATATTTAGAATATCGAACGTCGCCTTTCTAGCATGATAAAATTAATAGAGTATTAAATATTTAATATGAGTTTGTTGTGTCACCACTAGACAAGTATTAAGTATTTAAGATGTTAATTTATCACATTTGATGCTTATAAAGAAAATTGAACAATATTGTTTTGTTGTGTCACCACAAGGATGATATTTTTCTTTTTTAATATAATGGAGTGCTAGGTCGGACTTAACTTGATAATTTTGATTCTGGATGTGCCACCACTGATCAAAATAATCTAAGAGGCAAAAGAAAAGGAGTCAGATAGTTGATGTAATTGACAAAAGTTGTCTACCTATTTATTTATATATAGTTTGTTGTGTCACCACAAGGCTATATACATTTGAAATGGGATCCTTATTCTCACTAGCAAATCTTTTAATTAGATTTTGCCAAACTATATATGAGGTAATATAGTTTGAAGAAAATAGTGGGAGATACCAATTTAAAACAAAACCTAAATTATTTTGGTAATTAATAAAAGAATGTATGTTAAAATGTTGTTAATTACAAATTCATTTACGTGTAATTTACAATGTCTAAAATTACTATCATCATCGAAGCATATTAGATGCTAAATTAACCAGATCAATTAAACGGATTGGTTAAGGAATTTGAGAATAGTTCTCATAGTCGAAAAACTATCTCTTATGTCCTTAATACGCCTATCCTCGCAATGGTTGCGCATAATGCCTCCGAGGAAGAGATTGCTACTTTTAGAAAGTGGCAAGATGATGCACATTGGCTCAATGCATCATGCTCGCATCCATGAGTAACGAGCTTCACCACAAGATGAAACTATGGATGCTCCTACTATATTCCCCGCACATCAAGTAGTTGATGGTGAGGAAAGTAGGACCGATAGATATCGAGATATCTAAGGAGCTCTTCCGATCTAGAATGGCCAATGGCACTATAAGTACAGCATAAAAGTCCTAAACATTATCAATTTGATTGATCAATTAGGATAACAGTGTTTTGTCATGGATGGAGAGTTGAGCCAAGATTTGATCTTGCACTCACTCCCTTGACTCCTTTCACAATTGTTGTGAATTTTCATATGAACAAGCTAGATATCGCCTCGGCGATTTGCTTAACATATTGAAAAATGTTAAGAGTCACTTTCCAACCAAGAAAGACCATGTCTTACTGGTAGGGGCCAAAGGATCTTCTGAAAAGAAGAACGATTCAAAGAAGGTAAGTAGAAAGGCGTAAACAAAGGATAATAAGAACAAAACCGATCACGGATAAGAAAGGAGTTTGCTTCCACCGCAATAAGCCCGACACCGGAAAGAAATCTGCGAGAAGCATCTTGCAGAGGCTAACCAAAGAAGCTTAGTGAAGTTTCGATTACAAATACAAATTTGTTCATGATTTAAAATAAATTTTTCTTTAAGTCAAGGTTCTAATTGGGTATTGATATCGACTTTGGTTATCATAAATATAGATTTATGAAGGACCAAACAGTAGTAGAAAGCTAAACAAATATAAGTAAACCTATAAAAGGGAAATGTAGCAAAGGTTGCCATATTAACCATAGAAACTTATAGTTTAGCACCGCCACGGAAAATCTATTAAGTCAATAAGTTGTTATTGTATTCCAGCCTTGTTAAAATATTATTTCCATTTTATCATTGGACAATGAAATCTTTGGTATTATAATTAAGAACAATTGTTGTTCTATTTATAATAATAATGTTTTGTATAGAACTAGAATATTACTTAATAAATTTTGTATACTGACTTACGTGAAAAATTATTTTGTAAATAGAACAAACTAGTATAAGAAAAGGAGATGATCATTCAAGAGTTGAATGTGTGTATTTGCTAAATACAACCGTGAATTATTCAAAGGTTCAAAGAATTCGTAAGTGAAACAAATTGGCAATGTATTAAGATTCTTTGATTAGATCAAGGAATAAATACTTGTGCAATAAGTTTCGGATCATCTCAAATGGTTTTCTCATAATGGACACATCCTCGATACGCAATAATAATGATTGATGTATTTGAATGAAAATCGTACTTTTGTTGGACATGGTGCGGTCCAAAATGATTTTACCGACATTCCAATATCCTTCTAGGATCATGTCCTAGAAATGGTCGATATCTACGAAAATGGTAACCTCAAAATCCATTTTCAAGACTCCATAAAAGTTATGGATGTGGAGGATTCCTAATCTTAAGTATGTTAAGATAAGGGTTGTCCAACTTATGTGAAAAGGTTTCAAAGGATAAGCTTGGGACAAGATTTGACAAGTACAATTTGTGGGACATCCTAAAGTAAGTTTAGGGTATATGTTCTATAATCCTACTTAGCAAAAGGTGTTTGTTACGAAACACGCTGCCTTCTAAGATAAAGGTGTTTATCATCAAGGGGCTAGTGGGAGGATTATAGATCTTGAAGAGTTCAAGAACCACAAAACACTATAAATCAAATAAGAGGAATCTGTAGATAGACCTATAATACCACAACTGAATCGTAAATCTGGAATAGTACCAAAGATACCTAGGAGGTATGGATTCATCATAGATCATGATGATGAGGTACACATCATAGAAGATGATGATCCAGAGTTACATTCGATGAGGTAAGACTTCTAGTGTGTACAAAAGGGTCGAATGGGAGCGTCGTGAAAATTTCTAGTATTATATGTTGATATACTACTGGATGAGGAATTACATACCAATGCTACAATCAGTAAAGATAAAGTTGTCTAAACATTCCTCCATGAATGGTTTGGGAAGAGTATCTTAATAGGGGATATAAATCTATATAGATAGATTTAAGAGGATGCTCGACTTAACCCAAGGAACATATATTCATTTGATGCTAAAGTCGTTTAGCGTGGCAAACTCTAAGAGATGTCTCATGTCCATGAGCTATGGAGTGTATCTCTCTTAATAGTCCCTAAAGACTCCAAAAGAGAGATCACATGAGTAATTATCATGTATGCAATGAAATATACGAGACCTGATGTTGATCAGTCATATTCAGGAGAAGTTCACTATGAGTCAGTGAAAAACATCTTAAAGTTCTTAACCGGCACTAAGGATGTGATCATATTCATGGTGGGTCTTAATTAAAACTAGAGGGCTTAATAGACTCAAGTTTTTTCGATGCACCAAGACGACGAAAAATCCACTTTAAGGTAAAGGGTTACCTTGAACAATTAGGTGCAAAGGAATTGAAAGGTTCCAAACAAAGAAAGAGTTGCTTTGGTTTAGTGATAAAGACAAAGTATATAGCTATAAATGAAGTTTAAAATTGATTGTTTGGATTAAAAGTTCATTATAGAACTAGAATAGTTCCTAAGTCTCATCTTGGATCTAAACATGTGTTGGGCACTTTCATTTGATTATTAGAATCATTGAAGATGGGAAATCACTATAGAGATAGTGGACCCTCAAGAACAACATTACATATCCATTAACTAAAGCTTATCCAACAGCGGGATAATCGTCACTTAGAGAAGAAGAGTATAAGATACAATGGCGATTGGCTTTAGTGCAAGTGGGAGATTGAAAGTAATATGCACACAAGCAAATCATGTTTGATGATAAAGCATATACTTTGTAACAATCTTATTCATTTATTAATAAAAACTATTAATTTATTAAAGGCTTTTAATTATCTACACGATGCTGTTTTATAATATGTGATAAACCCATAGTTTTAAGCAATGCTTTTAGAATAATGATGATAATCATTCTAATGAGATCTAAATTCTTAGAAAGCTTAAAACTAAAATAGTTCCCAATCATTGGATTACTAAATTGGGGATTAGTGAATCCGGATAGATTGGTACATACGTTGCTTGCTCATTGGATGAGGATGATTTATCTCATGATCATTTGTGTGGAGACACTAAAGCAAGTATGTAGGTGCTTATTAGAGAATAAGTTCAATTGAACGTGGCTTGCTAAGGAATACCTAATGGAGTTTTATTTGCTCACAATAGGAATTCTCAGAGTGATAGTAGTACAAGTAATCCTTGGACTTGAGATCATCATAGTATCTTGTGTATGATGAGTTATACTTTGACTTATTCCTTAAGACCCTTAGGATATATCAAAGGGTATGCTTGGGTATAATAAGTTGTACATGGAGATAATGTATGATCAATAAAGAATCTACCACTTCTAATAAAAGAAGAGAAATGTCCTATGTGATTCGATAAATGACAACCCAAGAGTCCTCGGCAGCGTAATGAAATTAGAAAGGAGTTTCTAATTTGCATTATTTGAGTTGTGCATTTAAAGATCGAAATACATATAATTAAATAAAATAAGACTTGACAAGAATTCCATGTCTTATATTTAATTGGGACATTGTATGGTGGAAGGATTGAATTATTTCAAGAACTATTTACTCAAAGGTTCTTTTATGATTAATGTTGAAATCTATATTATCCGGAAAGTCGTTGATCGCTAGGAAGCTTATCCTATTGTAGAATAAATATTATTTATTTAAATAAATTAATTGTTTAATTTATTTATTTAAATAAGATTAGAATTGTTCTAATTGATTTATTCACAACCGCTTTAATATGGAGAACCTAAAGGGTCACACCATAAAAGGAAGAATAATTATTTAAGAAGTTAATGACATAATCGTAATAATATAGTTAAGTATATTTAATTTAATCTATGGTGATAGAATAAATTAAATAGCTTAATATTTATTATTTAATATTTTAAAAATATTAAATATAAATTAATAAGAGGAGTCTTATTAATATTATTACAATTATTATTATTTTAATTTCTAAAAGAGTTTAGGAATTAATTTAATATAAGTACTCTCATTTATTCCTAATTGGATTAGGAAGAAAAATTAGTTAAAGGAGTTTAATTAATTATCCCTAATAAGATTAGAGAGCTTAATTAATTAAAAGAATTTAATTAATTAAAACCCAATTCCTTAATTGTTAAGGTGGGTTGCCCACATCTATAAATAAGAGGAGTCTTATTATGAAACATATGGGTTGTTGACTTTTACAACTACGTAATAATTCCAATAGTTGGGAGAGTACGCCTTTTCTATAGAGATAGAAAAACTAGGGTTGAGCCAATATCCCTTCTTCTTGAAAATTCTTCTTCCTTGGTGGATCACCTCTAGAGGCCAAACACATGGGTGACTAACATTGATCAAAGGAAGGAACCAAACCCTATGTGGATTCAAGGAGATCATGAGAAGTAGGAGGTGAACTCGTACCTGAGGAAGCTCGTTTCTACAAGGGTATGATTTCAGAATTTCTTATTCTTCGTTTAATTAATAATTGTGCATAAAGGGTGATCCGGGTATATGGTTTGTAAACTTAATTATTTTAAACTCTGATTTTTACACGTTTTCGCACTTTTGTGCAATTTGATTGCGTTCTTGAATATTACAAACCTAACACTACTTGAGTGTTCTTGATTAATAAACTTGGATAGTTCATTAAACTGGAATAAAGGGTAATAATTAGAGTGATACTTAGAGTGAAGTTGTAAGCCTAATTCTCCAATTTTTGCTTAAAATTACAGTTTTTAAGTTTGTTGATTGTTTGGTATTCTTAGTATATTTAATATTTTTAGTTATAATTCTTAAATTGGACAGTTTAATAAAATTTGGATTAATAGAAAGCTGGTAATTGTGAGGGTTAATTTCATAATTAATCTCTGTGGGAACGATACTTAACTTATCATTGTATTATTTGTTGACCACATGCATTTGCGTGTGAGCGTAATTAGATTTTTACTCAACAAGGTTGTAAGATCCCAACTTTATGAATAAAGATTTAATTTTCTCTAAATATTATTTTGAATAATAAGGTGTAAATTTGATATAATATTATAGTTATGGGTGATATGTGCAAATTTTGTAAAGTAAGCAATTATCATAAAATATTCGTTTGGTCGGGAAATATTCTTTTTATCGGGGAATATTCGTGACAACAAATAAGAAATCATCGGTGGACCACATAATGTAATAACTGCATATATAAAAGCGTACGTAAATAACCTTTTGTAAAAAAATAACGCAAAGCTTTTTACCATACACTGCTGAAATACTCGGTGATAAAAGTACAATAATACGAGTTGTTGCACAGTAGCACACGGTATTTCATAATATTTCTGATTATTGATTCTTACGTAAGGAGTCACTCTATTTTATTCAATAATTTTCACCGTAATTGTTGCATAGTATCTCATATTATTGATTCAATTATTGTCACAGTATCATTTGCATAATATTTTATATTATTAAATCAATAATTGACACGACACAATTATTCATATTATTAGTTAGCATTATTGGCAATGTCTAGAAAATTTTATCAAGGAAATGTGTGACGCCCCCAAAATAGGTATACATCACCCATTCTGAGTCACCAAATACATGTTACAGAAACAACTACAACTTTATTAATACAATTGTCGTGCAAAATACGACAACACATAAACTGTGAGTTTAAATACAAATATTATCTTCTAAATAATATCCACACTCAAATAAGTCCTCATTACAATTATTGATACATTATTTTACAAAAATAGTAAGGACTACTAAAAAACTTTCCAGAACCATCATTCTATACCTCGACTAGTACTCGCTACATTCTTGCCTCCTGAGAAGAAAAATAGAACAAAAAGAAAAATGGTGAGCTCAACTAGCCCAGTAAAGAACATTATGACTAAGATAATATAGAACAAATTATCGTTAGTCCTCAACAGAGAAAAATCTGATAGAATATAATAGACAACAAGTTTCAGATCAATATTCGCAGCAGAAATAACAATTCATTAGAAGATTTAAGTAGAGAATAAAATCTACTATCTTCTATGATTTAAAAGTCCATCATCAATATTTTAACCCTGTAAAATCAATCAATATACATCAAATATTCATCTTTGCACTACAGGCCAAAGATATTCATCAGTTGGTCATGTTCATCTCAACACCTGTTCATCTTTACACTACGGGCCAAAGATATTCTTCAGGAAATCTTTCATCTTTGCACTACAGGCCAAAGATATTCAGTTATATCATCATTTACGACTGCGGATGATGAAAAATATTTTAAAGAAAACGAATTCAGTGACACAAAAGAATAAATATTAGGGATTCGTACTTCGGTTTATCCATGTTCCAAAATACCCCATAATATACTATGGTGGAGTAAAATTCAAGAATAATGATCAAAACATGGATACAATCAAAGATAGTAACAAAAATAGACATCTGAGACAAAGAAAATTTAATTTTTTTTGTTAATAGTGTCGTATTCGTGAATAGTGTCGTATACGTGAATAGTATTATATACGTGAATAGTAATCCCGATACAAAAAGACAAGAATTTCACCAAAAATTCTTACCAATATTCCGACATAGTTATATTGAAAGAAATAATATCATAAAAAAATAACATCTCTTACCTCAAAAGGACAGTACTTCCGACTGGAATACCATATATCGTTCTGAAGGAAACTTGTATAGTAACACTCAAAATATCAAAATACTCACAAGAATATGCTTGATAATATAGAGAGAGAAAACTTCTGTTTTTGGTGTGATTTTCAATTCTAACCTAAGCACCTTATTTATAAGAAATTACTTAGAACACCAAAACAAAAAATTTAATAAAATATTAATATTTTTATTTAATTTTCCTACGCACACCTTACCATCTGATTTCAACAATTAACACATGCAAGTGGGGCCCACCAAAATGGAAAAAAACGTTTTTATTTAAAAAAATATTTAAAACTTAAAATATCAATTATTCCGGAACTTCAATAATTCGTAATAAATAGCCCTTTTATCATAAAAATTAGAATTGTATGTCCATTCCATAGAAAATTCAATTCTCTACAATTTTGTAAGTTTAAGTTTTTCCAAATTCCAAGCAGAACTTGACCGAAATCTACATACGGGCGATTTTAAGGGCTATAATCCAATTTCAGTCACAAAATGGGGCCCAGCAACATGTGTAACATGTTTTTAACATTTATTGTAATAAAATACTCTTCCTCCTCATTTATTCATATATCACACATTCATTGTAAAATATCACCATTATTATATTATTAAAATATAATAATATATTTAAGTGAATTATTTTATTAGAAAAGATAAAATATCAATTTTCAACAATTGTCACTTTTCAAAAAATTCCTCTTTTTATATCCACATAAATAAATATTTTCCTTACCATATACATCAATAATTAATTATTCACAAATAATATTACAGAATCACAATAATGACAACCAGGTTGTTCCCAGGAAAGAGAGGGCTTTTTGATAAGGATTTCTCCTTACTAGCGCGCAAGTAGGTGACCAAACCTCTCCTTAGATAGAACTTCCTTAGACATTGTCAATAATGCTATCTAATAATATTATTCAAATAATATGAATTATTGATCTGATAAAGGAAATACTGTGACACCCCCAAAATTGGTATACAACACCCATTCTGAGTCGCCAAATACATGGTACAGAAACAACTACAACTTTATTAATATAATTATCGTGCAAAATACGACGACACATAAACTGTGAGTTTAAATACAAATATTGTCTTCTAGACAATATTCACACTCAAATAAGTCCTCATTACAATTATTGATACACTATTTTACAAAATAGTGAGGACTTCAAAAATAACTTCCTAGAACCTTCATTCCATACCCCGACTAGTACTTGCTACATTCTCGCCTCCTAAGAAGAAAAATGGAACTAAAAGGAAAAGGGTGAGCTCAACTAGCCCAGTAAAGAATATTACGACTAAGATAATATAGAACAAATTATCGTTAATCTTCAACAGGGAAAAATCTGATAGAATATAATAGACAACAAGTTTTATATCAATATTCGCAGCAGAAATAACAATTCATAAAAGAGTTACGTAGAGAATGAAATCTACTATAATCTATGAATTTAAAAGTCCATCATCAATATTTTATCCCTATAACATCAATCAATATTCATCTTGAATCAAATATTCATCTTTGCACATCAGGCCAAAGATATTCATCAGTTGGTCATGTTCATCTCAACACTTGTTCATCTTTGCACTATGGACCAAAGATATTCATCAGAAAATCATTAATCTTTGCACTACAGGCCAAAGATATTCAGTAATATCATCATTTAGGACCAAGGATGATGAAAATGTTTTTAAAGAAACGAATCCAGTGAAACAAAAGAACAAATTTAAAGGATTCGTACTTCAAGTCATCCAAGTTCAAAAATACTTCATAAATAATCATAGTGGAGTAAAATTCAAGAATGAAGACCAAAACATGGATACAATCAAAGCTAGTATCCATAATAGATATTTTGGATAAAAAACAAAAATTTAATTTTTCTGTGAATAGTGTCGTATTCGTGAATAGTACCATATACGTGAATAGTAAACTCGACACTAAAAGACAAGAATTGCACAAGAAAAATATTACCAATATTCCGGTATAATGATATTGAAAGAAATAATATTATTTTTTTTAAAAAAATAATATCCCTTACCTCGAAAAGACGGTACTTCTGACTAGAATACTGTATATAGTATGGAAGGGAACTTGCACCGTATAGCAACACTCAAAGTATCAAAATACTCACAAGAATACGCTCGATAATATAGAGAAAAAAGATTTCAGTTTCTGGTGTGATTTTCAATTCTAACCTAAGCACCTTATTTAAAGGAAAATACTTAGAACACCGAAGTAGAAAATTTAATAAAATATTAATATATTTATATAAATTTTTCTTAGCCCACTTTCTTGGTCAAGACATCAGCCATACAAGTGACAAAATCACCAAAAAAGTTTTTCTAAGTAAAAATATTTAAAACTCCAAAAATCAATTCAGACCCGATATACCGGAACTTCAATAATTCACAATAAATAGCGCTTTTATCAGAAAAATTCGAATCTTATGTCCATTCCATAGGAAATTCAATTCTCTACAACTTTGTAAGTTTAAGTTTTTCCAAATTCCAAGCAAAAGTTGACCAAAATCCACAAACGGACGATTTTATAGGCTATAATCAAATTTTAGTCAAGAAATGGGCCCACAAACATGTTTAACATGTTTTAAACAATTTTTGTAACAAAAATACTATTCCTCCTCATTTATTCATATATCACACATTCATTGTAAAATTATCACCATTATTATATTATTATAATATAATAATATATTTAAATGAATTATTTTATCAGAAAAGATAAAATATCAATTTTCAACAATTGTCACATTAAAATTTTTCTCCATCTATATCCACATAAAATGAATATTTTCCTTATCATATAAATCAATAATTAATTATTCACAAATAATATTACAGAATCACAATACTGACAACCAGGCCGTTCTCAAGAAAGAGGGGGCTTTCCAATAAGGATTTCTCCTTACTGGCGCGCAATTAGGTGACCAAACCTCTCCTTAGACAGAACTTTCTAGACATTGCTAATAATGCTATCTAATAATATTATTCAAATAATATGAATTATTGATCTGATAATAGAAAATACTGTGTAGTGACAATTATTGAAACAACAATAATATAAAATATCAACGCAGCAATTATTGAATCAATAAAATAAAATATTGAACAGTAATTACTGTAACAATTATTGAGTAGTGCCTTCTTACGTAAGAATCAATAATTGTGCAATACCGCAGTGCTACTCTTGTGCAACAACACGTACATCGTGTTTTAACCATCGGGTATTCCAACAAGATAATCAGTAATAACTACGCCTGCTATTTATAAACAACTTATACTTATCGCTTTCTTCATCCAATCGCTTTCACATGGGGCCCACAAAAAGCATACAGCCATCATATGAATATTCCCCGATAGTAAGAATATTCCACGACCAAATGAATACTCCCCGACAACAATGAATATTTTATAACCACTTGCTTATTTAAGATGTTTGCGCATTTTACCCATAACTAACCACATTAATCAAATCAACCCTTACTATTTCAAAATAATAAATAGAGGAAATTCAATTTCATTTAATAATAAGCTGGGGTCTTACAACCTCCCCTCCTTATGAAATTTCATCCTCAAAATTGACGTACGTACCTGGTGTTTCGAAAAGGTGAGGATACCTCGCTTTCATTTCCGTTTCTAACTCCCAGGTCGTTTCTTCTATAGCATGGTTCCTCCATAAAACTTTGACTTGTGGCATGACCTTTGTGCGTAGGACATGCTCCTTCCTATCCATGATCTTGACAGGTACCTCTTCGTACGTTAAGTCTTCGGCTATCTTGTCCGGTTCTAACTCAATAACGTTGTTCAGGTCTTTCACATATTTACGAAGCACATATATATGAAAAACATTATGAACATGAGACATACTTGGAGGTAAGACCCCAACTTTTTAATAAAGATAATTTTTCTATAAATATCATTTTTAAATATTATGGAATGAATTTGATATAATGTTATAGTTGTGGGTAATATTTATAAATTTTGCAAAGTATGCAAGTTGTTTTATAATATTCGTTTAGTCGGGGAATATTCATTTTAGCAGGGAATATTCGTACGACGGCACAATCATTGGTGGACCCCACAACGGAATTATTGTCGGATTGAGAAAATGACAAAAATATTTTATGAAAATAACGGCGGAAGTTTTATCGTTAACTATTGAAACACCCGGTGTTAAAAGTACAGGAATACACGTGGTTGCATAGTAGCACATGGTATTGATTATTGATGCTTATGTGAGAAGTTACTCGATTTTGTTCAATTATTACTACAGTAATTGCTGCATAGTATCTCACGTTATTTGATTTAATTATTGTCGATATTTTATATATTATTAAATCAATAATTGAGACAACGAAGTTATTAATATTATTATTTGTAATATTAATGATGTCTAGAAGTTCTGCCCAGGAGAGGTTTGGTCACATAATTGCGCGCCAATATGGAGAAATCCTTATTGGAAAGCTCCCTCTTTCCTGGGAACGACCTGGTCAATTAATATTGTGAATTATAATAATGATGATAAATGTTGTTAAAATATTGAGAGGATTTTTTTTTTATGAATTAGTTGTCGTAAATTTTGCTTATTATTTAGATTCCCAATTACCCATTTTTCAAAATAATTGGTAGAAAGTTATCTCACTCTTGTTTTATTACTTATATATATAAATATAAGTTTTATATTATATATATAGTAATACTGGGTGTGTGCAGTATTGTGTATGATTGTGTGTGTACGTGTGGGAGAGGGAAAGTGTGGTTGGTGGCTTAAAATTTGGGTGGTGGAAAAATTGGATGGTATAGTGTTGATATTGTAGTATTATATATATATATATATATATATATATATATATATATATATATATATATAATAGATATTGCATGTGGAGATTGACTAATGGGGGAAGTAATATTTGGATTCACGGGAGGAAAGATAAGTTAGTGGAGGGAGTATAATGATCAAATGTCACAAAGTCTTGGGTGGATGTTGATGGATGTTGGTTTTGGTGGGAAAAAAATGCCATATAAGGCATGTGTTGAATATATATATACATATTATATATTTTTTTGTTTTGTTTTACTTGAAAATTGAATTCAGTTGAAGGCATCCATGAAATGTTTCTGTAGCATCCGTGATTTATTTTTCAAATAGTATCCCTTCAATTCTCCTATAAATAGAAGCTCATTCCTTCATTATTTCTTACGAATTCACTGAAACTCTAGAGAGAAAAACTATAGAGAGAAAGAAGAAAAATATTCTGCTACTTCACTACTCCTATATCCAGTTTCTTCTCAGGTAAGGGGTATTATTTCTTTTGTATTCATGGAGAGAACTTATGTTATTCCATTCTTTATTATTCTGTTGGAATAACCTATATACGCGGGCTACCCTATACTTGGTGAAATTCTTCTGTTATTCCATTCTTTATCATTATGTTGGAATAACCTGTCTATGTGAAGTTCCGCATACATGGTGAAATTCTTCTATTATTCTATTCTTTATTATTCTGTTAGAACATTCTGTCGGTGCATTTACGCATGACCTGGTTCCGTTATTTATTATTCTGTTGGAACATCCTGTCGGTGCGAATTTCGCCTTACCTAGTTTCGTAATTTATTATTCTGTTGGAATATCCTGTCTGTGCGTTTACGCATGACCTAGTTCCGTTATTTATAATTTTGTTGGAATAACCTGTCTGTTCGGTCTATCGCATGCCTGATGATTTCTTTTGTTATTCCATTCTTTATTATACTTAGTTGGTTAAAGTTTTGACTTCTATATTCCATGAAATTAGTGGAATATCATTGATATCTGCGCTTCATCCTGTATCTTTTCATGGAAATATTTTTCTGAGCATTCTTGAGTTTTACTCTACAAAGAAGTATCATGTTGAAAATTTGGACGTTATTAGTTCCAGGATAAATTAATTCTTGAACTTGTTTTATTGAATTCTTATATCATTTTAATCATCCTCATGTTTATATTATGTTGAAAGTCATCTCGGCACATAGAAGTGCATGTATGGACTTGGTATGATTATGACCGTGGATTATTCGGTGTAATCATGACCGTAATGTTACAAATGATGTGGAAAAAGTCCTCATTGGCACGTAGTGCATTGATGGACAGTTGTTGGCATGATCACGACCATTGATGAATACACGAATATCCTTGGCCCTTAGAGCATGGATAATTTGTGGTTGTGATACTAATGAATATCCTTGATCGTAGTGCAGGGATGATGTGGATTATTTATTAAGCTGAGTCCCAACGATAAAAGTGATGAAAAACCTTTTAAATCATAAAAGATAGTAGATTTTATTCTCTACTTGACTCTTTTAATGGATTGCTTGTTCCGCTGCAATTAAACTTGATGTTTGTTATATTGTATCAGTTTAACACCGTTGAAGGCTAATGATAATTTATTATGCATTTTCTTATTCATAATATTTCTTTATTGGGCTAGTTAAGCTCACCCTTTCTTTCACTGTTCTCTTCAAGAAATGAGAACGTAGCCGGGATTAGTCGGGGAACGGAGTGAAAGTCCAGATGATAGTATTAGTAGTCCTCCCTATTCTGTTAAATAGTGTGATAATAAATGTAATGAGGACTGTTTTGAGTGTGGATATTGTCTAGATGACAATATTCTTATTAAAACTCTCAGTGTATGTTTTGTCGTATTTTACACGACAACTGTATTATTAAGTTGTATTTGAATTTTGTACCATGTATTTGGCGACTCAAGATGGGTGATGTATACCTATTTTGGGGGCGTCACACATTTCTTACTCAGTCAAGAATCTGAAATGGACCAATAAATCGTGGATTGAGCTTTCCACTTTTTCCAAATCTTGTAACTCCGTTCTAGGGAGCCACACGCAACAATACATGATCCCCAATACTAAATTCCACATCCTTTCGATAAAGATCCGCATAACTCTTTTGTCGATCATGTGCCATTTGTTTATGTTGTCGAATCATTTGGATCTTTTCTGTAGTCATACGTACCAACTCTGGTCCCAATAATGTTGCTTCACCCACCTCATCCCAATATACTGGAGAGCGACACTTTTGTCCATACAATGCTTCGAATGGAGCCACACCTATACTTGCCCAATAACTGTTATTGTAGGAGAATTCCACCACTAGTAAATACTTATCCCAACTCCCTTTGAAGTCTAGGACACAGAGTCTTAATAGATCTTCAAGAGTGTGAATAGTCCTCTCTATTTGTCCGTCCGTTTGAGGATGGTATGCTAAACTGAATCATAAATCCGTGCCCATAGCTTTTTGCAAGCTAACCCAAAATCGTGAAGTGAATCTTGGGTCATGATCCGAAACTATGGATACTGGCATGCCATGCAATCTAACAATCTCATTACATACATATGAGCAAGACAATCAAGGGAATAAGTCTCCCGTATCGGCAAAAAATTAGCAGATTTAGTTAATCTATCAACAATAACCCAAATCGCATTTATGCCTTGAGAAACCGTGGGAAGACCCATAACGAAATCCATGGTAATATGTTCCCACTTCCATTTCGGAATCTCAAGTGGTTGCAATGGACCCTTAGGCACTTGATGCTCCGCCTTTACCCGTTGACAAGTTAAACACCTCGAGATAAACTTCGCGATCTCTCTCTTTATATTGTTCCACCAAAATGTATGTCGAAGATCAAGATAAATTTTGGTACTTCCAGGATGGATTGCAAATGGTGTATTGTGTGCCTCCATCATGATCTTGTTCTTCAAATAAGAATCGTTAGGAACACAAAGTCTGGAGTGGACTCGAAGTATTCCTTTTTCATCGATTCTTACTTCTGGAATAGCACCTTCTTGTACTTTCTTCTTCATATGCATCAGCTCCGGATCGGTGGCTTGAGCAACTCTTACTTTTTTGATTAAAGTCGATTCTATGAGTATACTTGACATCATCGCATGGGTCCCCGGAGTCTTTAATTTTATCTTCATCTTTTGTAAATCACACAAAATAGGCCTTTGTGTTAACAACATCACACTCGTTCCCGCATATGATCTTTTACTCAACGCGTCAGCTACTACGTTCGCTTTTCCAGGATGGTATTGAATAGTGTGGTCGTAATCTTTCAACAGCTCGAGCCAACGTCGTTGCCGCATGTTGAGTTCCTTTTGGATGAAGAAATATTTGAGGTTTTTATGGTCTGAATATATCTCCACTTTCTCTCCATATAGATAGTGTCTCCAAATTTTCAATGCAAAAACGGCTGCTGCCAACTCTAGATCATGAGTAGGATAATTCCTCTCATATTCTTTAAGTTATCACGAGGTATAGGCTATGACTTTCCCACGTTGCATGAGAACACATCCTAACCCTTTGCCTGAAGCATCGCTGTAGATAAAAAATCCATCCAAATCAGATGGTATTATCAGAACAGGTGCCGAAATAAGTCTCCTCTTAAGCTCTTGAAAACTCTTTTCGCATTCCTCGCTCCATACGAATTTTGTATCTTTCCGAGTTAATTGATTTAATGGAGTTGCGATTCGAGAAAACCCTTCCACGAATCTCCGATAATAACCAGCTAAGCCCAGAAAGCTATGGACTTTGGTTACTGTCTTAGGTTGCTCCCAACTTTGTATTGCTTTAATCTTCATCGGGTCAACAAATACTCCATGTTTTGACACCACGTGCCCAAGGAATGTTACTTCCTCAAGCCAGAACTCATATTTCTTCAACTTGGCATATAGCTTTTTTTCACGAAGCCTTTGAAGTACCAGCTTCAAATGGTGCTTATGATCTTCACAACTTTTGGAATATATTAGGATGTCATCAATAAATACAACAATGAACTGATCTAAATATTCCTTGAATACTCGGTTTATCATATCCATGAAAGCCGCAGGAGCATTAGTCAATCCAAAAGACATGACTAAGAAGTCATAATGCCCTTACCGAGTTCTAAAGGCAGCCTTTGGAATATCCTCAGTTCTAATCTTCAATTGATGATATCCAGAACGAAGATCAATCTTTGAAAAGAATTATGCTCCTTGCAACTGGTCAAACAGGTCATCAATGCGAGGTAGCGGATACCTATTCTTGATGGTGACATGGTTCGATTCCCGGTAGTCAAATAAAATAGGAGCACCCCAAGGAGATATACTAGGATGAATGAAACCGATGTCCAACAACTCCTGTAGTTGGACCTTAACTCCTGAAGTTCAATAGGAGCCATTCAATATGGGGATTTAGAAATGGGCTTTGTACCAGGTTCAAGATCAATAAAGAATTCAACTTCACGTTCTGGGGGTAGACCGGGAAGTTCTTCAGGAAATACATGAGGAAATTCACTAACAACAGAAATATTATTCAAATCTAATGTGACTTTATTCAAATCCATAACATGGGCTAAGAAAGATTGACATCCGTTTTTCAATAAACGAATGGCTTTATGGCTTGACATGACAGTGATTGATTTTAGTGGTTTAGTTGCTTGAATTCACATAACAGGTTGGTTAGGAATATGAAAACTAACAACTTAACGAAAACAATCAATTTTGGCATGATGAGTAGTTAACCAATCAATCCCTAAAATCACATCAAATGCAAGTATCTTAAACTATTGTGGACAGTTTAGGCTGATATGTCCCTCTTTTCCACATTTATAGCATATGACCGGTAGTCGTTCTCCTCCCTTAGAAATAGTTAATGTTGGTGTTGACGTCTTCACATTTTCATTATTGAATCTCCTCTTTTTGAAATTTCCACTTGACTCGCCTCTCCTATTATTATGGCCACGATTACCACTAGAGTGGTTACCGCTTTTGTCTGAATTTTTCCCTCCCCACTGGTTATCATTGCTCCGATGATTGTTGTCACCGATGTGACCCTAGTTGTGGTCCCTCGGTTGAACGTACTCATTATCTCGCTCTAATAATTGAGCATGTTCACAACATTTGAATATAGAGAAAATTTGTGAGAAATGAGACATTGACGTATGTCGGGTTTCAAACCTCTCAGAAACATCCGCGTCATATGTTCCTCATTCTCCACCAAATGAGGTTCAAACTCGATAACTCCATGAAACTTCGCCAGACTTTGGGACACCGTCATGTTGTTCTATTACAGTCTAATAAACTTCACCTCCTTCATATGACGAATACTTTCAGGAACGTACTTGTCGTTGAACAGTTTTTGAAATGTTTCCCAAGACATGTTGAGTGCGACTTAATGGGTATGCTTCACAGATTTCCACCAGTAATCTTCCTCACTATGGAACATAAAAGTGGCGAATGGAACCTTTTGTTCCTCCGTGCTTCCAAAGACATCAAATATCTTGGTAATTTGCTTAACCCACATTTATACTTTGATCGGATTCAGCTTTCCCTAGAATTCCGGTGGTCCCAACTCCTTGAATTGCTTAGCAGTGACCAGCTGTGCGTTACCATTGTTTCTACCTGCATTTTGAATATGAGTCTCCCTCGTCTGGTTTTGCCTGAATCGCAAATAGCTTCTAAACATCTCATCATTCATCGTCTGCTCAGTGGTGTTGTTTACAGGAGGAACATTTCCATCCTGTTGCACGTCTTCCTGGTTTGTGATTAAAGGTGTTTCCACGGTCTCATTCACTCCATCATTAATATTTTAAGCTGTCATTCTTAAATACTGCCACAAAACAAGGGTTAATTAAAGAAATTGACATGCAACATAATAACCCTATACTCTGACCAACCAACAAATAGGCTTAGGTAGGACATACTAACGAAGGATTTACTCGTCTCTCCCCTCCTAGTTTTATTCCCCGATCTCCGCCAGAGACCATATCCCTAAGCTCTGATACCAACTGATGACACCCCCAAAATAGGTATACATCACTCATTCCGAGTCGTCAAATACATAGTACAAAAATAACTACAAGTTTATTAATACAATTGTCGTATAAAATACGACAACACATAAACTGTGAGTTTAAATACAAATATTGTCTTCTAGACAATATCCACACTCAAATAAGTCCTCATTACAATTATTGATACATTATTTTACAAAAATAGTGAGGACTACTAAACAACTTTATAGAACCATCATTCCATACCCCGACTAGTACTCGCTACATTCTCGCCTCCTAAGAAGAAGAATGGAACAAAAAGGAAAAGGGTGAGCTCAACTAGCCCAGTAAAGAACATTATGACTAAGATAATATGGAACAAATTATCGTTGGTCCTCAACAGGGAAAAATTATATATAATATAATAGACAACAAGTTTCAGATTAATATTCACAGCAGAAATAACAATTCATTAGAAGAGTTAAGTAAATAATGAAATCTACTATCTTCTATAATTTAAAAGTCCATCATCAATATTTTATCCCTGTAAAATCAATCAATATACATCAAATATTCATCTTTGCACTACATGCCAAAGATATTCATCAGTTAGACATGTTCATCTCAACACTTGTTCATCTTTGCACTACGGGCCAAAGATAATCATCAGGAAATCATTCATCTTTGCACTACAGGCCAAATATATTCAGTTATATCATCATTTACGACTGTTGATGATGAAAAATATTTTAAAGAAAACGAATCCAATGAGACAAAAAAATAAATATTAGGGATTCGTACTTCGGTTTATCCATGTTCAAAAATCCCCCATAATATACTATGGTGGAGTAAAATTTAAGAATAATGATCACAACATGGATACAATCAAAGATAGTAACAAAAATAGACATCTGGGACTAAGAACGAAAATTTAATTTTTCTGTGAATACTGTCGTATTCGTGAATAGTGTCGTATACGTGAATAGTATCGTATACGTGAATAGTAACTCCGACACAAAAAGACAAGAATTTCACCAGAAAAATATTACCAATATTCCGGCATAATGATATTGAAAGAAATAACATCATAAAAAAAACATCTCTTACCTCAAAAGGACAGTACTTCTGACTAAAATACTGGATATCGTGCTGAAGGAAACTTGTATAGCTACACTCAAAGTATCAAAATACTCACAAGAATACGCTCGATAACATAAAAAAAAGAAAACTTCAGTTTCTGGTGTGATTTTCAATTCTAACCTAAGCACCCTATTTATAGGAAATTACTTAAAACACCAAAGCAAAAAATTTAATAAAATAATAATATTTTTATTAAATTTTCCTACGCACACCTTACCATCTAATTTCAACAATTAACACATGCAAGTGGGCCCACCAAAATGGAAAAAAACTTTTTTCTTTAAAAAAATATTTAAAACTTCAAAAATCAATTATTCCGGAACTTCAATAATTCATAATAAATAGCCCTTTATTAGAAAAAATTGAATCTTATGTCCATTCCATAGGAAATTCAATTCTCTACAACTTTATAAGTTTAAGTTTTTCCAAATTCCAAGCAGAACTTGACCGAAATCCACATACGGACGATTTTACGGGCTATAATCCAATTTCAGTCACAAAATGGGGCCCACCAACATGTTTAACATGTTTTTAACATTTATTGTAACAAAATACTCTTCCTCCTCATTTATTCATATATCACACATTCATTGTAAAATATAACCATTATTATATTACTAAAAATATAATAATATATTTAAATGAATTATTTTATCAGAAAAGATAAAATATCAATTTTCAACAATTGTCACTTTTCTTAAAATTCCTCTATTTATATCCACATAAATAAATATTTTCCTTATTATATAAATCAATAATTAATTATTCAAAATAATATTACAGAATCACAATAATGAAAACTAGGTCGTTCCTAGGAAAGAGGGGGCTTTTCGATAAGGATTTCTCCTTACTAGCGCGCAATTAGGTGACCAAACCTCTCCTTAGACAGAACTTCCTTAGACATTACCAATAATGTTATCTAATAATATTATTCAAATAATATAAATTATTGATCTGATAAAGTCAATACTGTTTAGTGACAATTATTGAAACAACAATAATATAAAATATCAACGTAGTAATTATTGAATCAATAAAATATTAAACAATAATTACTGTAAAAATTATTGATTAGTGCCTTCTTATGTAAGAATCAATAATTGGTTCAATATCGTGTGCTACTGTGCAACATCGCGTATTACTGTGTTTTAACCACCGGTTATTCCAACAGTGTTAACGGTAACAACTATGCCGTTATTTATAAAAAAAACTTATACTTGTTGTTTTCTTCATCCAATCGCTTTTCGATATGGGGCCCACACAAGGCTGCGCCGTTTTACGAATATTCTCTGACAGTAAGAATATTCCATGACCAAACGAATATTCTCCGATAACAATGAATATTTTATAACCACTTGCTTATTTAAGATATTTGGGAATTTTACCCATAACTAACCACATTAATCAAATCAACCCTTACTATTTCAAAATAATAAATAGAGGAAATTTAATTTTATTTATAATAAGTTGGGGTCTTACAAAAGGGGTTAGGTTATATAATTGCGCGCCAATAAGGATAAATCCTTATCGAAAAGCCCCCTCTTTCCTGGAAATGATCTAGTTGTTAATATTGTGAGCTTATAATATTAATTGTGAATAATTATTATGTGATGGATATTGGTTCAATTTTGATATAAATGAAGGAATTTAGCATGAATCAATTTTTTAAAGTTTGGCATATTTTTATGGAATCGCAATTATCTTCTCCGATAAAATATTCATTCAAATATATTATTATAATATTATATTATAATAGTATAATGTGATAATATAATAGTATATTTTTTATAATTTAAATGGTAATATTATTATAATAATATATTTTTTTTAGCATGTGAATAAAAGTGGAGTAAAGGTTATCATTTTAATTTTGAATTTTTTTTTCAAACTTCACGTGCATTCATTTTGGGGGTTATAATGGAGTGTTTCTCCTGCTAATATTTTTTTTCAAAATTGTGAGCCCTCACCATAAGGAAATGAGAGGTTAGGCAGAGAAAATGAGGAAGTTAGGCACTGAGGAAAAAAAGAAAAGTTAGGCAAGCATATTAGATTTTCCTCTGAAGTTGCACTATAAAAGGGGGGGTAACGCTCCTTCCTAAACACACCAAAAATCTGAGGCATTCCTACTGCGATATTTTGAGTATTTCTTTTGAGTATAAGAATACTTGAGTGTAGCTTTTAGTGCAAGATTATCTTAGGATAATATCCGATATTCTAGTCAAATCTAGTTTCTACTAAGGTAAACGATATTATTTTATTTCAGTACTCGTAAAAAATATCATTTTTATTCATACTCCATATTATGTAAGTGATATTATTTCATTTCATAGTCCTAAATTTAAACTTACTATGATAAGTATTGCTTCTATAATTCTTGAAATGATTAGAAATTCCTTAAGTTTTGTGCTTCATCTAATATCATTTCACTGGAATATTGGTATGAACATTCTTATTAAATTTTAATCTTTTCATGTTGGGGTACAATTCATGAATACTATTCATACGATACTATTCATGAGTACTGTTCACAACAAAATTTAATTTTCTTTTATGTCTAAATTATTTTTGATATATGAATATCATTCTTGAATTTTACTTCACAAATAGTTATCATGTTGACAATTTTGATATTTTTGAACTCTGGATAAATTGAATTATAAATATCTAATATTTATCCTTGATCTCACTTAATTGATTCGTTTTATCATTGCCATCATCCTCATGTTTATATTGTGTAGAAAGTCATCTTTGGCCCTTAGTGTAAAGATGGACTGTTGATTGGTATGATTATGACCAAGAATTGTGTATTGGTATAATCACAACCTTTAATGTTACATATAAGGTTTGTGGTGAAAGTCCTCTTTAGCCGTAGTGCATAGATGGACAAGTGTTTGACATGATCATGACCACTGGTGATAGAAACGATTTTCTTTGGCCCGTAGTACATAGATAATTCATTGATTGGAAATAATTATTGATTGATGTTACAATGATAAAATATTGATGATGGACTTTTAAATCATTGAAGATAGTAGACATCATGCTCTACTTGACTCTTCTAATGGATTGGTGTTTCAGCTGCAGTTGTTGATCTAAAACTTGTTGACTATTGTATTCTATCAGATTTTTCACTGTTGAGGACTAAGGATATTTTTTCTACATTATCCTAGTCATAATATTCTTTGCTGGGCTAGTTGAGCTCACCCTTTTCTTTTTGGTTCCATTGTTCTTCTCAGGAGGTGAGAATGTAGTTGGGACTAGTCAGAGAGTGGAGTAATGGTCCAAGATGGTTATTTTTGTAATCCTCATCTTGCAAAATAGTGTGACAATAATTGTAATGAGAATTTTATTTGAATTTAGATATTGTCTACGAGACAATATTTGTATTAAAACTCACAGCGTATGTTTTGTCATATTTTACACGACAATTAATAGTTATATAAATGAAGTTGAATTTGAATTTTGTACCATGTATTTAGCGATTCAGAATGGGTTGTGTGGAGCTATTTTGGGGGCGTCTTAGTATATCTCACGGTGTTTATATTTATGGCTTCTTCATCTATTGTATTCTATTATCTAGATTGTGGCTTTGCATGATTTGTTAAGTACAAGCATCCGATAAATCATTTTCATCATCATTAATAGTTTTTTTTGGCATTATGATAATAATGTGAATGCCTCTACAATTGCCAAAAATGGATAAAAAAATTAATGAGGCAATGTATTCGTTTTTAACTATAACATTGTGTTATGTATGACACGATTCATATTGCTATGTTTTTGGATATGGTGATTGTTTGACATGAAGATCCAACATAATTATTAATGCTCGTGCTTTTCAGTTTCCATATTGTGTTTTTCATTTGTTTCCCCTTTCGTTTGGATGTTTGAATTTTTGTGCAAGTAAGCTTATTTGAGACATGAACTCTTTAAAATGCATCAAGTATCTGTGTCAGATATTTGAGGCTTGGTTAGGTTTTTGTAATGTGTAAAAGACTTCAAATATGCCACTAACAATCATATCAATATAACAACTCAATGACATTGTGCATTACACTTTCTAAATATTTGTTAGTGCTTTAGAATTAAAGAGGTACCCATTTTTAACCCCATTGGTTACATTATAAACAGTTTTATCAAGAAATTAATATATATATATATATATGGGAAATGATTCATAGCAAGTATTTTCTATGGATGAAAATTGGGCAAATAGCATCATAACCGTCCATTGCAATAATCTGCAATAATCAAGGGCGGAGATTAAAAAGAGTACAGCATCGTCCACCAGACGAAGTAGCGGACGCTCTAAAAAATAGTTTCGAACCAAATTTCCCAATACACATCCGCTAGTTCAACTAGCGTACGAATCCTTTTGTCCCCTCCCCCAAGCGATTTTCTTCTTCAATTAAATCCCAATCCCAAACCATGCGATTTTCTTCTTCAAGCCATAAAGCTATTCATTTATTGAAAAATGGTTGTCAAGCTTTCTTAGCTCATGTCACGGATCTAAACAAAAATACGTTAGTTTTGAATGATATTTCAATTGTTAATAAATTTCCTGACATATTCCCTGAAGAACTTCCTGGCCTACCCCCAGAACGTGAAATTGAATTTTGTATCAACCTTGAACCCGGTACAAAACCTATTTCCAAATCCCCATATTGAATGGCTCCTATTGAACTTAAGGAATTAAAGACCCAACTACAGGAATTGATAGACATTTGTTTCATTCGTCCTAGTACGTCTCCTTGGGGTGCTCCTGTTCTATTCGTGAAAAAGAAAGATGGGAGTATGCGACTTTGTATTGATTATCGGGAGTTGAACCATGTCACTATCAAAATAGAGATATCCATTACCTCGCATTGATGACCTGTTTGACCAAATGGTAAGGCGCCAAATTTTTTCAAAGATTGATCTTCGTTCGGATATCACCCAATTGAAGATTAGAACCGATGACATCCAAAGACGGCTTTTAGGACTCCCGTACGGGCATTATGAATTCCTAGTCATGTCTTTTGGATTGACTAATGCTTCTCCTGCCTTCATGGATATGATGAACCGAGTATTCAAGGAATTTTTGGATCACTTTGTGGTCGTCTTTATTGATGACATCCTTATCTATTCCAAAAGCTGTGAAGATCATGAGCAACACTTGAGGCTGATACTTCAAAAGCTTCATGAATATAAGATTTATGCCAAGTTAAAGAAATGTGAGTTCTGGATTGAGGAAGTAACATTCCTTGGGCACGTGGTATCAAGTCATGGAATATCTGTTGACCCAGCAAAGATTGAAGCTATTCAAAGCTGGGAGTAGCCTAAATCAGTGACCGAAGTACGTAGCTTTCTCGGCTTAGCTGGTTATTATCGGTGATTCGTAGAAGGGTTTTCTCGAATCGCTACTCCCTTAACTTAGCTGACTCAGAAAGATACAAAATTCGGTTGGAACGAGGAATGTGAGAAGAGTTTTCAAGAACTCAAGAGAAGACTCATTCCAACACCTGTTCTGACAATACCATCTGGCTCGGAGGGATTTGTCATCTACAGTGATGCTTCGGGCAAAGGGTTAAGATGTGTTCTCATGCAACATGGGAAAGTCATAGCCTATGTTTCTCGACAACTTAAAGAATATGAGAGGGATTATCCTACTTATGATCTAGAGTTGGCAGTTGTTGTTTTCGCACTTAAAATTTAGAGGCATTACTTGTATGGGGAGAAAGTGGAGATCTTTACGGATCATAAAAGCCTCAAATATTTCTTCATTCAAAAGGAACTCAACATACGACAGCGACGTTGGCTTGAACTGTTGAAAGATTATGATCATACCATCCAATACCATCCTGGAAAAGCGAACATGGTAGCTGATTCATTGAATAGAAGATAATATGTGGGTACGAGTGCGATATTGTCAACGCAAGGGCCCATTTTGTATGACTTGCAAAGGATGGAGATAGAGATAAAGACTCTAGGGACCCACGTGATGATGGAGAATATACGAGTAGAACCGACTTTAATCGATAAAGTTAAAGTCGCTTTCAAGCTACGCACTGAGCCGATGCATATGAGGAAGAAAGTACAAGAAGGTGCTAAATCGGAAGCAAGAATCGATGAAGAAGGAATACTTCGAGTCAACTCTAGACTTTGTGTTCCTAACGACCCTGATTTAAAGTATAAAATCATGATGGAGGAGAACAACACACCATTTGCAATCCATCTTGGGAGTACCAAAATGTATCATGATCTTCAACATACATTTTGGTGGAGCAATATGAAGAGAGAGATAGCGTTGTTTATCTCAAGGTGTCTAACTTGTCAACGAGTCAAGGCGGAACATCAAGTACCAAAAGGTCCATTGCAACCACTTAAAATTCTAGAATGGAAGTAGGAGCACATTACCATGGATTTCGTTACTCGTCTTCCCAAGGTTTCTCAAGGCATAGATGCAATTTGGGTCATTATTGATAGATTGACCAAGTCTGCTCATTTCTTACCAATATGAGAAACTTATACACTTGAACGTCTTGCTCGTATGTACATAAACGAGATTGTAAGACTACATGGTATGCCAGTATCCATAGTTTCTGATCGAGACCCAAGATTCACTTCACGATTTTGGGTTAGTTTACAAAAAGCTATGGGCGCAGATTTATGATTTAACTCGGCATATCATCCTCAGACGGACGGAAAATCAGAGATGATTATTCAAACTCTTGAAGATTTATTAAGACTCTGTGTCCTTGACTTCAAGGGAATTTGGGACAAGTTCTTACCATTGGTAGAGTTTTCCTACAACAACAGTTATCAAGCAAGTATTGGCATGGCTCCATTCGAGGCGTTGTATGGAAGAAAGTGTCGTTCTCTAGTATGCTGGGATGAGGTGGGTGAAGCAATGTTGTTGGGACCGGAGTTGGTACGTATGACTACGGGAAGATTTAAACGATCCGACAACGTATATAAACCTCACAAGATCGATAAAAGAGTTATGTTGATCTTCATCGAAAGGATGTGGAATTCGATATTGGAGATCATGTGTTGTTACGTGTTTCTCCATGGAAAGGAGTTACGAGATTTGGAAAGAGAGGAAAGCTCAATTCTCGATTCATTGGCCCATTTTTAATCCTCAATCGAGTAGGAACTGTGGTGTATAGACTCGTTTTACCGCCAAGTATGTCTCGTGTTCATAACATTTTTCACATATCCATGTTACGTAAATATGTGGAAGAACCGAACCACATTATTGAGTTAGAACCGGACTAAATAGCGGAAGATTTAATGTATGAAGAGGTTCATGTTCAAATCTTGGATAAGAAGGAACATATTCTACTCTCCAAGGTTATACCTCAAGTCAAATTTTTGTGGAGAAACCACGATGTTGAGGAAATGACCTGGGAGTTAGAATCTGCAATGAAATCAAGATATCCTTACCTTTTCGACATACCAGGTATGTACCATAATTTCGAGGGAGAAATTTCATAAGAAGGGGAGGTTGTAAGACCCCAACTTTTTAATAAAGATGATTTTTCTGTAAATATCATTTTAAAATATTATGGAATGAATTTGATATAATGTTATAGTTGTGGGTAATATTTATAAATTTTTCAAAGTATGCAAGTTGTTTTATAATATTCGATTGGTCGGGGAATATTCGTTTTAGCAGGGAATATTCGTGCACTAAGACAATCATTAGTGGACCCTACAACGGAATTATTGTTTGGATTGAGAAAACGACAAAAATTTTTTTATGAAAATAACGGCGGAAGTTTTATCGTTAACTATTGAAACACCGGTGTTAAAAGTAATGAATACGCTGGTTCGTTGCATAGTAGCACACGGTATTGATTATTGATGCTTACGTGAGAAGTCACTCGAATTTGTTCAATTATTGCTACAGTAATTGCTGCATAGTATCTTATGTTATGCGATTCAATTATTGACGATATTTTATATATTATTAAATCAATAATTGAGACGATAAAGTTATTAATGTTATTATTTGCAATATTAACGATGTCTAGAAGTTCTGCCAAGGAGAGGTTTGGTCACCTAATTACGCGCCAATAGGGAGAAATTCTTATTGGAAAGCCCCCTCTTTCTTGTGAACGACCTGGTCGATTAATATTGTGAATTATAATAATGATGATAAATGTTATTAAAATATTGAGAGGATTTTTTTTATGAATTAGTTGTTGTAAATTTTGCTTATTATTTGGATTCCCAATTACCCATTTTTCAAAATAATTGGTAGAAAGTTATCTCACTCTTGTTTTATTACTTATATATATATAAGTTTTATATTATATATATAGTAATAGTGGGTGTATGCAGTATTGTGTATGATTGTGTGTGTACGTGTGGGAGAGGGAAAGTGTGGTTGGTGGCTTAAAATTTGGGTGGTGGAAAAATTGGATGGTGTAGTGTTGATATTGTAGTATTATATATATATATATATATAATAGATATTGCATGTGGAGATTGACTAATGGGGGAAGTAATATTTGGATTCACGGGAGGAAAGATAAGTTAGTGGAGGGAGTATAATGATCAAATGTCACAAAGTCTTGGGTGGATGTTGATGGATGTTGGTTTTGGTGGAAAAAAAATGCCATATAAGGCATGTGTTGAATATATATATACATATTATATGTTTTTTTGTTTTGTTTTACTTGATAATTGAATTCAGCTGAAGGCATCTGTGAATTGTTTCTATAGCGTCCGTGATTTATTTTTCAAATAGTATCCATTCAATTCTCCTATAAATAGAAGATCATTCCTTCATTATTTCTTACGAATTCACCGAAACTCTAGAGCAAAAAACTATAGAGAGAAAGAAGAAAAATATTCTGCTACTTCACTACTCCTATATCCAGTTTCTTCTCAGGTAAGGGGTATTATTTCTTTTGTATTCATGAAGAGAACTTCTGTTATTCTATTCATTATTATTCTATTGGAATAACCTATATATGCGGGCTACCCTATACTTGGTGAAATTCTTCTGATATTTCATTCTTTATCATTATGTTGGAATAACCTATCTATGCGAAGTACCGCATACATGGTGAAATTCTTCTGTTATTCCATTCTTTATAATTCTGTTGGAACATCCTCGCTTGGGGTAATTTCTCCCGACCGGTTCCATTATTTATTATTCTGTTGGAATATCCATGCATGCGTAACGCTTTACATGACCTAGTTTCGTTATTTATTATTCTGTTGGAATAACCTGTCTGTGCGGTCTATCGCATGCCTGATGATTTCTTTTGTTATTCCATTCTTTATTATACTTAGTTGGTTAAAGTTTTGACTTCTATATTCCATAAAATTAGTGGAATATCATTGATATCTGTGCTTCATCCAGTATCTTTTCATGGAAATATTTTTCTGAGCATTCTTGAGTTTTACTCTACAAAGAAGTATCATGTTGAAAATTTGGACGTTATTAGTTCCAGGATAAATTAATTCTTGAACTTGTTTTATTGAATTCTTATATCATTTTCATCATCCTCATGTTTATATTATGTTGAAAGTCATCTGTGGCCTGTAGTGCATAGATGGACTTGGTATGATTATGACCAAGGATTATTTGGTGTAATCATGACCGTAATGTTACAAATGATGTGGTAAAAGTCCTCACTGGCACGTAGTTCATTGATGGACAGTTGTTGGCATGATCACGACCATTGATGAATACACGAATATCCTTGGCCCGTAGAGCATGGATAATTTGTGGTTGTGATACTAATGAATATTCTTGACCGTAGTGCAGGGATTATGTGGATTATTTATTAAGCTGAGTCCCAGCGATAAAAGTGATGAAAAACCTTTTAAATCATAAAAGATAGTAGATTTTATTCTCTACTTGACTCTTTTAATGGATTGCTTGTTTCGCTGCAATTAAACTTGATGTTTGTTATATTGTATCAGTTTAACACCGTTAAAGGCTAATGATAATTTATTCTGCATTATCTTAGTCATAATATTTCTTATTTTGCTAGTTAAGCTCACCCTTTCTTTCACTATTCTCTTCAGGAAATGAGAACGTAGCCGGGACTAGTCGGGGAACGGAGTGCAAGTCCAGATGATAGTGTTAGTAGTCCTCACTATTTTGTTAAATAGTGTGATAATAAATGTAATGAGGACTCTTTTGAGTGTGGATATTGTCTAGATGACAATATTCTTATTAAAACTCTCAGTGTATGTTTTGTCGTATTTTACACGACAACTGTATTATTAAGTTGTATTTAAATTTTGTACCATGTATTTGGCGACTCAAGATGGGTGATGTATACCTATTTTGGGGGCATCACACATTTCCTACTCGGTCAAGAATCTGAAATGGACCAATAAATCGTGGATTGAGCTTTCCAATTTTTCCAAATCTTGTAACTCCGTTCCAGGGAGCCACACACAACAATACATGATCTCCAATACTAAATTCCACATCCTTTCGATGAAGATCCGCATAACTCTTTTGTCGATCATGTGCCATTTGTTTATGTTGTCGAATCATTTGGATCTTTTCTGTAGTCATACGTACTAACTCTGGTCCAAATAATGTTGCTTCACCCACCTCATCCCAACATACTGGAGAGCGACACTTTTGTCCATACAATGCTTCGAATGGAGCCACACCTATACTTGCCCGATAACTATTATTGTAGGAGAATTCCACCACTAGTAAATACTTATCCCAACTCCCTTTGAAGTCTAGGACACAGAGTCTTAATAGATCTTTAAGAGTTTGAATAGTCCTCTCTGATTGTTCGTCCGTTTGAGGATGGTATGCCGAACTAAATCGTAAATCCGTGCCCATAGCTTTTTGTAAGCTAACCCAAAATCGTGAAGTGAATCTTGGGTCATGATCTGAAACTATGGATATTTGCATGCCATGCAATCTAACAATCTCATTTACATACATATGAGCAAGACGTTCAAGGCAATAAGTCTCCCATATCGGCAAGAAATTAGCAGATTTAGTTAATCTATCAACAATAACCCAAATCGCATTTATGCCTTGAGAAACCGTGGGAAGACCCGTAACGAAATCCATGGTAATGTGTTCCCACTTCCATTTTGGAATCTCAAGTGGTTGCAATGGACCCTTAGGCACTTGATGCTCCGCCTTTACCCGTTGACAAGTTAAACACCTCGAGATAAACTTCGCGATCTCTCTCTTCATATTGTTCCACCAAAATGTATGTCAAAGATCACGATAAATTTTGGTACTTCCAGGATGGATTGCAAATGGTGTATTGTGTGCCTCCATCATGATCTTGTTCTTCAAATCAGAATCGTTAGGAACACAAAGTCTGGAGTGGACTCGAAGTACTCCTTCTTCATCGATTCTTACTTCTGGAATAGCACCTTCTTGTACTTTCTTCTTCATACGCATCAGCTCCGGGTCGGTGGCTTGAGCAACTTTAACTTTTTTGATTAAAGTTGGTTTTATGAGTATACTTGACATCATTGCATGGGTCCTCAGAGTCTTTAATTTTATCTTCATCTTTTGTAAATCACACAAAATAGGCCTTTGTGTTAACAACATCTCACTCGTTCCCGCATATGATCTTTTACTCAACGCGTCAACTACTACGTTCGCTTTTCCAAGATGGTATTGAATAGTGTGGTCGTAATCTTTCAACAGCTCGAGCCAACATTGTTGCTGCATGTTGAGTTCCTTTTGGGTGAAGAAATATTTGAGGTTTTTATGGTCTGAATATATCTCCACTTTCTCTCCATATAGATAGTGTCTCCAAATTTTCAATGCAAAAACGACTGCTGCCAACTCTAGATCATGAGTAGGATAATTCCTCTCATATTCTTTTAGTTATCGCGAGGTATAGGCTATGACTTTCCCACGTTGCATGAGAACACATCCTAACCCTTTGCCTGAAGCATCGATGTAGATAAAAAATCCATCCAAATCAGATGGTATTGTCAGAACAGGTGCCGAAATAAGTCTCCTCTTAACCTCTTGAAAACTCTTTTCGCATTCCTCGCTTCATATGAATTTTGTATCTTTCCGAGTTAATTAATTTAACAGAGTAGCGATTCGAGAAAACCCTTCCACGAATCTCCGATAATAACCAGCTAAGCCCAGAAAGCTACAGACTTCGGTTACTGTCTTAGGTTGCTCCCAAGTTTTTATTGCTTTAATCTTCGTTGGGTCAACAGATACTCCATGTTTTGACACCACGTGCCCAAGGAATGTTACTTCCTTATGCCAGAACTCATATTTCTTCAACTTGGCATATAGCTTTTTTCACGAAGCCTTTGAAGTACCAGCTTCAAATGGTGCTTACGATCTTCACAACTTTTGGAATATATTAGGATGTCATCAATAAATACAACAATGAACTGATCCAAATATTCCTTGAATACTCGGTTTATCATATCCATGAAAGCCGCAGGAGCATTAGTCAATCCAAAAGACATGACTAAGAATTCATAATGCCCTTACCGAGTTGTAAAGGCAGTCTTCGGAATATCCTCAGTTCTAATCTTCAATTGATGATATCCAGAACGAAGATCGATCTTTGAAAAGAATTATGCTCCTTGCAACTGGTCAAACAAGTCATCAATGCGAGGTAGCGGATACCTATTCTTGATGGTGACATGGTTCAATTCCCGGTAGTCAATATAAAGTTGCATACTCGCGTCTTTCTTCTTTACAAATAAAACAGGAGCACCCCAAGGAGATGTACTAGGACGAATGAAACCAATGTCCAACAACTCTTGTAGTTGGACCTTAACTCCTGAAGTTCAATAGGAGCCATTCAGTATGGGGTTTTAGAAATGGGCTTTGTACCAGGTTCAAGATCAATAAAGAATTCAACTTCACGTTCTGGGGGTAGACCGGGAAGTTCTTCAGGAAATACATCAGGAAATTCAATAACAGCAGAAATATTATTCAAATCTAACGTGTCTTTATTCAAATCCATAACATGGGCTAAGAAAGCTTGACATCTGTTTTTCAATAAACGAATGGGTTTATGGCTTGACATGACAGTGATTGATTTTAGTGGTTTAGTTGCTTGAATTCGCATAACAGGTTGGTTAGGAATATGAAAACTAACAACCTTACGAAAACAATCAATTTTGGCATGATGAGTAGTTAACCAATAAATCCCTAAAATCACGTCAAATGCAAGTATCTTTAAAGAGATAAGATCAACAGGTAATGTGATGGCGCCAACTTGGATCAAACAAGATTTATAAACATTGGATGTAATGAAAGTTTCTCCTAACGGATCTCCACAGATAAGTCAAAGTCTAATTTCTCTGGAATCAAGTTTAAACGTTGAGCACAATCAGGAGAGATAAATGAATGGGTAGAACCGGTATCTAGTAAGGTATAAACTTTGCAAGAGTTTATGATTAGCTTACCCGTGATCACCTAGTCCGGGTTCCTCGTATTTTAGCCAGTCACGACAAACGCTCTTCCAGGAACCGCTGACTTTAACTTTTCTAAGACAGCCTTTTGAGTCACCATCCCCGCTAGACTTGGTTTTGCTACAGGACAATCTCGAGCGATATGTCCTTCATTTCCACAATTATAACATTCCTTAAACTATTGTGGACAGTTTAGGCTGATATGTCCCTCTTTTCCACATTTATAGCATACGACCGGTAGTCGTTCTCCTCCCTTAGAAATAGTTGATGTTGGTGCTGACATCTTCACATTGCCATTATTGAATCTCCTCTTTTTGAAATTTCCACTTGACTCGCCTCTCCTATTATTATGGCAATGATTACCACCATAGTGGTTACCGCTTTTGTCTGAATTTTTCCCTCCCCACTAGTTATCATTGCTCCGATGATTGTTGTCACCGATGTGACCCTGGTTGTGGTGCCTCGGTTGAACGTACTTATAATCTCACTATAATAATTGAGCCTATTGACAACATTTGAATATAGAGAAAATTTGTGAGAAGTGAGATATTGACGTATGTCGGGTTTCAAACATCTTAGAAACATCCGCGTCATACATTCCTCATTCTCCACCAAATGAGGTGTAAACCTGGATAACTCCGTGAACTTCGCCTCGTACTGGGACACCGTCATGTTGTTCTATTCCAGATAATGAACTCCACCTCCTTCATATGACGAATACTTTCAGGAAAGTACTTGTCATTGAACAGTTTTTGGAATGTTTCCCAAGACATGTTGAGTGTGGCTTAATGGGTATGCCTCAAAGATTTCCACCAGTAATCTGCCTCACTATGTAACATAAAAGTGGCGAATGGAACTTTTTGTTCCTCCGTGCATCCAAAGACATCAAATATCTTGGTAATTTGCTTAACCCACATTTATGCTTTGATCGGATTCAGCTTTCCCAGGAATTTCGGTGGTCCCAACTCCTTGAATTGCTTAGCAGTGACCAGCTGTGCGTTACCATTGTTTCTACCTGTATTTTGAATATGAGTCTCCCTCGTCTGGTTTTGCCTGAACCGCAAATAGCTTCAAAACATCTCATCGTTCATCGTCTGCTCAGTGGTGTTGTTTACAGGAGCAACATTTCCATCCTGTTGCACGTCTTCCTGGTTTGTGATTAAAGGTGTTTCCACGGTCTCATTCACTCCATCATTAATATTTTTAGCTGTCATTCTTAAATACTGCCACAAAACAAGGGTTAAATAAAGAAATTGACATGCAACATAATAACCCTATACTCTGACCAACCAACAAATAGACTTAGGTAGGACATACTAACGAAGGATTTACTCGTCTCTCCCCTCCTAGTTCTATTCCCCGATCTCCGCCAGAGACCATATCCCTAAGCTCTGATACCAACTGTGACGCCCCCAAATTAGGTATACAACACTCATTCTGATTCATCAAATACATGGTACAAAAATAACTACAACTTTGTTAATACAATTGTCGTACAAAATACGACAACACATAAATTGTGAGTTTAAATACAAATATTGTCTTCTAGACAATATCCACACTCAAATTAGTCCTCATTACAATTATTGATACATTATTTTACAAAAATAGTGAGGACTACTAAATAACTTTCTAGAACCATCATTCCATACCCCGATTAGTACTCGCTACATTCTCGCCTCCTGAGAAGAAAAATGGAACAAAAAGGAAAAGGGTGAGCTCAACTAGCCCAGTAAAGAACATTATGACTAAGATAATATGGAACAAATTATCGTTAGTCCTCAACAGGGAAAAATTATATAGAATATAATAGACAACAAGTTTTAGATCAATATTCGCAGCAGAAATAACAATTCATTAGAAGAGTTAAGTAGAGAATGAAATCTACTATCTTCTATAATTTAAAAGTCCATCATCAATATTTTATCCCTGTAAAATCAATCAATATACATCAAATATTCATCTTTGCACTGCATGCCAAAGATATTCATCAGTTGGTCATGTTCATCTCAACACTTGTTCATCTTTACACTACGGGCCAAAGATATTCATCAGGAAATCATTCATCTTTGCACTACAGGCCAAAGATATTAAGTTATATCATCATTTACGACTGAGGATGATGAAAAATATTTTAAAGAAAACGAATCCAATGAGACAAAAGAATAAATATTAGGGATTCGTACTTCGGTTTATCAATGTTCAAAAATCCCCCATAATATACTATGGTGGAGTAAAATTTAAGAATAATGATCAAAACATGGATACAATCAAAGATAGTAACAAAAATAGACATCTGGGACTAAGAACGAAAATTTAATTTTTCTATAAATATTGTCGTATTCGTGAATAGTGCCGTATACGTGAATAGTGTCGTATACGTGAATAGTAACCCCGACACAAAAAGACAAGAATTTCACCAGAAAAATATTACCAATATTCCGGCATAATGATATTGAAAGAAATAATATCATAAAAAAAAAACCTCCCTTACCTCAAAAGGACAGTACTTCTGACTGGAATACTAGATATCGTGCTGAAGGAAACTTGTATAGCTACACTCAAAGTATCAAAATACTCACAAGAATACGCTCGATAATATAAAAATAGAAAACTTCAGTTTCTGGTGTGATTTTCAATTCTAACCTAAGCACCCTATTTATAGGAAATTACTTAAAACACCAAAGCAAAAAATTTAATAAAATAATAATATTTTTATTTAATTTTCCTACGTACACCTTACCATCTTATTTCAGCAATTAACACATGTAAGTGGGGCCCACCAAAATGGAAAAAACTTTTTTCTTTAAAAAAATATTTAAAACTTTAAAAATCAATTATTCCGGAACTTCAATAATTCATAATAAATAGCCCTTTATCAGAAAAAATTGAATCTTATGTCCATTCCATAGGAAATTCAATTCTCTACAACTTTATAAGTTTAAGTTTTTCCAAATTCCAAGCAGAACTTCATCGAAATCCACATACGGACGATTTTACGGGCTATAATCCAATTTCAGTCACAAAATGGGGCCCACCAACATGTTTAACATGTTTTTAACATTTATTGTAACAAAATACTCTTCCTCCTCATTTATTCATATATCACACATTCATCGTAAAATATCACCATTATTATATTACTAAAAATATAATAATATATTTAAATGAATTATTTTATCAGAAAAGATAAAATATCAATTTTTAACAAATGTCACTTTTCTAAAAATTCCTCTATTTATATCCACATAAATAAATATTTTCCTTATTATATAAATAAATAATTAATTATTCACAAATAATATTACAGAATCACAATAATGACAACTAGATCGTTCCTAGGAAAGAGGGGACTTTTCGATAAGGATTTCTCCTTACTAGCGCGCAATTAGGTGACCAAACCTCTCCTTAGACAGAACTTCCTTAGACATTGCCAATAATGTTATCTAATAATATTATTCAAATAATATGAATTATTGATCTGATAAAGTCAATACTGTTTAGTGACAATTATTAAAACAACAATAATATAAAATATCAACGTAGCAATTATTGAATCAATAAAATATTGAACAATAATTACTGTAAAAATTATTGATTAGTGTCTTCTTATGTAAGAATCAATAATTGGTGTAATATCGTGTGCTACTGTGCAACACCGTGTATTACTGTGTTTTAACCACCGGTTATTCCAACTGTGTTAACGGTAACAACAATGCCGTTATTTATAAAAAAAAAATTATACTTGTCGTTTTCTTCATCCAATCGCTTTTCGATATGGGGCCCACACAAGGCTGCGCCGTTGTACGAATATTCTCCGACAGTAAGAATATTCCACGACCAAACGAATATTCTCCGATAACAATGAATATTTTATAACCACTTGCTTATTTAACATATTTGCGCATTTTACCCATAACTAACCACATTAATCAAATCAACCCTTACTATTTCAAAATAATAAATAGAGGAAATTTAATTTCATTTATAATAAGTTGGGGTCTTACAAAAGGGGTTAGGTTATATAATTGCGCGCCAATAAGGATAAATCCTTATCGGAAAGCCCCCTTTTTCCTGGAAATGATCTAGTTGTTAATATTGTGAGCTTATAATATTAATTGTGAATAATTATTATGTGATGGATATTGGTTCAATTTTGATATAAATGAAGGAATTTAGCATGAATACATTTTTGAAAGTTTGGCATATTTTTATGGAATCGCAATTATCTTCTCCGATAAAATATTCATTCAAATATATTATTATAATATTATATTATAATAGTATAATGTGATAATATATTAGTATATTTTTTATAATTTAAATGGTAATATTATTATAATAATATATTTTTTTTAGCATGTGAATAAAAGTGGAGTAAAGGTTATCATTTTAATTTTGAATTTTTTTTCGAACTTCACGTGTATTCATTTTGTTGGTTATAATGGAGTGTTTCTCCTGCTAATATTTTTTTTCAAAATTGTGAGCCCTCACCATAAGGAAATGAGAGGTTAGGCAGAGAAAATGAGGAAGTTAGGCACTGAGGAAAAAAAGAAAAGTTAGGCAAGCATATTAGATTTTCCTCTGAAGTTGCACTATAAAAGGGGGGGTAACGCTCCTTCCTAAACACACCAAAAATCTGAGGCATTCCTACTGCGATATTTTGAGTATTTCTTTTGAGTATAAGAATACTTGAGTGTAGCTTTTAGTGCAAGATTATCTTAGGATAATATCCGATATTCTAGTCAAATCTAGTTTCTACTAAGGTAAACGATATTATTTTATTTCAATACTCGTAAGAAATATCATTTTTATTCATACTCCATATTATGTAAGTGATATTATTTCATTTCATAGTCCTAAATTTAAACTTAATATGATAAGTATTGTTTCTATAATTCTTGAAATGATTAGAAATTCCTTAAGTTTTGTGCTTCATCTAATATCATTTCAATCGAATATTGGTATGAACATTCTTATTAAATTTTAATCTTTTCATGTTGGGGTACAATTCATGAATACTATTCATACGATACTATTCATGAGTATTATTCACAACAAAATTTAATTTTCTTTTATGTCTAAATTATTTTTGATATATGAATATCATTCTTGAATTTTACTTCACAAATAGTTATCATGTTGACAATTTGGATATTTTTGAACTCTGGATAAATTGAATTATAAATATCTAATATTATCATTGATCTCACTTAATTGATTCGTTTTATCATTGTCATCATCCTCATGTTTATATTGTGTTGAAAGTCATCTTTGGCCCGTAGTGTAAAGATGGACTGTTGATTGGTATGATTATGACCATGAATTGTGTATTGGTATAATCACAACCTTTAATGTTACATATAAGGTTAGTGGTGAAAGTCCTCTTTAGCCGTAGTGCATAGATGGACAAGTGTTTGACATGATCATGACCACTGGTGATAGAAACGATTTTCTTTGGCCCGTAATACATAGATAATTCATTGATGGAAATAATTATTGATTGATGTTACAATGATAAAATATTGATGATGGACTTTTAAATCATTGAAGATAGTAAACATCATGCTCTACTGGACTCTTCTAATGGATTGGTGTTTCAGCTGCAGTTGTTGATCTAAAACTTGTTGACTATTGTATTCTATCAGATTTTTCACTGTTGAGGACTAAGGATATTTTTTCTACATTATCTTAGTCATAATATTCTTTGCTGGGCTAGTTGAGCTCACCCTTTTCTTTTTGGTTCTATTGTTCTTCTCAGGAGGCGAGAAGGTAGTTGGGACTATTCAGGGAGTGGAGTAATGGTCCAAGATGGTTATTTTAGTAATCCTCATTTTGCAAAATAGTGTGACAATAATTCTAATGAGAATTTTATTTGAGTTCGGATATTGTCTACGAGACAATATTTGTATTAAAACTCATAGAGTATGTTTTGTCATATTTTACACGACAGTTAATAGTTATATAAATGAAGTTGAATTTGAATTTTGTACCATGTATTTAGCGATTCAGAATGGGTTGTGTGGAGCTATTTTGGGGTGTCTCAAAGATATCTCACTTGTTTATATTTATGGCTTCTTCATCTATTGTATTCTATTATCTAGATTGTGGCTTTGCATGATTTGTTAAGTACAAGAATCCGATAAATCATTTTCATCATCATTAATAGTTTTTTTTGGCATTATGATAATAATGTGAGTGCCTCTACAATTGCCAAATATGGATAAAAAAATTAATGAGGCAATGTATTCGTTTTTTAACTATAACATTGTGTTATGTATGACACGATTCTATATTGCTATGTTTTTGGACATGGTGATTGTTTGACATGAAGATCCAACATAATTATTAATGCTCATGCTTTTCAGTTTCCACATTGTGCTTTTCATTTGTTTCCCCTTTCGTTTGGATGTTTGAATTTTGGTGCAAGTAAGCTTATTTGAGACATGAACTCTTTAAAATGCATCAAGTATCAGTGTTAGATATTTGAGGCTTGGTGATGTTTTTATAATGTGTAAAAGACTTCAAATATGCCACTAACAATCATATCAATATAACAACTCAATGACATTGTGCATTACACTTTCTAAATATTTGTTAGTGCTTTAGAATGAAAGAGGTACCCATTTTTAACCCTATTGGTTACATTATAAACAGTTTTATCAAGAAATTAATATATATATATATATGGGAAATGATCCATAGCAAGTATTTTCTATGGATGAAAATTGGGCAAATAGCATCATAACCGTCGATTACAATAATCAAGGGCGGAGATTAAAAAGAGTACAGCATCGTCCGCCAGACGAAGCAGCAGACGCTCTAAAAATAGTTTCGGACCAAATTTCCCAATACACATCCGCTAGTTCAACTAGCGTATGAATCCTTTCGTCCCCTCCCCCATGCGATTTTCTTCTTCAATTAAATCCCAATCCAAAACCATGAGATTTTCTTCTTCAATTAAATCCTTCATCCTTTGTATGCGATTTTCTTCTTCAATTAAATCCTCCATCCTCTGCTGATGCGAAGAAGATGCTGCAACCCAAAAGGCATAATATTCGCCATTTCTTCAAGGATCGTCATTTGCCCCTACGATTCACATTGCTATGCGATTATGATTCCTAAACCTAACAACTGCGATTTCTTCTGCGATTTCAACTAAGCCATCCCTTTCTCAAATTTATCCTTCGAATTTGATTCCTAAACCCTTCTGCGACTGCTGTAATTTTGATTCCTAAACCCCGATTACTAAACCCTGCTACGACTACTGCGATTCCTGCTGCAATTTCAACTATACCCTCCCTCCTACTATGAAAATCAAACCCTGCTACGATTTCTAAATGATTGCGAGCCTCTCTCCTTTTTGGAGCAATTCCTCTGTCAAATCATCAAATCCTCGTACGATTGACCAGGTATTCTTTGTTTTGGTATCTGTCTTCAACAAAGGAATATATATTAAAATGCCCATATTTTTTCTTTGTTAGATTTATATTTGCCTAATTTAAAATTCCCATTTGTATTGTTATAGTTCATTTTGTGTTGTATTCATATTGTCATTTAGGTTGGTGGTTTGACTGTTACTTTAAAAGAAGAAAACCCCTTTGTGTACCACAGCTACTTGTCAATGGATGTAAATAAATATTGATGTTACATATAATTTATTTTTGCACAAATTAGCACTTGTACATAGTATGTTTATATCAATACATTGTTTTATACATACACAAGCAACCACATATATGCAATTTTGAAAATTTGACAAAAATTTAAGGTGATTTATTACCAAATTAAATGGTCATTGCAGATGACTCAACACAATATTGGAGCCTTGGTAGTGGTGAGACCTGTGGAGCAAAAGTTAATTGCTAGAATTATCACAGAAAGAGGTAATTGAGAAGTCTTTTATTTACTTTTCATTATCCAAAATATTAGAAAGATAAATGTTGCAATTCTTCACTATGTAGGCAATCTGGTTATACTAGCTAGCTGGTATCTGTTAAGGTACAGTGTTATAGTGGAGGGGTATTTGTTTGGCATCTTGTATTTACATTAACCTTTGTTATTTGGCTCAAGTTTCATAGGTTACCTATATATTTATTAATGTTATGAAGGTGTTCGACATATTTACTTATATATAGACTGTGTTAAAGATTGAGGTTGCTACTTTTCATTTTCCTCGTTGAGCTTTGGTATAATAAAAATTGCAGTGGTATTAAAATGATGGAAGTTACTGGAAACAAATTTTTGAGATGACTAACTTCTTATATTTATAGTTCTGTTGTTGATAGAAAGACATAGTGGTTGAAAACAACAGAACCTTTTGATAAGTTAAGTGTTAACGCCAAGATCCTTCTATACATCCCAATCACGTAAGACACGTTTGATCCTGCACAATAAACACGACACCACCAAAAGCTTGACGGCTTCGACCGTCGGGGGATAGCTCTGGCATGAGAGTCAGTACAGGCGATCACATGGTTAACAATGGAGGAAAATAATATCTAGTGTATTGAGAGAGAGAAAAATATCAGTTACCTTTCTTTAGTGATCTCCTTGCCAACATATACTCTTACGCTCTGTTTACCGTGCCACCCACTACCATCTGACACCACCCCCACCACTGGTGATCTTAGCCGACTACAAGCAGCTCACCTGCTCCATCCCATCACTGTTCTCCACCGCCAGCTGACTAGATCCCATCCACATTAATGCATGGCAGAGATTACAGTCAACTGTTATCTTTTCTCATCATTACCAGTCAAAGCCCAAAATATAGATATTTAGTTATCTAATGGGTCGGTCCAATAATTCGGCCCAAGACTTTCAAGACCCAATCAAGATAACCCACTGACTTGGCCCAATAGTTGGGCCCAATAACACTAGGACCCAATAGTGATAACCTAATGGATCCACCAAGGAGTTCGGCCCAATGCACATAAAATATCATGACCCAACATTGCCCCCTAGTTTTTTATTAAACAGACTGTTTAATAGAAAACTATGAATGGTCCATGACATAAAGAAATATGATAGGATTAAAAGAGGCCCAAATGAAAACCAAGCGAAACACGTCTGGTAAATATCATATAGCAAGATAAATTAAAACCGGAAGCCCAACTGAGAAGCCCAATCTAGTAAATATCTTTTCAAATTCACTATCATTGCTGTCAATTAATGCGCCGTCTTCGTGTACCATGAACAATTGAAGAGACAATTGTTATAAAAACCCTTTCCCCCCAATTTTTACAGTTTTACCTGTCATTTCAAATTTTAGTCTTTTGAGCTCTCTTCTTCTTGCTCGAACTCTCTTCTTCTCTGCAAAACTCCAACAATGGCTTCCCAAGATTCTGACCAAAGTGCACCCATTCTTGTGACTCCTATCACCACCATTCCATCTAACCCAAGCCCTACTAAACTGGGATCGAGCTCCAACCCCAAGGCTGCTACTCCAAGTAAGGAATTTGTGCCTCCAAAACCTCTCCCTAGCCTTTCTGCATTTTTCAAGAGTAAGGAGCATTTTCCCCATGCGAATACCCCCTCTTTCGTGAGTGAGATAGAACTATATAACATTCATACCCGTTATCAGATCCCTGCCACCCATCTGGTATGAGCTCCCACCTCAAATAAACATATGTATCATCGTCTAGAAGGTTGGACAGCCATTCTGGTAACTCTTCTTGAAAAGGGGATTCGATTCCCTCTCCATAACTTCCTTGTTACCCTCCTAGGGTTTATTGGTGTTGGGTTCGCCCAATTAGTTCCGAACTCCTATATTCACATCCTTGCCTTCATCGCCTTCTGCCATGAAGTAGGCGTCGAACCCACTCTCGACTTCTTCTCTACTGTCTACAAAGTCGGCCAATCCCGAGAAAAGGGATTTAAAGCTCTGAGCAAACAATCACCGAAGACAGACGAGAAATTTGAAAGACGTTCTCTGGTCTCCACCCCCTCCAGCAACAAAGGATGGCATAAGGGATGGTTCTTCGTCAAGGGACCAGAAATTGCTTCTCTGCCGGACTGGACTATTCAGGAAAAAGTCTCTGCAGATGTTGGTGATATTCCTGAAGAGCGAGTAAATGAAATGAAAGAGCTCTTTGAGAACTTCCCGAAGGAGGAATGGAATTCCAGACTCCTCACCAAGCAATCATGGTTATACGACCACAAATGTATGTTCTGAACTATTTTGCTGTACAATTATTTGAAATTTTCAATGATATAGGTTCTGAAATGTGGCTTTCTACCCTTTGCAGTATCTTTGATTAAGCCGACGTCTTCAGATGTGAGAGATTTGGAATACTTCCTATCTGGAAAATCTTCAGAAGCAACTACCGAACCTCCACTACTTGAAGCCCCACCTGTAGATACCTCAACCACTGAAATACCAACTGCCAAACCTCAAACCATTAACCCACAAGCTGATGATCCCACTCCACCAGAAGAATCCACTCAACCTCGCCAAAAGAAGAGAGCCACACGGAAACCCAGATCCATTCCCATAAAATAGACCTTGTACCTACCCCAGATCCTGCACCAACCACAAATCCTGCACCAACCAGAGGAAGTTTACTTGATATGCCCTTAGACGAACGGACCCGAGTCCTTCGTGTTAAGAAGTTAAGAGCCAAGGTTACTCGTCTTTCTTCCGATGTCCTCTGTGTGCCTTCCTCCTCATCCAATCTCCCCCAGCAATCCCTGTGGAGATACAGGTTTCTGATGATGACGAGCAAGTCGAGCCCATTCCATTACTATCTCGCAAAAGAAAGAAACCTTCCGACAATCAACCAAACTCAACATTTTTCCCATCGCCACCACGTGAACTCGTTCACGCTCGATCACCATCTCCCGAAAACATTTATACTGATCCATTACCAACTCCTGAATGACCCATGCCTTTTCCTTCAAAACCTTCCTCTTATGAGTTTCGAAATAAGGCCATGGCATCACCAACTTTATGGCCTGAATTTAATGCCAACTTCCCCTTCAAGCTCTATGACACCTTCGTCCGGGACACTGATGACCATCGATTTGGCAACAGCTCAATCATGGATCTGATCGATGAAGGCATGAAGTACCAGGCGAAGGTAAATGACTTTTGTAACTTTTTTACTTATCCTCATGCTCATTTATTTGAAACTGATTGAGTAATTCTGAACATATGCAGGAAAATGTTGTCTTTGGGCATTTACGTCCAAGATATAAAGAAGCCGAAGCCGAAGAAGAAGCTGCACGCAAAGAAAACGCCATACTGAAGTCGACATTGGCGAAAGAAAGGAATGATCGTGATATTGCACTCTTCAACAATGAATGCCTTCGGAAAGATTTAGATCAGACCAAGGAAGAGTTGAAGACTATCAAGGCCAATAATCATGAAATCGTCAACATGAATGTAGACCTAGTCCAAACGAATGAAATAATGATGACGAAAAATGAAAAGCTAGTTGCAACCAACAAGAGCCTGGCCAATCAAGTCAACAAGCTAGAGAACAAAGAAGCCCATCATCTGAAGAGGCGCCAAAAGCATAAAGAAGAACTTCGGGCTCTTCGTGACTTAGGTCCGCCCTTAACTGAAGAACTTCGTAAGCAAATCCAAGAAGAGTACCGGAAATCAAATGAGCTGAACGAAGAGATCATTCATATGTACTCGGAAGGCTATGAAATCTGCTAAAGTCGAGGCAAAGCCAAGCTAGTTGTGGCCAAGGTAGATCTGGCTCTTCTCGACTCTTCAGATGGCCAAGGCGACGCCTGAAAATGATATCTCTTCTTTCCAGACTAGGCTTTTTTGTAAAAAAACTTCTTATCTTTCAATGTAAATAGTTAAATATTAATGAAAAGTTAACTTTGTTCCTTATGACTTCTGTGTAATTTATTTCTTGTCAATAATTATGTGACGCCCCCAAAATAGGTATACATCACCCATCTTGAGTCGCCAATTACATGGTACAAAATTTAAATACAACTTAATAATAAAACTGTCGTGTAAAATACGACAAAACATAAACTGAGAGTTCTAATACGAATATTTTCTTTTAGACAGTATTCAAACTCAAATGGAGTCCTCAATACATTTAATATCACACTATTTCATAGAATAGTGAGGACTACTAATGCTATCATCTGGACCGTCACTCCGTTCCCCGACTAGTCCCAGCTATATTCTCATTTCCTGAAGAGAACAATGAAAGCAAAAGGGTGAGCTCAACTAGCCCAGTAAGAAATATTATGACTAAGATAATGCAGAATAAATTATCGTTAGCCTTCAACAGTGTTAAACCGATAAAATATAATAAACATCAAGTTTAACTGCAGAGAATAAGCAATCCATTAGAAAAGTCAAGTAGAGCATGATATCTACTATCTTCTATGATTTAAAAGGTTTTTCATCACTTTTATTGCTGAGACTCAGCTTAATAAATAATCCACATCATCAAATCACCCCTGCACTACGACCAAGGATATTCTTTAGTATCACAACCACAAATTATCCATGCACTATGGGCCAAGGATATTCGTGTATTCATCAATGGTCATGATCATGCCAACAACTGTCCATCAATGCACTACGGACCAATGAGGAATTTTTCCACATCATTTGTAAGATTACGGTCATGATTATACCGAATAATCCCTGGTCATAATCATACCAAGTCCATCTATGCACTACATGCCAGAAAAGACTTTCAACATAATATAAACATGAGGATGATGACAATTATATAAGAATTCAATAAAACAAGTTCAAGGATAAATTTTTAAAGATTTATAATTTAATTTATCCAGAAATGAATAACGTCCAAATTGTCAACATGATACTACTTTGTGGAGTAAAATTCAAGAATAATATTGTACCAAAAATAATTTGGACCGAAAATGAATCAATTTTTATCATGAATAGTACCCTGGGTGAATAGTAATTGAGTGAATAGTACCCCGTGAATAGTACTCCGGCATGAAAAAGTTAAAACTTATCAAGAATGCTCGAATAATATTTCCATGAAAAGATCTTTGGATGAAGCGCAAATATCAAGGATATTCTACTAATTTCATGGAGTTTAGAAGCCAAAACTTTAACAAAACGAGTATAGAATTGAAATCAAAACGAAATAATATTACTTACATACTACGGTATGGAAGAAAATATTATTTCAAGCTTAATATTGAACAAAAATAATATCCCTTACCTCGAAAAGAAGAGTATTCCAACTGGTATAGCGGGGATATTCTTGAAGAAAACTTTCACTATTTTCTACGATCAAAGCTTTCTAAAACTCAAAAAAAATACGCTCAAGATTATAGAAGAAGAATTCCCTGATTCTGGTGTGATTTTCAATTCTAACTAAGCACCCTATTTATAGGATAATGGAAAGGATACTATGCAATAAAATATTCTAATAAAATGAAAACTTTTAAATATAATATTATATATATATAATATGATTAATAATGTCACGGGATGCAACCCGTGATCATCCTAATTCCCGTGATTCAAATAATATATATATATATATATATATATATATATATATAATATAGTACTCCTTCCCGTGAAATTACAAAGAAAACTCCCCCCTGACCAATTTTTCTTCCATATGTGGCCCCACCTTTATTATATAAAATAATTTTCTACCGATTATTTTGAAAAATAGGTAAATAGGTGTCCATAAAATAAGCAAAATTTACATCAAATATTTCATAAAAATTCCTCAATATTTTTAACAACATTTATCGTCATTATTATAATTTGCAATATTTAACAACCAGGTCGTTCCCAGGAAAGAGAGGGCTTTCCAATAAGGATTTCTCCCTATTAGCGCGCAATTAGGTGACCAAACCTCTCCTTGATAGAACTTCTAGACATCGTCAATATTGTAAATAATAATATTAATAACTTTGTCATCTCAATTATTGATTTACTAATATATAAAATATCGACAATAATTGAATCAAATAACGTGAGATACTATGCAGCAATTACTGTAGCAATAATTGAACAAAACTGAGTGACTTCTCATGTAAGCATCAATAATCAATACCGTATTGCTACTATGCAACCACGCCTATTCTCGTACTTTTAACAACACCGTTGTTTCAACAGATTAACGGTAAAACTTTCATTGTTATTTTTATAAAAGATATTTTGTCGCTTTTCTCAATCCGATAATAATTCCGTTGTAGGGTCCACCAATTATTGTGCAAGTCGTCGCATTTAATATTTCTGTTAAAACGAATATTCCCTGACCAATCAAATATAATATAACAACTTGCGTACTTTGAAAAATTTATAAATATTACCCACAACTATAACATTATATTAAACTCACTCCATAATATTCAAAAATGATATTTATAGAAAATTCATCTTTATTCATAAAAGTTGGGGTCTTACAACCTCCCCTTCTTATGAAATTTTGCCCTCAAAATTAGGGTACATATCTGATATGATGAATAGGTGAGGATACCTTGATTTCATTTTAGATTCTAATTCCCAGGTCATTTCCTCAACATCGTGGTTTCTCCACAAAACTTTGACTTGAGGTATAACCTTGGAACGTAAAATATGCTCCTTCTTATCCAAGATTTTAACAAGAACCTCTTCATACGTTAAATCTTCCGTTATTTCGTCCGATTCTAACTCAATAATGTGGTTCGGGTTTTCCACATATTTACGTAACATGGATATATGAAAAACGTTATGAACACGAGACATACTTGACGGTAAAGCGAGTTTATAGGCCACAGCTCCTACTCGATCGAGGATTAAAAATAGGCCAATGAATCGAGTATTGAGCTTTTCTCTCTTTCCAAATCTCGTAACTCCTTTCCATGGAGCAACACGTAACAACACATGATCTCCAATATTGAATTCCACGTCTTTTCGATGAAGATTAGCATAACTCTTTTGTCGATCTTGTGAGGTTTTTATACATTGCCAGATCGTTTGAATCTTTTTCGTAGTCATACGTACCAACTCTGGTCCCAACAACGTTGCTTCACCCACTTCATCCCAGCATACTGGAGAACGACACTTTCTTCCATACAACGCCTTAAATGGAGCCATGCCAATACTTGCTTGATAACTATTGTTGTAGGAAAACTCCACTAATGGTAAGAACTTGTCCCAACTTCCCATGAAGTCAAGGACACAGAGTCTTAATAGATCCTCCAGAGTTTGAATAGTCCTCTCCGACTGCCCGTCCGTGTGAGGATGATAAGCCGAACTAAGTCATAAATCTGTGCCCATAGCTTTTGGCAAACTAACCCAAAATCTTGAAGTGAATCTTGGGTCTCGATCAGAAACTATGGATACTGGCATACCATGCAATCTTACAATCTCATTTATGTACATACGAGCCAGACGTTCAAGTGTATAAGTTTCTCGTATAGGTAAGAAATGAGCCGACTTGGTCAATCTATCAACAATGACCCAAATTGCATCTATGCCTTGAGAAACCTTGGGAAGACCAGTAATGAAATCCATGGTAATGTGCTCCCACTTCTATTCTAGAATTTCAAGTGGTTGCAATGGACCTTTTGGCACTTGATGCTCTGCCTTGACTCGTTGACAAATTAGACACCTTGAGATAAACCCCGCTATCACTCTCTTCATATTGCTCCACCAAAATGTATGTCGAAGATCACGATACATTTTGGTACTCCAAGGATGGATTGCAAACGGTGTGTTGTGTGCCTCCATCATGATTTTATACTTTAAATCAGGGTCGCTAGGAACACAAAGTCTGGAGTTGACTCGAAGTATTCCTTCTTCATCAATTCTTACTTCCTAAGCGTAGCACCTTCTTGCACTTTCTTCCTCTCATACGCGCCGACTCGTGTCTATAAGCTTGAGCAACTTTAACTTTATCGATTAAAGTCGGTTTTACTTGTATATTCGCCATCATCACATGGGTCCCTGGAGTCTTTAACTCTATCTTCATCCTTTTTAAGTAATATAAAATGGGCCTTTGCATTGACAATATCGCACTCGTATCGGCATATGATCTTCTACTCAATGCGTCAGTTACTGCGTTCGCTTTTCCAGGATGGTATTGAATAGTATGATCATAATTTTTCAACAGTTCGAGCCAACGTCGTTGCCGCATGTTGAGTTCCTTTTGAGTGAAGAAATATTTGAGGCTTTTATGATCCGTATAGATTTCCACCTTCTCTCCATACAGATAATGCCTCCAGATCTTTAGTGAAAAAATGACTGCTGCCAACTCTAGATCATGAGTAGGATAATTCCTCTCATATTCTTTGAGTTGTCGAGAGGCATAGCGTATGACTTTCCCATGTTGCATGAGAACACATCCTATCCCTTTGCTCGAAGCATCACTGTAGATGACAAATCCCTCCGAGCCAGATGGTATTGTCAAAACATGTGCTAAAATGAGTCCCCTCTTGAGTTCTTGAAAACTCTTCTCACATTCCTCGCTCCAACCGAACTTTGTATCTTTCCGAGTCAGCTAAGTTAATGGAGTAGCGATTCGAGAAAACACTTCTACAAATCTTCGATAATAACCAGCTAATCCGAGAAAGCTACGTACTTCGGTCACTAATTTAGGTTGCTCCCAGCTTTGAATAGCTTCAATCTTTATTGGGTCAACAGATATTCCATGACTTGATACTACGTGCCCAAGGAATGCTACTTCCTCAAGCCAGAACTCGCATTTCTTCAACTTGGCATAAAGCTTGTTTTCATGAAGCTTTTGGAGTATCAGCCTCAAGTGTTGCTCATGATCTTCACGGCTTTTGGAATATATGAGAATGTCATCAATAAAGATAACCACAAAATGATCCAAATATTCCTTGAATGCTCGGTTCATCATGTCTATGAAGGCAGCAGGAGCATTAGTCAATCCAAAAGACATGACTAGGAATTCATAATGCCCGTACCGAGTTCTGAAAGCTATCTTTGGAATGTCATTGGTTTTAATCTTTAACTAATGATATCCGAAACGAAGATCGATCCTTAAAAAGAATTTGGCGCCTTGCAACTGGTCAAACAGGTCATCAATATGTGGCAATGGGTACCTATTTTTGATGGTGACATGATTCAACTCCCGATAATCAATACAAAGTCGCATACTCCCATCTTTCTTTTTTACAAATAGAATAAGAGCACCCCAAGGAGACGTACTAGGACGAATAAAGCCAATGTCTAACAATTCCTGTAGTTAGGTCTTTAACTCCTGAAGTTCAATAGGAGCCATTCGATATGGGGATTTGGAAATGGGTTTTGTACCAGGTTCAAGGTCGATACAAAATTCAATTTCATGCTCTGGGGGTAGGCCAGGAAGTTCTTCGGGGAATACGTCAGGAAATTTATTAACAATAGAAATATCATTCAAATTTAACGTATTTTTGTTTAAATCTGTGACATGGGCTAAGAAAGCTTGACATCCGTTTTTCAATAAACGAATAGCTTTATGGGTTGAGATGACAGTGATTGATTTTAATGGTTTAGTTGCTTGAATTCGTATAATAGGTTGGTTAGAAATATGAAAGCTAACAACCTTACGAAAATAATCAATTTTCGCATGATGAGTAGTTAACCAATCAATCCCTAGAATTACGTCAAATGCAAGTATTGTCAATGAAATAAGATCGACAGGTAATATGACGGTACCGATTTGAACCAAACAAAACTTATAAACAGTGGATGTAATAAAGGTTTCTCCCAACGGAGTTTCAACAGATAAGTCAAAGTCTAATTTCTCCGGAGTCAAATTTAAACGTTGAGCGCAAGTAGGAGAAATAAAAGAATGGGTAGAACCGATATCAAATAAGGTATAGACTTTGCTAGAGTTTATGATAAGCTTACCCGTGATGACCTCGTTCGGGTTCCTTGCTTTTTGGAAGGTTACGACAAACACTCTCCCTTGAACTACTAGTTTTGACTTTTCTGGAACGGCCTTTGGTGCCTCCATCCCATCTGAACATAGCTTCCCTGAATGACAAAATTGAGCTAGGTGACCTTCTCTTCCACAATTGTAACATGTTTTGGATTACTGCGCACAGTTTGGACTGATATGTCCCTCACCTCCGCATTTAAAGCATATGATAGGTGATCGTTCTCCTTCCTTAACAACGGGTGCTGGTGCTGACGTCTTTCCATCATTTTTAAATCTCCTTTTCTTGAAATGTCCACTTTAATTATCTTGGCCATGATTAGCACCGAAGTGGTTACCATTTCTGGCATGTTGATTCCCTCCATGTTTGTTGTCACCGCTTCAATGACTACTACCACTGGTATTATCGACTTGTCGGCTGCTCTCTCTTGGTTGGGTTGGCTCCTTATCGCGCTCCAATAATTGAGCCCTATTTATAACATCTGAATACAAACACAGTTTGTGAGAGATAAGGTATTAACATATCTCGGGTTTCAAACCTCTTAGAAACATTCGCGTCATTCTCTCCTCATTATCAACTAAGTGGGACGCAAATCGGGACAACTCGACAAACTTGGCTTCATACTGCGACACGGTCATGTTGTTTTGCTCCAGTTTAATGAACTCTATCTCTTTCATGTGATGAATACTTTCGGGAAATTACTTGTCGTTGAACAGTTCTTGGAACTTCTCCCAAGACATCTTCAGTGAGGCAGGTTGAGTACGCTTTATAGATTCCCACCAGTATTCTGCCTCTGTTCGCAACATAAAGGTGGCAAAGGAGACCTTTTCCTCCTCGGAGCATCCCAAGACATCAAATATCTTGTTGATCTGCTTTATCCACGTCTTCGCCTGAAGTGGTTTTGGTTCTACAAAAAACTTCAGTGGTCCCAGCTCCTTGAACTATTTAGCGGTGACCGTCCGAGAGTTTCTAATGTTTTCACCTGCATTTTGGATGTAACGACCCCAAAATTCAAACAATATAATTCTTAACTTCGGTCATTAATAACACATCTACCTTCTGATTTTACATCATTATTTCGATGTTAAACTTTATAAAATGCGGAATAATTTAAACTTTTATGTCTTTTTACTTTAATTCCCTGAATCAAAACCTTTATCATCTACATGTCTTTGAATCAATCTTATTTTATGATTCACTTTATCACTGCTATTATATAAAATTTTACATTTCAATCTGATAACCTTTACATATCAGATAACTCTAACTTTAGCTTTACAACTCAACATAAAACTATACATCATAAAATATTTAGTGCATCTCATGAATCTTAATCATGGTATTAAGAAATAACAACTTTAAAAAAAATATTAATCTGCGTGTATTATTTCTGATCCACGTCATTCAAGTAACACATAGTGTTACATTCAATCCTTAACCTACAAAAATGGTTATTTGCAAGGTTGAGCTCGACAGCCCAGCAAAATCTAATAGTTTTCATGCATCACGTAGCACATAATAACATGTTCAACATATATCTCATAAACATTGGACTAACATAACATACATGTTACATTTCATATAACAAGTATAAAGATTGAGTTCCTTACTTAATCAGCATGCTTTACTCAATTAATGTAGTCATAAGTTGACTTTAACATTTCATAAATTCAACATATATATAACACAACATGCTCTTTGCAATAAAGATTTAAAATAGTTAATCACCACGTTCACATAGCAAATAGAAACTAAAAGACTTGCCTTGATCGTTGTTTACCAATAATAGTTTAACAGCTTACAGCTATCTGCACTTCATGTGCCCTACATAATTATATAACCATTCATATTAACTATTAGTCACATAGCAATGCATAGTAGTTGTAATGTAAACTTTACTCTACATCTCATAACCCTTCCTATTATCAATACACAATGTTCAATTTTATTGTGTTAATTTTTGACTTATATCTCCCTATATTTCATATTCGAAGTTCATTCAAGTGTTTAAGTCTTTCTAGGACCACTTATTAGTTTTATATTAACCCTATTCAATATCTTATAATATTCATTTCATTTGATTTAAAACATTTTTACCTTCATTAACACTTATCACGACGTTTATTCGTCATACGCCCAATTTGTCTCTCTTGTGTGTGCTTAGTATGCGTATACAACTTATCTAATATATCATTTATTAATGTTAAGCATCATTATACTTCATAATATTCATGTTCTATAACTCAGAACAACATCTATTATCGTCGACATCACTATACTTGTGTATGTACATGTCTGACGCCCTCCGATTGCCTCCGAATACACATCAGTCACAACAATGACCATTTTGACTACTGTTCCCAACCCCAAAAGGAAAAACCTAAAGAATAAAGGTTGTAGCTTTATTCGTCCTTGTTCTGGATCATCTTAAATCACCTTAATCAGAGTTTGTATGAAAACGTTATGCCTATTTTACTATAATCAGGTCAAAACAGTCACACCTGACACAGTTTGGGCGCAGATACGCCCAATTAAGCCTTGGGCACAGCGCAGCTGCGCCCGTTAGTAGAAACGGGACCTGAAGCTACTGTTCTAACGATTTCTGACCCTTTTTCTCCTACTAATCTTCATAACTTGAGTTATATACATCCAAATTAGTCCGTTTTTGATTCTATGGATTCGTAATTCATAGAACTACAACATACTAGAATTCTAACAATTTATAAAAACATTAACCAACCTAAAATTTGACCCAGAACACATGTTCATACTCTATTTTCATGTTTTAAACACATTTAGCGAATTCAATCGCCACTACTTCTTTTCTTAACCAAATTGATTCATTCAACTTGCATTCTTTTCGTTTCTTATCCTATTAACACAATCAATCACCAATTTTACAATTATAACATAAAATCCTAACCAATTTAAGTCTCAAAACAGACCCAAAATACATATATTAAACAAAACTCATATTATTCATCTTTAACATGTTCTCATGAGTTTGATTACTCTAAAACCATTTTTAGATGATATAGAATGGATTATACAAACCCATTAACATCTACAACCAATTCCTTAAGAAATCCAATTTATCAATAAAGAACTCAAGAAATAAAACTTAAGGGTTTAGAATTGATTCTTACCTCTTAATTCTTCCTAATCTTAGTTTGGTGATGAAAAACAATTGCTGAATATCCTCCTTACTTCTCCTTGACTCTTCATCATTCTTCTCTAATTCTCTCTAAACTCTCTCTTTCCCTCTGTATTTTTCACTGATATCTAACCTTAGGGAAAGAAATAATATGCGTAGAAATAAACTGATATGGCTTTTACGTGCAAATCGATTCTGATAATAAGCCAAAGGCCACAAGGCCTTGTTTGGCTACACACAATTCCCCTCCTTCCAATTTATTTTGATAAGATTATATTATATAGTTTTTATTTGTCACACCTGTAACCATTTTATATAACTTACAATAATAATTATAATAATTATAATTTTTATTATAATTCTTCTGATGATTAATAAATAATCATATATCTAATTTAATTAATAGATTAGATTTAAACAACGCTTTATTTAATTTACTTATTTTCTTTAATATTAAACAACTCATTTAATTTAATTAATTCATTAAATTAAATCTTCAAAGAATAAAATTTACCTTTACTTTAATTTAATTATCATACACACGTAAATAAATTATTATACCACAATTTCATAAATTATTTATTTTTTCTCAATAAATACATTATTTAAAATATTTATTTACTTCAATAAATATATAAAATTAATTACCAAATTCATTTAATTTCTTGAATAGTTAACTTAACTATTGAACCTCACTTTCCCAATATATGAATATATATTTCTCTTCACACCCAGATCACATATTTCAAAATATATAAAGCGTATATATACATACTCAAACTCAAAACTATCTCATAATATAAATTTTAATTATTAAATACCTATTTTAATAACTTATAAAAATTCGGGTTATCACATCCTTCCCTCCTTATAAGGATTTCATCCTCGAAATCACCGAAACCCTACCTTACAAAGGTTTTCACAAAATCTCTTTCACAATTATCGTTGAATAACTTCAACACGTTAACTTAGCAAAAAGTTTTACATATATATATATATATATATATATATATATATATATATATATATATATATATATATATACTTCATTCATTTCTTCAACAACTTTTAGGTTTTATTACATAACCTTAAATTAAACATAGTCATATATCAAATATTATATATTCTTTAACCCATTCATCATCATACCATAGTGGTTTCGCATAACTTCTCAAGAAACGCTTGAATTTCATGAACATCTTTCAATATTCGTCTAGCTGAATCAAATAGCATAGACTTTTACAACAATTCGGACATCAATTGAAATATACATATATATATATATATATATATATTCTCATATCTTAAAGAAATCTCAAAAATCTTTTTATGACGTCATGATACCGCACTGTATTTACAGTCCATTTGAGGATTCTGTCATTTGGTGATTTTATCATACTACATCATACCATAGTGGGCTAACGATCCTTAGATCACATCCAACACTAAGTAATACTGCATTGATGACTCCATCATTTTTTTATCATCTTTGCACCAGGTTCCATGATGCATTGATGATATAAAAAAAAATATATTGATATATTTCAAATAATTTTTGTCTAGCTGAAGGATTTAGCATAGACATACGAATAACGGTATTGTTTTTAAAACTCATTGGTTTCATCATTTGATCCAATGTTTTTCAAGAAAATAGAAGTGCAAACATCAGCACGATGTCAATAAATTTTGAAAGTCTAGCAAAGCTAGAAGATTTGGAATATCTAATTTTTCTCTATCAATTTTAATCTTTATACTAAATATTATTGTATTTCAACTTATAATCCTCCTATATCCCCAATATAGTTCATCAAACTGACTACACATTGGAAATCCAAGAACTTGCCACAATAATATGAGTTTAAGAACTTTTCCTAGTCAGACCATAGGCGTCCATTCACTGAGGGGTTCAAAACATACCATATTATTATGAGTCACGAACTTACCATATGCATTAGTTTTAAGAACCGCACCTAATCCTAATAATATCTGACTAATCTTAATAGTTTCTAACTATCAAATATACACATGAGAAAAGAATCAACTTTTCACCACATATACATTGATAGCGCGACACCAACATTCCAATGATTATCAATATGATAAACTGAGTGCAAGCACAAAACCCTTGCCCATACAAAGATTTGTACAACTCAACCATCACATAAGTCCTCAATTGAAATCCCACCTAACTCTATCTTGCTTATAACTTGCTCTTTGCTCGATACGAGTTCCTCGTATCACTTCATCTATAACTCTTCGTGATTTATCTCGTACTATTTCATAGTACATCATCTTCATAATATCAAGCTATAATTATTCAAACATTACAGATCATCTTTCTTTTATAACTTAAACTGATCACGTCGTGATCTTATTCTATAATCATCTCCCTTATAATTCTTTTCTTAACTCGTGATCATTTTATTTTATGATCTTCTTTCTTTCCTTTTTCATCATTTATGCTTTTAATCTTACAGGTTTTGTCTATTCATCATTATTCGTTATCTTGGCTATTGGAGTTAAGTAACTCCCATTTTTTATCTTTATATCTCTTCAAGATTCTTCTTTGAATTTTCTTGTTTATATAACAATTCTTCCTTTAAGAATTTCTAACTTCATTTACATTGCTCAACAATTCATTCGAGTTATACATTTTCATCATACGTATCCATTTTCAATACTTGGTACACACTGAGTCTCTAACAATTTCAATATGGTACGCTGAGTGGTTTCCCACAAACAACCAACAAACTAGGTTCCGAGTTGCTAGTTCGTATATACCTCCGCTCTATGAAGGAATCGTTTAGCCCAGATACGATACATCAACTATTAAAGAGTACAATTGTACCATACTTAACTATAACTTTTTGATTCTTAACTTTTTTATCATCTTCTCCTTTATTCTCTAAGGTTATAGCCTAGGGTACTCTAACCTAAGGTATATAACCTACAGCTTTCATACCAACTATAACGACCCCAAAATTCATACAATATAATTCTCAACTTTGGTCGTTAATAATACATCTACCTTCTGATTTTACGTCATTATTTTGATGTTAAACTTTATAAAATGTGGAATTATTTAAACTTTTATGTCTTTTTACTTTAATTCCCTGAATCAAAACCTTTATCATCTACATATCTTTGAATCAATCTTATTTTATGATTCACTTTATCACTGCTATTATATAAAATTTTACATTTCAATCCGATAACATTTATATATCAGATAACTCTAACTTTAGCTTTATAACTCAACATAAAACTATACATCATAAAACATTTAGTACATCTCATGAATCGTAATCATGGTATTAAGAAATAACAACTTTAACTAAAATATTAATCTTCGTGTATTATTTCTGATTCACGTCAATCAAGTAACATATAGTGTTACCTTCAATCCTTAACCTGCAAAAATGGTTATTTGCAAGGTTAAGCTCGACAGCCCAGCAAAATCTAACAGTTTTCATGCATCACGTAGCACATAATAACAGGCTCAACATATATCTCATAAACATTGGACTAACATAACATACATGTTACAATTCATATAACAAGTATAAAGACTGAGTTCCTTACTCAATCAGCATGCTTTACTTAATCAACGTAGTCATATGTTGACTTTAATATTTCATACATTCAACATATATATAACACATCATGCTCTTTGCAATAAAGATTTAAAACAGTTAATCACCACGTTCGCATAGCAAATAGGAACTGAAAGACTTGCCTTTATCATTGTTTACTAATAACAGCTTAACAGGTTACAGCTATCTGTACTTCACGTGCCCTACACAATTATATAATCATTCACATTAACTATTAGTCACATAGAAATGCATATTAGTTGTAATGTAAACTTTACTCTACATCTCATAACCCTTCCTATTATCAATACACAATGTTCAATTTTATTGTGTTAACTTTCGACTTATATCTCACTATATTTCATATTCGAAGTTCATTCAAGTGTTTAAGTCGTGCTAGGACTACTTATTGGCTTTATATTAACCCTATTCAATATCTTATAATATTCATTTTATTTGATTGAAAACATTTTTTACGTTCATTAACACTTATCACGGCGTTTCGACGTTTATTCGTCACACGCCCAATTTGTCTCTCTTGTGTGTGCTTAGTATGCGTATACAACTTATCTAATATATCATTTATTAATGTTAAGCATCATTATACTTCATAATATTCATGTTCTATAACTTAGAACAACACCTATTATTGTCGACATCACTATACTTTTGTATGTGCATGTCTGACGCCCTCCGATTGCCTCCAAATACGCATCAGTCACAATGATGACCATTTTAACTACTGTTACCGACCCCAAATTGAAAAACCTAAAGAATAAAGGTTGTAGCTTTATTCGTCCTTGTTTCGGATCATCTTAAATCGCCTTAATCAGAGTTTGTATGAAAACGTTATGCCTATTTTACTATACCAGGTCAAAACAGGTCACACACTCGACACGATGCTTTAGCAATTGCGCTTAATTAAACATATAGACACAGTAGCAATTTCATGCTTGATTAGTAAAAAACGGACTGAAGCTATTGTTCTCGCGATTTTTGACCCTTTTTCTCCTATTAATCTTCATAACTTGAGTTATATACATCCAAATTAGTCCCTTTTTGATTCTATGGATTCGTAATTCATAGAACTACAACATACTAGAATTCTAATAATTTATAAAAACATTAACCAACCTAAAATTTGACCCAAAATACATGTTCATACTCTATTTTCATGTTTTAAACACATTTAGCGAATTCAATTGCCACGACTTCATTTCTTAACCAAATATATTCATTCAACTTGCGTTCTTTTCGTTTCTTATCCTATTAACACAATCAATCACCAATTTTACAATTATAACATAAACAGTCTCAAAACAGACCCAAAATACATATATTAAACAAAACTCATATTATTTATCTTTAACATGTTCTCATGAGTTTGATTACTTTAAAACCACTTTTAGATGATATAGAATGGATTATACAAACCCATTAACATCTACAACCAATTCCTTAAGAAATCCAATTTATCAATAAAGAACTCAAGAAATAAAACTTAAGGGTTTAGAATTGATTCTTACCTCTTGATTCTTCCTAATCTTAGTTTGGTGATGAAGAACAATTGCTTAATCTCCTCCTTACTTCTCTTTGACTCTTCAGCCTTCTTCTCCAATTCTCTATAATGTAAGACCACAACTTTTATGAATAAAGATGAATTTTTTATAATTATCATTTTTGAATATTATGAAATGAATTTGATATTATGTTATAGTTGTGGGTAATATTTATAAATTTTGCAAAAGTCACGCAAGTTGTTATATAATATTCGATTAGTGGGGAATATTCATACGACAGTATAATCATTGGTGGACCCTAGCAAATGTAATTATTGTCGGATTGAAAAAACGACAAAAATATTTTATTCAAAATAACGGGAAGTTTAACAGTTATCTTTGTTGAACTACTCGGTAGTAAAAAAGAATACGATGTCTGCATGGTTGCGTAGTAGCACTGCAGATTGATTATTGATGCTTAAGTGAGAAGTCACTTAGTTTTGTTCAATTATTGCTATAGTAATTGTTGCATAGTATCTCACATTATTTGATTCAATTATTGTCAGTATTTTATATATTATTAAATCAATAATTGAGATAACAAAGTTGTTAATATTATTATTTGCATTAATAATGATGTCTAGAAGTTCTGCCAAGGAGAGGTTTGGTCACCTAATTGCGTGCTAATAGGGAAAAATCCTTATTGGAGAGCCCCCTCTTTCCTGGGAACGACCTGGTCGATTAATAGTGTGAATTATGATAATGATGTTGAGTTTTGTTTTATTAGTATTATTAATGTAATAAAATAGAAAAGCTTTTTATATAAAACAGAATACTTTTAAAAAGTTATTCGTTTTATTAGGCTAATAGTAAAATCTTTTTATATAAAATGTAATACTTTTATAAAGTTATACATTTTTATTAGACAATAATTAGAATATATTATATTTTATTATGCATAGTGCTGCGTAGTGTTTGCATAGTAAAATCTTTTTATATAAAAAAGAATATTTTTATAAAGTTATTCGTTTTATTAGATTATAAATAGAATATATTATATTTTATTGTAAACCAATCTGGGCCGTCTGTTTAAAAAGTAAATCAATACGGATCGTTCATGGATTGGTTACTATTCATCCATTCTTCTATAAATAGAAGCTCATTCCTTCATTATTTCTTACGAATTCACTTTGAAACTCTAGAGAAAGCGTAGAGAATTCTTCTTCTATAATCTTGATCATCTTTCTTTAGCGTTTAAGAAAGTTTTGAGCGTAGTGCAAGTTTCTTCAAGTATATCCTTTTCTTAGTCGAGTACTCTTCTTTTTATAAGGTAAGGGGTATTTTTTCATATTCATGAAGAGAACTTACATTATTCCGGTCTTTATTATTTTGTTGGAATAACCTATATATCTACGAGCTACCTATACTTGGTGAAATTCTTACATTATTCCATTATTTATTATTACGCTAGAATAACTTTTGTCATCTAAGTCTGCATCCGCATACATGGTGAAATTCATTTGTTATTCCATTCTTTATTATTACATTGGAATATCTTGTACTGCATGCATTTTACGCCGACTGGTTCCGTCTTTATTATTACTCATTGGATATATCACATACATGCGTTTCTGCGGGACTGATTCCGTTATTTATTATTCTGCTGGAATAACTTTGTACATCTGAAGTACCACATGCATGGTGATTTCTTTGTGTAGGGAATATTAAATGCGGCGGCACATCATTAGTGGACCCATAATTGGAATTATTGTCGGATTGATAAATCGACAAAAATATTTTATGAAAATAACGGCGGAAGTTTTACCGTTAATACTGTTGGAACTACTCGGTAGTAAAAGTACAGTAATACGCATGGTTACATAGTAACACGCGGTATTGATTATTGATGCTTACGTAAGAAGTCACTCAGTTATACTCAATTATTGCTACAGTAATTGCTGCATCATATCTCTCATAATATTGATTTAATTATTGTCACGGTATCATCTGCATAATATGTTATATTATTAAATCAATAATTGAGACGATAAAGTTATTCATATTATTAAATTACAATATTTACAATGTCTGAAGTTACATCGAGGAGAGGTTTGGTCACCTAATTGCATGCATGATAGGGAGAAATCCTTATTGGAAAGCCCCCTCTTTCTTGGGAACGACTTGGTTGATAAATATTGTGAGTTATAATATTAATGATGAATGTTATTAAAATTGAAGTTGTGCTCGGAGTTAAATTTGGAGACGCGGACGTGATATTTGTGTCCGGGGCGATGAAATTAGTAAAAATAGACTATAAACACAAAATTTTCCGGTTTTTACTATTTGGTCAAAAAGTCAACAGTTGACTTTTTTGGGAAAAGTCAAACTTCAAAATTTCAAAATTTATATTTTTGATAAAAAATAGTTTCATTGTGTTGGAATTATTTGTGTTAGTGAAAATTGACATTTATTTCGATAATAATTGATGTCTGAAGGTTATATTGTTCAATCGGGTATTCGGGACACTTTTCTTGTTGGAGTACTATTCATGAGTTACTATTCATGAGTTACTATTCACGAGTTACTATTTATGAGTTACTATTCACGAGTTACTATTCATGAGTTACTATTCACGAGTTACTATTCATGAGTTACTATTCACGAGTTACTATTCACCCGATTACTATTCACTCTAGTATTGTTCACTCGGGTATTTGGGTACAATATTATTTCATGAGGAGATGTGCTAATTTTTCTGACAGTTGGTTGAAATTATAATAGTAAATCAATATGGATCGTTGATTTAAAGTCTTAATAGTAACTTGTCCCTTCAATATTACCAAGGGTTAATTGCCCCTTCGCAAATAGTAGTTGTCTCTTCAATATTACCAAGAGTTATTTGCCTCTTCGGTGTTCTAAGGGTTATTTACCCCTTCGTAAATAGTAGTTGTCTCTTCAATATTACCAAGAGTTATTTGACTCTTCGTTGTTCCAAGAGTTAATTACCCCTTCGCAAATAGTAGTTGTCTCTTCAATATTACCAAGAGTCATTTTGACCCTTCGTTAAGACCAAGAGCCACTCTCAGTTTTTCTATAAATAGAAGCTCATTCCTTCATTATTTCTTACTAATTCACTGAAACTCTAGAGAGAGAAATTATAGAGAGAAAGAAGAAGAGTGTTCTGCCACTTCACTACTTCGATATCCAATGTCTTTTACGGTAAGGGATATTATTTGTTGTACCCGTAAGGGGTGTTATTCTTTCTTATTCACGAAGAGAACTTATGTTATTCCATTCTTTATTATTCGGTTGGAATAACCTGTATACGCGGCATACCCTATACATAACCTATATACGCAGCATACCCTGTACTTGGTGAAATCCTTATGTTATTCCATTCTTATTTATTACATTGGAATAACTTTTGTACGTGGACTCCCTATACTTGGTGAAATCCTTATATTATTCCGTCTTTATTATTACATTTGGAATATCCTCATACGTGTGTTTTACATCGGACTGGTTACATCTTTATTATTACATTGGAATATCCTATCATGTGTTTTACACCTGACTTCGGTTCCGTCTTTATTATTATGTTGGAATAACATGTACATCACAATCTGCATGCATGGTTATTTCTTTTGTTATTCCATTCTTTATTATACTCAGTTGGTTAAAGTTTTGACTTCTATACTCCATGAAATTAGTGGAATATCCTTGATATTTGCGCTTCATCTAGTATCTTTTCATGGAAATATTTTTCTGAGCATTCTTGAATTTTACTCTACAAAGAAGTATCATGTTGACAATTTGGACGTTATTGGTTCCTGAACAAATTAATTCGTGAACTTGTTTTATTGAATTCTTATATCATTGTCATCATCCTCATGTTTATATTATGTTGAAAGTCATTTGTGGCCTGTAGTGCATAGATGGACTTGGTATGATTATGACCAGGGATTATTTGGTATAATCATGACCGTAATGTTACAAATGATGTGGAAAAAGTCCTCATTGGCCCGTAGTGCATTGAATGACAGTTTTTGGTATGATTATGGCTATGGATTCTCTTCGGCCAAGGGAACAAAGATGAATTATTTTATAGCATGATCAGGACCGTTGATAAAAACACAATTATCTTTGGCCCGTAGTGCATGGATAATTTATGGTCGTGATACTAATGAATATCATTGGCCTATAGTGCAGGGATGATTTAATGATGTGGATTATTTATTAAGCTGAGTCTCAGCGATAAAAGTGATGAAAAACATTTTAAATCATAAAAGATAGTAGATTTTATTCTCTACTTGACTCTTTTAATGGATTGCTTGTTCCGCTGCAGTTAAACTTGATGTCTATTGTATTTTATCAGTTTAACATTGTTGAAGGCTAATGATAATTTATCCTTCATTATCTTAGTCATAATATTTTTTACTAGGCTAGTTGAGCTCACCCTTTCTTTCAATATTCTCTTCAGGAAATGATAACGTAGCTGGGACGAGTCGAGGAACGGAGTGATGGTCCGGATGATAGTATTAGCTAGTAGTCCTCACTATTCTGTTAAATAGTGTGAAAATAAATGTAATGAGGACTTATTCTGAGAGTGGATATTGTCTAGAAGACAATATTTGTATTAAAACTCACAGCTTTTGTTGTATATTGTATTTGTATTCTGTACCATGTATCTGGCATCACAAGATGGGTGATGTATACCTATTTTGGGGGCGTCACAGTAGCTATCAAAATTAAACTTTGATATACCCAGGTGTATCAAATAACCATAAAGATTAAATCATACCCCTCTACAAGTATATAAAGTGATCAGCTTTAGTATACCCTATATTATGCATAATACTAAATCACAAGTAAGGTCAAAATATATGACCAATAAATTGTTCCCTTTATAAAAGGTTGTTCTTCTCAGTCTCAGTGACGCCCCCAAAATAGGTATACATCACCTATTCTGAGTTGTCAATACATGGTACAGAAACAACTACAACTTTATTATTACAACAGTAAAACTGTGAGTTTGAATACAAATATTATCTTCTAGACAATATCTATACTCAAATAAATCCTCATCACATTTATTGATACATTATTTTACAAAAAAGGTGAGGACTACTAAACAATCCTTTCTAAAACCTTCATTCCATACCCCAGGCTAAGTACTTTCGCTATATTCTCGCCTCCCGAGAAGAAAATGGAACAAAAAGGAAAAGAGTGAGCTCAACTAGCCCGAAGAAAAGAATATTATGACTAAGATAATATACAACAAATTACCGTTAGTCTTCAACAGGGAAAAATCTAATAGAATACAATAGACAACAAATTTTAAATCAATATTCGCAATGAAATAATAATTCATTAGAAGAGTTAAGTAGAAATGCAAACTACTATCTTCTATGTATGAATTTAAAAGTTCATCGTCTATCTTTTATCCTGTAACATCAATCAATATACATCTGGAATCAAATATTCATCTTTGCACTACAGGCCAAAAGATATTCATCGATTGGTCATGTTCATCTAAACACTGCTCATCTTTGCACTACTGACCCAAAGATATTCTTGAAAATCATTCATCTTTTTGCACTACTGGGCCAAAGATATTCAATAATATCATCATTTAAGACCGAGGATGATGAAAAATATTTTTTTAAAGAAACGAATCCAAAGAAACAAAATGACAAGGATTAAGGATTAAGGATTAGTACTTTGTTTTATCCATGTTCAAAAATACCTCAAAAATAATCATAGTGGTGTAAAATTCAAGAATGATCAAAACATGGATACAATCAAAGCTAGTATCCGTAATAGATATTTTGACAAAAAGAAGAAATTTTATTTTTAAATTGAATAGTGCCGTATCGTGAATAGTACCAGTATACGTGAATAGTAACTCAAACACCAAAAGATAGAAATTCCAAAAAAAACATCTTCACGCTTCATGAATAGTACTCGTGAATAAGTAACTCGTCGTGAATAATAACTCATGAATAGTAACTCGTGAATAGTAACTCATGAATAGTAACCCCAGACATGAAAAAGTTCCAAATTTGATAAAAGTTCCAACCAATATTTCAAAGATAATGATATTGAAGAAATAATATCATTTGAGAAGAAAATAACATCCCTTACCTCGAAAGATTAGTACTTCTATTTGGAATAATGGTATAGTGTTGAAGGAACTTGCAAACCGTCTAACAATACTCAAAGTATACTCAAAATACTCACAAGAATACGCTTCGATAATATAGAGAGAAAACTTCGATTTACGGTGTGATTTTCAATTCTAACCTAAGACGCTTATTTATAGGAAAATGCTTAGAACAAAAGCGAAAAATTTAATAAAATATTAATATATATTATAAATTTCCTTAGCCCATCTTTGAAGATCTGATTTCAGCAATTAATATCACATGTTAGCCCACTTAAATGCAAAAAAAACGTTTTCTTTAAAATAATAATTAAAACTTCCAAAATCAATTATTTGAGCTTTAGAACTTCAATAATTCACAATAAATAGCCCTTTTATCGAAAATTGAATCTCGAGAGTTTATATAGGAAATTCAATTCTCTACAACTTTGCGAAGAAAGTTTTCCAAATTCCAAATGTAAATTGACCAAAAATCCACAAACGGGTAATTTTACAAATTTATAATCAAATTTCAAATAATAAATGGGGTCCACCGCAACATGTTTAACATGTTTTAAACATTTATTACAACAAAATACTCTTCCTCCTCGTATACTCATATATCCCACATTCGTTGTAAAAATATCACCATTATTATATTATTAAAATATAATAATATATTTAAATGAATTATTTTATCAGAAAAAGATAAAATTTCAATTTTCAACAATTGTCACATTAAAAATTTTCTCCATCTATATCCACATAAAATCAATATTTTCCTCATCATATGAATCAATAATTAATTATTCACAAATAATATTACAGAATCACAATATTGACAACCAGGCAGGTCCCAGGAAAGAGGGGGCTTTCCAATAAGAATTTCTCCTTCATCAAGGCGGCGAATTAGGTGACCAAACCTCTCCTTAGGCAGAACTTTCTAGACATTGCCAATAATGTTATCTAATAATATTATTCGGATAATATGAATTATTGCTTCGATAATGAAAAATATTGTAAATGACAATTATTGAAACAACAAAGAATATAAAATATCAACGCAGAAATTATTAACTCAATAAAATCTTTGAGCAAAGAATTACGTAACCATTATTGAGTAGTGCCTTCTTCGTAAGAATCAATAATTGGTGCAATACCGGTGTATGCACTCGTGTTTTAACCAATTTAGTATTTTAACAAAGATTATCTGTGAATAACTACGCTGTTTATTTTTAACCAACTTATATTTGTCGTTTTCTTCATCCAATCGCTTTCCGGTTATGGGGCCCACACATGGTTTGCGCGCGTCGTTTAATATTCCCAACGGTCTGAATATTCCACGACCAAACGAATATTCTCCGACAACAATGAATATTTTATAACCACTTGCTTATTTTGAAATATTTGCGTATTTTACCCCTAACTATCCACATTAATCACATCAACCCTTACTATTTCAAAATAATAAATAGAGAAAATTAAATTTCATTAATAATAAGTTGGGGTCTAAAATAAAATGAAATCTAGACATCTAATGGTTGCACTACCACTTCCAGATTAAAGACAGCATAACAAACTATAGATCCAAACAATAAAACATCAAAAATCATAAACACACAAAGATCTAGAGCGTCTGACATTAGGTTGTCAGACGACTTAACTGTTCTTGGACAGATTTTGAAAAACATTTTTTTAAAGCCATTTGATGCTATCGATCCATCATGGATCAACATAGATCAACTAAAAACAACATATAACACTTATACAAACACAAAAACACAACTTTGAACCTAGCATACAAGATCTAGAATGAGAAAGGTTTTATACCTTCTGTCTTTAAATTCTTGATCTATGCTCTCCAATTGTTATAGGTTGATCTAGGGACTGGATATATGACTGAAACACTTCAAATTTTCGGAGGTATGAGAGAGAATAAGAGTTATGTAGAACTTTCAAGAAAAATGGGCCAAATAAGTATCTTTCTCTCTCTCCAATCTATTATATAATGCTTGATTCATTGTATGTTGCGGAGATAGCTAGCAAAATAGGCTGATATGTTGTGTTTGTAGGTTATACAAAGTCAAAATTAGGTTACCAACTAAAGTTGCTAGCCAATTTTACAAGTTACATATATAAATATACTAAAAGGGCATTTTTGTCATTAGCAAATTAATTTTAATTGTATTCTTGTCATTTGTCCAAACCCTTAGGGTTTAACCCTAAGGTCCAATCCCTTTGGTTTTAAAAATCTAACTTCTAGGATTTTCAAAATTAGGGTTTAATTAGAAAAATAAAATTTCTAAATTACAATTAGGGTTTGTAAAATAGAAAATTAAGATACTAAAATATAATTAGGGTTTCTAATCATATTTAAGTTTAATTTAACACATTAGGCTTGCCAATAAGGATTAGGGTTGCCTAATTTAGGGTTTAGGGATCCCGGATATAAAATTAGGGTTTCTCGTCATACGATTAGGGTTTCTAACTATGCATTAGGGTTTCTAATCTTGAGATTAGAGTTTCTAATCTCTTATTAGGGTTTATAAATTTTAAACTTTATCTGTTCAATCATTGATCAACATTATCAATATATAGTAAAACCACGTATTCATTGATACAATTATTTTAATTGAATTTTCTACCGAATCCCTATCCGAAAATTAGGGTTAGGGTTCTAAAGCTGTTAAGCATAACTCTACTCTTATTTTCTCAGTCAATACTTAATTTGACCAGTTCTCGAGACTTGTCTCACAGATACACAGTACAATATTAACAGTTAATGTCAATATTAAATAAAAAAAAATTATTCGTAAAATTTTGATTATTCGAAATCCCGGGTTATCACAAGGCAAGAGAGACTCCTGTCTGAAATGCAGGTGGAAACACTGGCAACTCTCGGACGGTCACCGCTAAGCAGTTCAAGGAACTGGGACCACTGGAGTTTTTTGAGAGCCAAAACTACTTAAGGCGGAGACGTAGATAAAGCAGATCTGCAAGATATTTGATGTCTTGGGATGCTCCGAGGAGCAAAAGGTTCCCTTTGCCACGTTCATATTGCATGCAGAGGCAGATTACTGGTGGGAATCTATAAAACGTACTCAACCTGCCGCACTGAAGATGACTTGGGAGAAGTTCCAAGAATTGTTCAATGACAAGTACTTTCCCGAAAGTATTCATCACATGAAAGAGGTAGAGTTCATTAAGCTAGAGCAAAACAACGTGACCGTGTTGCAGTACGAAGCCAAGTTTGCCGAGTTATCCCGGTTTGCGTCCCATTTGGTTGATAATGAGGAGAGAATGACGCGAATGTTTCTAAGAGGTTTGAAACCCGAGATACATCAATATCTTATCTCTCATAAACTGTGTTTGTATTCAGATGTTGTTAATAGGGCTCAGCTATTGGAGCGCGATAATGAGTCAACCCAATCAAAAGAGAGCAGCCGGTAAAATGATAATACCAGTGATAACAGTCATCAAAGCGGTGACAATAAGCGTGGAGGGAGTCAACATGCCAAAAATTGTAACCACTTCGGTGGTAATCATGGCCAAAACAATAAGAATGGACATTTCAAGAAGAAAAGATTCAACAATGATGGAAAGACGTTAGGACCAGCACCCGTGGTTAAGGAAGGAGAACGACCACCTATCATATGCTTCAAATGCGGAGGGGAATGACACATCAGTCCAAACTACACGATGCTGTCCAAAGCATGTTATAATTGTGGAAGAGAAGGTCACCTAGCCCGATTTTGTCATTCACCTAAGACAAGTTCAGCTAGGATGGAGGCACCAAAGGACGTCCCATAAAAGTCAAAGCCAGTAATGCAAGGGAGAGCGTTTGTCGTGACCTCTCATAAAGCAAGGAACCCGAATGAGGTCACCACGGGTAAGTTTATCATAAACTCTAGCGAAGTTTATACCTTATTTGATACCGATCCTACCCATTCTTTTATTTCTCCTACTTGCGCTCAACGTTTAAATTTGACTCCGGAGAAATTAGACTTTGACTTATCTGTTGAAACTCCGTTGGGAGAAACCTTCATTACATCCACTGTTTATAAGTCTTGTTTGGTTCAAATCGGTACCCTCACATTACCTGTCGATCTTATTTCATTGAAAATACTTGCATTTGACGTAATTCTAGGGATTGATTGGTTAACCACTCATCATGCAAAAATTGATTATTTTAAATAAGGTTGTTAGCTTTCATATTCCTAACCAACCTATTATGCGAATTCAAGCAACCAAACCATTAAAATCAATCAACGCTATCTCAAGCCATAAAGCTATTCGTTTATTGAAAAATGGATGTCAAACTTTCTTAGCTCATGTCACGGATCTAAACAAAAATACGTCAGTTTTGAATGATATTTCTATTGTTAATGAATTTCCTGACGTATTCCCTGAAGAACTTCCTGGCCTAACCCCAGAGCATGAAATTGAATTTTGTATTGACCTTGAACCCGGTACAAAACCCATATTCAAAGCCCCATATCGAATGGCTCCTATTGAACTTCAGGAGTTAAAGACCCAACTGCAGGAATTGTTAGACATTGGATTTATTCGTCCTAGTACTTCTCCTTGGGGTGCTCCTGTTCTATTCGTAAAGAAGAAAGATGGGAGTATGCGACTTTGTATTGATTAACGGAGTTGAATCATGTCACCATCAAAAATAGGTACCCATTGCCACGTATTGATGACCTGTTTGACCAGTTGCAAGGCGCCAAATTCTTTTCAAAGATTGATCCTCGTTCCAGATATCACCAATTGAAGATTAGAACCGATGACATTCCAAAGACGGCTTTTAGAACTCGTTACGGGCATTATGAATTCCTAGTCATGTCTTTTGGATTGACTAATGCTCCTGCTGCCTTCATGGATATGATGAACTGAGTATTCAAGGAATATTTGGATCACTTTGTGGTTGTTTTTATTATGACATCCTTATTTATTCCAAAAGTCGTGAAGATCATGAGCAACACTTGAGGCTGATACTCCAAAAGCTTCGTGAATATAAGCTTTATGCCAAGTTGAAGAAGTGCGAGTTATTGCTTGAGGAAGTAGCATTCCTTGGGCACGTGGTATCAAGTCATGGAATATCTGTTGACCTAGCAAAGATTGAAGCTATTCAAAGCTAGGAGCAACCTAGATCAGTGACCGAAGTACGTAGCTTTCTTGGCTTAGCTCGTTATTATCGGAGATTCGTAGAAAGGTTTTCTTGAATCGCTACTCCCTTAACTTAGCTGACTCGGAAAGATACAAAATTCGGTTGGAGTGAGGAATGCAAAAAGAGTTTTCAAGAACTCAAGAGGAGACTCATTTCAAGACTGCTCGGCAATACCATCCGCTCGAGGGATTTGTCATCTACAGTGATGCTTCGGGCAAAGGGTTAGGATGTGTTCTCATGCAACATGGGAAAGTCATAGCCTATGCCTCTCGACAACTTAAAGAATATGAATGGAATTATCCTACTCATGATCTAGAGTTGGCAGCAGTCGTTTTTGCACTAAAGATTTGGAGGCATTACTTGTATGGGGAGAAAGTGGAGATCTTTACGGATCATAAAAGCCTCAAATATTTCTTCACTCAAAAGGAACTCAACATGCGACAACGACGTTGGCTTGAACTGTTGAAAGATTATGATCATACCATCCAATACCATCCTGGAAAAGCAAACGTGGTAGCTGACGCATTGAGTAGAAGATCATATGTGGGTACGAGTGAGATATTGTCAACGCAAAGGCCCATTTTGTATGACTTGCAAAGGATGGAGATAGAGATAAAGACTCCAGGGACCCACGTGATGTTGGCGAATATACGAGTAGAACCGACTTTAATCGATAAAGTTAAAGTTGCTCAAGCTACAGACCTGGAGCTGATGCATATGAGGAAGAAAGTACAAGAAGGTGCTATACCGGAAGCAAGAATCGATGAAGAAGGAATACTTCGAGTCAACTCCAGACTTTGTTTTCCTAACGACCCTGAGTTAAAGTATAAAATTATGATGGAGGCGCACAATACACCATTTGCAATCCATCCTGGGAGTACCAAAATGTATCATGATCTTCGACATAAATTTTGGTGGGGCAATATGAAGATAGAGATAGCGTTGTTTATCTCAAGGTGTCTAACTTGTCAGCGAGTTAAGGCGGAACATCAAGTACCAAAAGGTCCATTGCAACCACTTGAAATTCCAGAATGGAAGTGGGAGCACATTACCATGGATTTCGTTACTGGTCTTCCCAAGGTTTCTCAAGGCATAGATGTAATTTGGGTTATTGTTGATAGATTGACTAAATCTGCTCATTTCTTACCTATACGACAAACTTATACACCTGAACGTCTTGCTCGTATTTACATAAACGAGGTTGTAATATTGCATGGTATGCCAGTATCCATAGTTTTTGATTGAGACCCAAGATTCATTTCACGATTTTGGGTTAGTTTGCAAAAAGCTATGGGCACGGATTTATGATTTAGTTCGGCATATCATCCTCAGATGGATGGACAATCAGAGAGGACTATTCAAACTCTTGAAGATTTATTAAGACTCCGTGTCCTTAACTTCAAGGGAAGTTGGGACAAGTTCTTACCATTGGTGGAGTTTTCCTACAACAACAGCTATCAAGCAAGTATTGGAATGGCTCCATTTGAGGCGTTGTATAAAAGAAAGTGTCGTTCTCCAGTATGCTGGGATGAGGTGGGTGAATCAACGTTGTTGGGACCGGAGTTGGCACGTATGACTAAGGAAAAGATTCAAATGATCCGACAACGTATAAAAACCTCACAAGACCGACAAAAGAGTTTTGTTGATCTTCATCGAAAGGATGTGGAATTCGATATTGGAGATCATGTGTTGTTACATGTTGCTCCATGGAAAGGAGTTACGAGATTTGGAAAGAGAGGAAAGCTCAATCCTTGATTCATTGGCCCATTTTTAATCCTCGATCGAGTAGGGATTGTAGCCTATAGACTCGCTTTACCGCCAAGTATGTCTCGTGTTCATAACGTTTTTCATATATCCATGTAACGTAAATATTTGAACGACCCAAACCACATTATTAAGTTAGAACCGAACGAAATAGTGGAAGATTTAACGTATGAAGAGGTTCCTATTCAAATCTTGGATAAGAAGGAACATATTCTACGCTCCAAGGTTATACCTCAAGTTAAAGTTTTATGGAGGAACCACGATGTTGAGGAAATGACCTGGGAGTTAGAATCTGAAATGAAATTAGGGTATCCTCACCTCTTTGACATACCAGGTACGTACCCTAATTTCGAGGGCGAAATTTCATAAGAAGGGGACATTGTTAGACCTCAACTTTTATAAATAAAGATGAATTTTTTATAATTATCATTTTTGAATATTATGAAATGAATTTGATATTATGTTATAGTTATGAGTAATATTTATAAATTTTGCAAAGTACACAAGTTGTTATATAATATTCGATTGGTCGGGGAATATTCGTACGACGGCGCAATCATTAGTGGACCCCACAACAGAATTATTATCGGATTGAGAAAACGACAAAAATATTTTATTGAAAATAACGGCGGAAGTTTTACCGTTAATACTGTTGAACTACTCTGTAGTAAAAGTACAGTAATATGCGTGGTTGCATAGTAGCACACGGTATTGATTATTGATGCTTACGTGAGAAGTCACTTAGTTTTGTTCAATTATTGTTACAGTAATTGCTGCATAGTATCTCAAGTTATTTGATTCAATTATTGTCAGTGTTTTATATATTATTAAATCAATAATTGAGATAACAAAATTGCTAATATTATTATTTGCATTATTAACGATGTCTAAAAGTTTTGCCAAGGAGTGATTTGGTCACCTAATTGCGCGCAAATAAGGAGAAATCCTTACTGGAAAGCCCCCTCTTTCCTTGGAACGACCTGTTCGATTAATAGTGTGAATTATGATAATGATGATGAGTTTTGTTTTATTAGTATAATTAATGTAATAAAACAGAAAAGCTTTTTATATAAAACAGAATATTTTTATAAAGTTATTTATTTTATTAGGCTAGTATTAAAATCTTTTTATATAAAACAGAATACTTTTATAAAGTTATCTGTTTTATTAGACAATAATTAGAATATATTATATTTTATTATGCATAGTATTTGCATAGTGCCTGCATAGTGTTTGCATAGTAAAATCTTTTTATATAAAATAGAATACTTTTATAAAGTTATTCGTTTTATTAGATTATAAATAGAATATATTATATTTTATTGTAAACCAATCTGGATCGCCCATTTAAAAGTAAATCAATACGAATAGTTCATGGATTGGTTACTATTCAGTCCATTCTTCTATAAATAGAAGCTCATTCCTTCATTATTTCTTACGAATTCACTGAAACTGTAGAGAGAGAAAGTGTGACGCCCCCAAAATTCAGACACCCATATCACAAATTCGGTGCATCACGCAACTGTGAATATCTTACTTAAATCAACAACGAAACTAGAATAATTTACATTGATATAATATAAATATTTGGTCCCAAGGTACCGTAACCATTACTATGACAATTCAGTGATTAACTTAATCATTCTTGAAAACATCTTAACAAGTATACAATAATAATAATACTTCTAGTCTTAAGGACTAAGTTATTCTGTCGCCTTGCCCTTTCCCTTGTCCTGTCCTGAAGTACCGCCTTGCTCTACCTTAACTATAATATTTTAGGAAGCAAGAATGAGCAACGAGTTTGCCCAGCAAGTAATATAGCCAGAAGAACAAACAGTTATAGCATTTAAATCTTTCAAGGGTATAACAATAATTGGTAGTTCGAGGATATCAAGAAATATCAAGAGTATTCAATAGGTGTCGCTATAGACTTGAAGGATATCAACAAAATTTTAGGATTTATTCATTTCGAGGTTCAACATGAATGAGTACTGAGCAGTCCCTGAGGACTAAGAACTCTTACTAGAATTAACAGTATTACACTGTAATTCAATATAAACGAGTACAACAATGATCGACTAAAAGTACCCTACGTTATGCATAACATTTAATCATACTCATGTGCGCACGTCGGTTCCCCGACAATATATAATTTCCCCTTCAATGAGGGTTGTTCATCTCAGTAGATTTACGATAGTCCGCACCAAGTCAATCGGTTTGGATAGCTTTTTAACACATAATAATAGTCTAGTCGAATCAAAGGCTTAGACAATTTTTATCATGCATTTAAGAATGATAAGTCCAATACTTGCAACAACGTCAAGGTATACAAATGATTTTCAAATAGAAACAGATATTTTCTTGATAAAATATGATTAATATGACAACAACTCAAATGTATACAATGTGAGAATTAAGGAACTTGCAACACAATAATAATAGTGTTCGGATACTTGCTCAATGTAATTTGAGTGAGGTTAGGGAACTTGCCTTTAGCGTTGATTGCTACTTATAGCGAAAATCACCTCAATGAACTATGTTTATCCTATTTATGTAAGTATAGGTATTCATTAGCCAAACACACTTGATATACATATATAAACAACATGTACACATAACACATTTTTTCTATCTATGTATACTGCTGCACCCATCAAAACTCATAGTTGTACACTAACATGCTCATACTTTTGACCACTGCTAGTTTATTCATAATCTTTCTTCTTCGTAGTTCCAAGAGGCTCATTACTTTAAGTAGACCATAACATCTATTAATCCCACCGACCCTTTTCTACGCATGTTTGCAGGCATTAGATTTTTTTCCGAAGTTAGTAAAATTCTCTACTTAGAACTCATTCATGTAATAATAGTTTATAGCAGTATAGGAATATTTATTAATCCATCCTTATATCAAGTTATGATCTTTGTCTCAGGGTCCCGGGACATCTCGCCTTATCCAAGTCAAGACATCAAGCCGCCATGTCCGAAGATGAAAACATATGGCCATGTACGAAGCCGAAGTCATTTAGCCATGTCCGAAGATGAAGACATATGGCCATGTACGAAGCCAAAGTCATTTAGCCATGTCCGAAGATATTACGACTTGTTCGAAGATAACACACTTTGTTCGAAGACAAAACGCTTTGTCCGAAGACATCTCCGAAGTCAGCTCTTTCAGAGACTTCGGTCTACACTATTTCGACAAGGTCTAAGTTTGTCGGGTTAATTTCATTAAGACTTTACTATATGCATACAACCTAAGGGAATTTCTTAATACATGGTCTAACACAATAGAACCCATCAATTGGTTCCTAAATGCGGTGCATTGCACCCATGGAGTTCGAAGCGTTGAACATGCTCATTTTTTTTGAGTAGCCACAACTTGATTCCAGGCAATTATTAACGTATTCATGCACAAAAGTAAACTTTCTAAACACCCTATATAATGCTAATTCATCATACTTGACCTATTAATTTAGAAAAAGAGAATCAAACAAGACTCGAGTTAAGAACGAAGTAGAAATTATACCTTCTCGAGCTTTAACCTTGATATCTCACACTTTGATTTGGTAATGCTTAACAACTAAGAATTCTTTACTTATATTTCTCCAACACTCTTATCACTATAACGATTTGCCATGGTGGCTTGTATTTAAAGAGAAAAGCATGGACTAGACACTTGCTTTACACAATGTTGGGATTCATGGTGCAATAAAAATGAACAATGGTTACTTAAGGAGTTGTTTAACCACTCCATACCAGCCACTTAGCTAGCCCTGCATGCTAGGATTAGCGACTTGAAAGTTTGCATAAAGAGAGTTTAGAGCTCTTTGTTCCTTGTACTTGGTGACCCTTAATTTGGGACAAGAGAATAGATCTCGAGACATAGACAAGAGGCTAGTCGGTTGGACCCCATTGCTTACCATACATTTTATTTAACCAACACCTTGTACCATCGATTAACTATTATGTTGGGTTCCGATTGGATTTTAAATAACCCAAGTTTATTGGGCTAACTCAAAAAGTCCATCAATTAATTTATTGGGCTAGACTCCCAATTTATTATTTGGATTATAAACATGTAAATACTTATTTATTATGGCGACAAATTAATTAATTTAATTTACCCAATAACACTAAATTATACACCACCTTAATAATTATTAATAAGTTGGGTTATTTCACAATTTAAGTTACTCACTTAATAATAATAAAAGATTTAGTCCATCCAGAACAAGCTTTCAAACCAATTCAATGATTTATTATTACTCTGGTATAATTAAATAAATTAATTATATACCTACCACCTCTCTTATTGTCATCTTTTACTTAATAATGCATTCCTTCTTAATTATTCCTCACTAATTCCATCATTGTGTCACACAAGACATTTCATAAACCTATCATAATTCTCCACATCTTATCAATTATTAAAAGTTCAATTTTAATTCAATTGAGTTACTCACCTCATGCCATATAAGCATTTATAAAATAAATAATCATAGGCTCTATTTATAAATATTAATATTAAATCATAAAATTTACGGTTATTACATCATCTCCCCCATATAAAAATTCCGTCCTCGGAATTAATACAAGGTTACACAAAAAGATGGGGATAGTCTCTCCTCATCCTATCTTCTAATTCCCATGTGGCCTCCTCGACATCGTGGTTTAGCCAAAACAACCTTCTGAAAGATATAACTTTGTTTCTTAGCATTTGTTCTTTCTTATCTATTATCTGAACAGGAATTTCTTCATATGCCAGATTCTTCTCTACTTGAATGGGCTCATAGGAAATCACGTGCTTATAGTCGGACTTATGCAGGACGTGAAATGCGGAAATGTGAAACACGTTGTGGATGTGTTCGATTCGGGTGGCAAAGCAACTTTGTATGCCACTTCACCCCTCGCTTCAATATCTCGAATGGCCTATGAACCTCGGACTCAATTTTCCTTTCTTTAGAATCGATCTTTCCCTTCCAGGAGATACCTTCAAAAACACAAAACTACCGACTTCAAAGTCTCGGTTCTGACGATGCAAGTTGGCATACTTCTTTTGGCGATCTTGAGCTGCTACTAATTTGCCCCTTATTGTTGCTACCATGTCGGCCGTTTGCTGGACTAATTCTGGTCCCAAAAGTCGTCGTTCTCCGACTTCATGCCAACATAATGGTGTTTTGCACTTTCTCTCGTAAAGAGCTTCATATGGCGGCATATCGATACTCGCATGATAGCTATTATTGTAAGCGAATTCTACTAATGGTAAATGGTCGTCCGAATTTCCCTTGAAGTCCATAACGCAAGCTCTAAGCATGTCCTCCAACGTTTGTATGGTTTGTTCACTCTGCCCGTCAGTTTGAGGGTGATAAGCAGTACTTAATCTCAATTGAGTTCCTATTCGTTCCTGTAAACTTTTCCAGAATTTTGACGTGAAATGCGGATCTCGATCGGAGACAATCGACACTAGCACTCCATGTCGCGATACGATTTCCTTTACATACAAATTTGCTAACTGGTTCAAATTGAATCGAATCTTGATGGGTAGAAAATGAGTACATCTTTGTTAGTCGGTCCTGATAACCCAAATGGCATCATAACCCACACGTATAGCAGGAAGTCCAACCACGAAGTCCATCGTAATGTGCTCCCATTTCCATTTTGGAATTTCCAGCGATTGAAGTAGTCCACTTGGTCTCGGTGTTACCTTTGACTCTTTGACAAGTAAGACATCTGCTAACACACTCTGCAACCTCTCTTTTCAAATTAGGCCACCAAAATGTTGTCGAAGATCCCAGTACATTTTGTGCCTCTGGATGTCTGAATACGTCGTATTGTGTGTTCGTGTAAGATTTCCTCTCTCGATTCGATTCTGGTTTGGCACCCATACTCGACCCTCAAACCTCAATATACCGTCCTTATCTACTTTGAACCTTTCTTCCTTATCTTCTACTATTCTCTTCTTTATCTTCTCACATTCTTCATCTTTCTCTTGTGCTTCCTTTATTTTATCCAATAACGTCGGGTGAGCTCTCATCATGAGTAATCTTCCTTCCGCTTCTTTTGGTTCCTCCACCTCTATTTCCAACTTTTCCATTTCTCTTATTAATTCCTCTTGAGTTGTCAATTTGAATAACTTCTCCCTTCCTTTTCTACTCAAAGCGTCGGCTACAACGTTTGCTTTTCCCGGGTGATAAAGAATTTCACAGTCGTAATCCTTGATTAGTTCCAACCACCTTCTTTGTTGCATGTTCAACTCCTTCTGTGTGAAGATATATTTCAGACTCTTGTGATCATATATATCTCACATTTTTCTCCATCTGAATAGTGCCTCCAAATCTTGAATGCAAAGACTACTGCCGCTAACTCCAAGTCATGGGTAGGGTATCGTTTTTTGAAATCTTTCAAGCGTGTCGTGAGGCATATGCAATGACCTTGCCATGTTGCATTAGCACACAACCAAGTCCTCTATCGATGCATCACTATACACCACAAATCCTCCGTATCATCTGGTAATGATAATACAGGCGCCTCACTCAACCTCCTCTTAAATTCTTGGAAACTCTCCTCGCATTTGTCCGTCCATACGAACTTCTCTGTCTTCCTCGTTAGATTGGTCAATGAGTTTGCTATCTTAGAAAAATCTTGGATAAATCTTTGATAGTACCCGGCTAAACCTAAGAAACTCCTAACTTCTGTTGGCGTCTTCGGCTGTTCCCAGTTACTTACCGCTTCCACCTTTGCAGGATCCACGGAAATTCCATTTTGATCTATCACGTGTCCTAGAAATTGAACCCTTTCCATCCAAAATTCACATTTTGAAAATTTAGCGTACATCTTTTCCCTTCTCAATGCTTCCAATACCATCTTCAGGTGTTCGGCGTGCTCTTCCTTCGTCTTTGAATAAATCAAAATGTCATCGATAAATACTACTACGAACTTATCTAAGTATGGCCTGAAAACTCGGTTCATCAAGTCCATGAATCCTGCCGGAGCATTGGTTAACCCAAATGACATCACTAAAAATTTGTAATGTCCGTAGCGAGTTCAAAACGCCGTCTTTTGTATGTCCTCCTCTCGCACTTTCAACTGATGATAACCCGTTCGTAAATCTATCTTGGAAAAACACTTCGCTCCCTTTAGTTGATCGAAAAGGTCGTTTATCCTTGGCAATGGATATCTATTCTTAATTATCACTCGGTTCGACTCCGATAATCGTCTGAGCCTCATCGATCCATCCTTTTCTTTACAAACAACATTGGTGCTCCCCGAGGAGACACACTTGGCGAATGTAACCCTTATCTAGTAACTCTTGCAATTGAATCATCAATTCCTTCATTTCTCTTGGCGCCCATACGATATGGGGCTTTCGAAATTAGTGCGGTTCCGGTGCTAAGTCTATTATGAATTCAATTTCTCACATGCGGCGGAAGACCCGAGCGATTCATCTGAAACACGTCTTGGAAATCTCTTACCAGCGATATATCTTTCATTTCTATTCCCTTTTTTTGAGTGTCCACTATATAGGCTAAATAACCTACACATCCTTTCTTTAACAATTTCTTAGCTTTGCATCATCGTAAAGCGCAACACGATTGCTTGAAGCGATGAGTTACCATAAAACACTACCTTAGATCGATTTGAGGTGCGAAGGTTCACACTCTTCTTTTTGACAATCGATTATCGCGGCGTGGCGGGATAACCAATCCATTCCTAATATCATCATCAACTCTCCCGGTTTAATCGAATTAAGTCTACGTTTAGTTAAGTGACCTCTAATGTTTACTGTGATTTTGATGAAACAAACTACATGGGAATTACTTCCTTATTACATAATCTCTACGTTCGATGAATTTTCTAAATGTTAGGGAGGTATGTTTAGTCGATTAGCAAATTCTTGAGACACAAAGGAATAGGTAGCACCCGAATCAAATAATACATAGGCATTTATATTATTGATTGGGAGAATACGACACCACATCCTTGCGATCACTTTGCGTCTTGGGCGGTCGTGTTAAAGGTTGAGGCGATCGATTCGGTTGGATTGCGTTGGTCCATAGATCATCGACTTCTTGCCCCCTCCTTGTTGGTCGCTTCTCCGTTGCTCCCCTTCTTTGGGCAATCCTTGATTTGATGCTCGGTTGAGCCACACACTAAAACATCCTTGATCTTTTTCGACTTTGGCGGTTGGGTGAAATGTTCCCCTTCTCTGGCGATTGTAGCGAGACGCGCGCCCTTCAAAGATTCCCTGATGGTTTTTCCCACATTTCGAGCAAGCTTCACTTCTTTTCTTAAACCCTCCTTGATAACTTTACGGTTGGTTGATGTTTGGTGGTTGGTGTTGTTGTTGTTCTTTGTTGTTGTCGTTGTTACGGTTATCCCATTTCCTCTTTCCCGGATAACTTCCACCTTTTCTACTCCTCTCCAGAGTCTCTCCCCAACATTCTTGTTCTTCTTCTCCTTGTTGTATTGGCTCAATGCCTCGCTACCTCCCTCAGCAATTATCGCCTTCTCCAATAATGTGGCGAACGAGTCGATTTGAAGGACCGACACCTTGTTGAACAACCAAGGTTTTAGTCCAAGTTCGAAGCGTCGAGATTTCCTTTCTTCAGTGTCTACTTGATGTGTTGCGAATCGTGCGAGTTCATTGAACTTGGCCGCATACTGTGCCACTGTCATCTCCCCTTGTTTTAGTTCTAGAAACTTTACCTCCATCCTATTCTTCATGCTCTTCGGGAAGTAATTCTCGAAGAACAAAGTCTTAAACCTTTCGAGGTTATAGTCCTTTCTCCCCCTCTGTTTGATTTGCTTCCCACCGGTGGTTTGCTTCACCCCTCATCATATATGTAGCGAACACGGTTTTACGGTCTTCACCCACATGAGCAATGGCGAAGGCTTTCTCCATTTCCTTGATCCACGTTTGCTTCTGATAGGATCGGTAGTACCTATGAATTAGGAGGTCCTACACTCTTAAAGTCCTTGAAGTTTGCGGCCAAGAGCTACTTGGGGATTGGGTGTTACTTGTTCATTTCTTCCCTAAGAGCCTCCCCTAACAAATCTACAAGCCTCGAATGGGATCTACTTGTCCTCTCTCATCATTAACTGAACTCTTCCGGTCTGCGATTAATCTACGTCTGGCGGCATTTTTACGCATCATAAAACTTCCATTTTATTATCTAATTATATTACTTAAACAATTCTCCATAAAAGGAATAAGATTTGAGAATACATTTGAAACAAGATCATTTATATTCATATGCCAAATTGTTACATTACATGATTATCTCTAGTATACTTCTATAAATGACCTGAACTTATCCCTAATATCACAAAAGATGGGGACAACCATTAACATACTACCCCTCTAATATAACTCAAAAGTTTGGGGCTTACAACTATCTCACATTCTACATAAAAGGCGAAATTACAACAACGGATAATACACTACATAACGAACTACAACTAATAACTTTTAACGCCTAGACTTAATCTATCATTCCGCGCTCCACAGCGCTCTGGTACTCCCTCTGAGTAATGTGCACCACCAAATCTCGGCTTATAGTGTGTCAAGTGCATCCTGCTTTCTGTAGGGTAGTGATTTACCCCATCAATCGGTCTCTCCATGGCCGTGCGCCTTTGCATAGCCCATCCTATTCATCTTCCTCCTTTTTTGCCTCACTTCATCTTCTAGATCGTTAGCCTATCATTGGCCCCTTCCCACTTCTCTTCGAAATGGATCCTATCCATTACCTCCATCTTTAACTGAGTACGGATAGCTTCCTTCTCTGTTCCTCTCGCTCAACTCCCTCTGCTCCATCTCTTCCAACTTCCCTGCCAGTTCTACATTCCTAGCCACTTGTTGTGAAACAAAGCCCCCATCTGATTCCTGCCTCCCTTACGGTGAGCAATCTCTACCTCCATCTCTGCATCACTAACTTTCTCTGGTGGTCTTAGTCCCTCGGCTTTTGGAATTGGACTCTGTCCCCTAGCCTCGGCCTCTAACTCCTCAACTCTGCACCCTAACTCTAAAATCTGCTCCTCATACTCCCCCAACATCCTATCCTCAAAAGTAGCCTCGTCGGAGTTCCCCATGGGCTCGTCCATCATACGCTCCTCCATAGGCTCCTCCTCCAGATCAGACTCCTCGGGTATTGGCTCCATCTCCTCTTCCTCATCATCATCATCGATAGGGACTACAGTTGTTATAGGCTCCGCTATCAATGGTGCCTCATATACCACGTGTATGTCATGCGGCTCCTCTTCTACTACTCGGCTAGGTCCTCCCATGTCAGTCATCCTAAAATCACCAACACAAGTCAAAACAAACAACAACTCCATTAGAATGTTAAATAACATAAGTTCATTGTATAGAATGAAGTTATATTCTGTAACACGCTAAGTCCATCTCTATGAAAACTATATATGAGTTTCATCCCTTTCTATCTTCTAAGTTCTCCTAAGTTATAATCTAAGGGCTCTCGCTCCTAAGGTTTATAACTATGGCTTTGATACCAACACATGGCGCCCCCAAAATTCAACACCCATATCTACGAATTGATTGCATCACACGTGACTTGTGAATATCTTACTAAAATCAACAACGAAATACTAGAATAATTTACATTGATATAATATAAATATTTGGTCCCAAGTGCACCGTAACCATTACTACGACAATTCGGTGATTAACTTAAACATAACTTAATCATTCTTGAATACATCTTAACAAGCATAACAATAATAATAATACTTCTAGTCTTAAGGACTAAGTTATTACATCGCCTTGCCCTTTCCCTTGTCTTGTCATCACGTCACGCCTTGCCTTGCTCTTCTTTGCTTAAGCGTAATGTTTTAGGAAGCAAGAATGAGCAACGAGTTTGCCCGACAAGTAATATAGCCGGAAGAACAAGCGGTTATAGCATTTAAATCTTTCAAGGTATAATAATAATTGGTAGTTCGAGGATATCAAGAAATATCAAGAGTATTCAATAGGTGTATTATAGACTTGAAGGATATCAACAAAATTTTAGGATTTATTCATTTGAGGTTCAACATGAATGAGTCTTGAGCGGTCCACGAGGACTAAGAACTCTTACTAGAATTAATAGTATTACTGCTAATCCAATATAAGCGAGTACAACGGTGATCGACTAAAAAGTACCCTACGTTATGCATAACATTTAATCATACTCATGTATGCATGCGTCGGTTCCCAAACAATATATAATTTCCCTTGAATGAGGGTTGTTCATCTCGATAGATTTACGATAATCGCACCAAGTCAATCGGTTTGGATAGATTTTTAACACATAATAATAGTCTAGTCAATCAAAGGCTTAGACAATTTTATCATGCATTTAAGAAACGATAAGTCCAATACCTTCAACAACGTCAAGGTATACAAATGATTTTTGAATAGAAACAGATATTTTCTTGATAAAATATGATTGATATGACAACAATTCAAATGTATACAGTGTGAGAATTAAGGAACTTCACAACACAATAATAATAGTGTTCGGATACTTGCTCAATGTAATTTGAGTGAGGTTAGGGAACTTTCCTTTAGCGTTGATTGCTACTTATAGCGAAAATCACCTCAATGAACTATGTTTGTCCTATTTATGTAAGTATAGGTATTCATTAGCCAAACACACTTGATATACATATATAAATAACATGTACACATAACACATTTTTTCTATCTATGTATACTGCTGCACCCATCAAAACTCATAGTTGTACACTAACATGCTCATACTTTTGACCCTTTGCTAGTTTATTCATAATCTTTCTTCTTCGTAGTTCCAAGAGGTTCATTGCTTTAAGTAGACCATAACATCTATTAATCCCAGGCCCTTTTTCTACGCATGTTTGCGGGCATTAGATTTATTTTCGAAGTTAGTAAAATTCTCTACTTAGAACTCATTAGTGTAATAATAGTTTATAGCGGTATAGGAATATTTATTAATCCATCCTTATATCAAGTTATGATGTTGTCTCAAGGTCCCGGGACATCTACCTATGTCGAAAGGCAAGGCATCTATCGTCTCGCCATAAGCCATGTCAAGAAGACATCGGCCATGTCAGAAGATGAAGACGTATGGCCATGTCTGAAGACATTCAAGACATCATTTAGCCATGTCCGAAGATATTACGACTTGTCCGAAGACAACACGCTTTGTTCGAAGACAAAACGCTTTGTCCGAAGACATCTCCGAAGTTAGCTCTTTCAGAGACTTCGGTCTACACTATTTCGACAAGGTCTAAGTTTGTCGGGTTAATTTCATTAAGACTTTACTATATGCATACAACCTAAGGGAATTTCTTAATACATGGTCTAACAAGACCGAACCTATCAGCTGGTTCCTAAGTACGGTGCAGCTGCACCCCATGGAGTTCAGAAGCAGTGAACATGCTCTGTTTTGCAGAGTAGCCACAACTTGATTCCAGGCAATTATTAAAGTATTCGTGCACGAAAGTAAACTTTCTAAACACCCTATATCATGCTAATTCATCATACTTGACCTATTAATTTAGGAAAATAGATAATCAAACAAGACTCAAGTTAAGAACGAAGTATAAATTATACCTTCTCGAGCTTTAACCTTGATATCTCACACACTGATTTGGTAATGCTTAGCAACTAAGAATTCTTTACTCAGATTTCTCAACCACTCTTATCACTATAACAGACTGCCATGGTGGCTTGTATTTAAAGAGAAAAGCATAGACTAGACACTTGTTTTACACAATGTTGGGATTCATGGTGCAATAGAAATGAACAATGGTTACTTAAGAAGTTGTTTAACCACTCCGTATACCGGCCACTTAGCTAGCCATGCATGCCTAGGATTAGCGACTTGAAAGTTTATAAAGAGAGTTTGAGCTCTTTGTTCCTTGTACTTGGTGACCCTTAATTTGGGACAAGAGAATAGATCTCGGACATAGACAAGGGGGCTAGTCGGTTGGGCCCATTGCCTTACGCATACATTTTATTTAACCAACACCTTGTACCATCGGTTAACTATTATGTTGGGTTCGAATTGGATTTTAAATAACCCAAGTTTATTGGGCTAACTCAAAAGTCCATCAATTAATTTATTGGGCTAGACTCCCAATTTATTATTTGGATTATAAACATGTAAATACTTAATTATTATGGCGTGAATTAATTTAATTTACCCAATAACACTAAATTATACACCACTTTAATAATTATTAATAAGTTGGGTTATTTCACATAATTTAAGTTACTCACTTAATAATAATAAAAAGATTTAGTCCATCCATACTTTCAAACCTTTCAAACCAATTCAATGATTTATTATTATTGTCATCTTTTACTTAGGTATAATTAAATAAATTAATTATAATTCTCCACCTCTTATCTTATTAAAGTTCATCTTTTACTTAGTAATGCATTCTCTTGCTTAATTATTCCTCACTAAATTCCATCATTTATAAATATTAATATTAAATCATACATTTCTATTATAAACCTATCGTAATTCTTCTTCATATCTTATCTTTCTTTATTATAAAAGTTCTTCAATTTTAATTCAATTGAGTTATTTTTTTTCATATTCATGAAGAGAACCATTATAAGCATTTATAAAATAAATAATCACGAGCTCTATTTATAAATATTAATATTAAATTCATAAAATTACATACTCGGTTGGTTAAAGTTTTGACTTTTATACTCCATGAAATTAGTGGAATATCCTTGATATTTGCGCTTCATCCAGTATCTTTTCATGGAAATATTCTTCAGAGCATTCTTGAATTTTACTCTACAAAGAAGTATCATGTTGAAAATTTGGACGATATTAGTTCCTGGATAAATTAATTCTTGAACTTGTTTTATTGAATTCTTATATCATTGTCATCATCCTCATGTTTATATTATATTGAAAGTCATCTGTGGCTTGTAGTGCATAGATGGACTTGGTATGATTATGATCAGGGATTTATCGGTATAATCATGACCGTAATGTTACAAATGATGTGGTAAACGTCCTCATTGGCCAGTAGTGCATTGATGGACAGTTGTTGGCATGATCATGACCATTGATGAATACACGAATATCATTGGCCCGTAGTGCATGGATAATTTGTGGTTGTGATACTAATGAATATCCTCGCCGTAGTCTGCGGGGATGATGTGGATTATTTATTGTCGAGTCCCAAATGACAAAAGTGATGAAAACCTTTTAAATCATAAAAGATAGTAGATTTTATTCTCTACTTGACTCTTTTAATGGATTTCTTGTTCATTGCAGCTTACACTTGATGTTTGTTATATTGTATCGCTTTTAACACCATCAAGGCTAATGATAATTTATTCTCGCATTATCTTAGTCATAATATTTCTTCTCGGGCTAGTTGAGCTCACCCTTTCTTTCAATTGTTCTCTTGAGAAATGAGAACGTGGCGGGACTAGTCGTGAACGAGTGACGGTCAAGATGATAGTATTAGTAGTCCTCACTATTCTGTTAAATAGTGTGACAATAATTATAATGAGGACTTATTCTGAGAGTGGATATTGTCTAGAAGACAATATTTGTATTAAAACTCATAGCTCTCTTGTAGTATATTAAAGATTGTATTTGTATTCTATACCATGTATTTGGCGATTCAGAATAGGTGATGTATACCTATTTTGGGGGAGTCACATCTAAACTCCCTCTTTCCCTTTGTATTTTTAACTGATATCTAACCTTAGGGAAAGAAATAATATGCGTAGAAATAAACTGATATGGCCTTTACGTTTGCATCAGTTACAATAAGCCAAAGGCCACAAGGCCTTGTTTGGCTACACACAATTCCCCTCATTCCAATTTATTTTGATAAGATCATATCATATACTTTTTATTTGTCACACCTGTAACCATTTTACATAACTTACAATAATAATTATAATAATTATAATTTTTATTATAATTCTTCGTATGATTAATAAATAATCATATATCTAATTTAATTAATAAATTAGATTTAAACAACGCTTTATTTAATTTACTTATTTTCTTTAATATTAAATAACTCATTTAATTTAATTAATTCATTAAATTAAATCTTCAAAGAATAAAATTTACCTTTGCTTTAATTTAATTATCATACACACGTAACTAAATTATTATACCACAATTTCATAAATTATTTATTTTTCTCAATAAATACATTATTTAAAATATTTAATTAATTCAATAAATATTTAAAATTAATTACCAAATTTATTTAATTTCTTCAATAGTTAACTTAACTATTGAACCTCACTTTCCCAATATATGAATATATATTTCTCTTCACACCGCATCACATATTTCAAAAATATATAAAGCACGATATATACATACTCAAACTCAAAATATCTCATAATAAGAATTTTAATTATTAAATACCGCTTTTAATAACTTATAAAAATTGGGTTGTCACATCCTTCCATCCTTATAAGGATTCCGTCCTCTAATCAATTTAAACCCCTACCTTACAAAGGTTTTCACAAAATCTCTTTCACAATTATCATTGAATAACTTCAACACGTTAACTTAGCAAAAAGTTTTACATATATATATACTTCATTCATTTCTTCAACAACTTTTAGGTTTTATTACATAACCTTCAATTAAACATAGTCATATATCAAATATTATATATTCTTTAACCCATTCATTTCCTTTTTTAAGGATCGTTATCATAAACACTCAGGTTATTACATTCACCCTTTCCTCTAAGAATTTCGTCCTCGAAATTTTGACTTACTATTCATTCATTCCATTTATCAAAATAGATTTTATGTTAATATCTATTTATTCATTAGGTTCTACAACCAAATTCTTTCTCTAAGGATCTGTCTAAGATCATCATATTCCTCAACTCTTCCTCTTCCTCTTCTAAGAGTTTCACATTTCTCTTCTTTCTGGAATTTCAATTCTTTCTTGAAATTATTATGTTTTTCTTAATTTTCTCATCCTTTCCACTTTTACCTTTCAGAATAATAAGAATCTTCCACAAGTGCTCAATAATTGGGAAGCGATATGAATAATAGGAATTTAAAAGATTCCAAATCATGTTGAGGGTCATAAGACCTTAAACTACGTCCACGGTTATAAGTACTCTTTCAACTTAAACCTTAACAGTCATTAGACTATAGGGACTCCCGTACTTAGGGTGTTAAGCTCTTCGTACGATGTATTATGCACTCTACCCGCGGTTATAAGTGCTCTTTCAACTTAAACCTTAACAGTCATTAGACTGTAGAGACTCCCATACTTAGGGTGATCAGCCCTTCGTACCATGTATTGTGCACAAATATCTAAACGCTTCTGTGTAATCCCCCTATAAGAGGGTTGTTCATCTCAGCTTTTCAACATCTAAATCCGCACCAAAACAATTTGGTTTGGCATAACTTCTCAAGAAACGCTTGAATTTCATGAACATCTTTCAATATTCGTCTAGCTGAATCAAATAGCATAGACTTTTACAACAATTCGGACATCAATCGAAATATATATATATATATATATATATATATATTCTCATATCTTAAAGAAATCTCAAAAATCTTTTTATGACGTCATGATACCGCACTGTATTTACAGTCCGTTTGAGGATCCCATCATTTGGTGATTTTATCATACTACATCATACCATAGTGGGCTGACGATCCTTAGATCACATCCAACACTAAGTAATACTGCATTTATGACTCCATCATTTTTTTATCATCTCTGCACTAGGTTCCATGATGCATTGATGATATAAAAAAAATATTTTGATATATTTCAAATCATTTTTGTCTAGTCGAAGCAATTAGCATAGACATACGAATAACGGTATTGTTTTTAAAACTCATTTGTTTCATCATTTGATCCAATGTTTTTCAAGAAAATAGAAGTGCAAACATCAGCATGAAGTCAATAAATTTTGAAAGTCTAGCAAAGCTAGAAGATTTGGAATATCTAATTTTTCTCCATCAATTTCAATCTTTATACTAAATATTCTTGTATTTCAACTTATAATCCTCCTATATCTCCAGTATAGTTCATCAAACTGACTACACATTTTACGATCTTCTTTCTTTCCATTTTCATCATTTATGCTTTTAATCTTACAGGCTTTGTCTATTCATCATTATTCGTTATCTTGGCTATTGGAGTTAGGTAACTCCCATTTCTTATCTTTATATCTCTTCAAGATTTTTCTTTGAATTTTCTTGTTTATATAACAGTTCTTCCTTTAAGAATTTCTAACTTCATTTACATTGCTCAACAATTCATTCGAGAACTACATTTTCTGTGACGCCCCCAAAATAGGTATACATCACCCATCTTGAGTCGCCAAATACATGGTACAGAATACAAATACAAACTTAATTATACAAACGTCGTGTAATATACGAAAAAACATAACTGAGAGTTTAAACAGGAATATTTCCTTCTAGACAATATCCACTCTCAAATAGAGTCCTCATTACATTTATTGTCACACTATTTTATAGAATAGTGAAGACTACTATAACACCATCTCGGACCATCACTCCATTCCCCGACTAGTCCCGGCTACATTCTCATTTCCTGAAGAGAACAATGAAAGCAAAAGGGTGAGCTCAACTAGCCCAGTAAGAAATATTATGACTAAGATAATGAAGAATAAATTATCATTAGCCTTCAACAATGTTAAACTGATAAAATACAATAGACATCAAGTTTAACTGCAGCGGAATAAGCAATCCATTAGAAGAGTCAAGTAGAGCATGATATCTACTATCTTCTATGATTTAAAATGTTTTCATCATTTTTTATCGCTGAGACTCAACTTAATAAATAAACCACATCATCGAATCATCCCTGCACTACGGGCCAAGGATATTCATTAAATCATCAATGGTCATGACTATACCGAATAATCCCTAGTCATAATCATACCAAAAATTGTCCATTAATGCACTACAGGCCACTGAGGACTTTTACCACATCATTTATAACATTACAGGTCATGATTATACCGAATGATCCCTGGTCCTAATCATACCAAGTCCATATATGCACGTAAGCCAAAGATGACTTTCATCACAATATAAGCATGAGGATGATGACAATAACATAATAATTCAAAAAAACAAGTTCAAGAATAAATTTTAAAGATTTATAAGTTAATTTATACTAAAATCAATTACGTCCAAATTGTCAACTTGATACTGCTTTATGGTCTAAAATTCAAGAATGCTTAGAAGAATATTTTCAAGAAAAGATACTGGATGAAGCACAAATATCCAAGATATTCTACTAATTTCATGGAGTATAGAAGCCAAAACTTTAACCAACTGAGTATAATAGAATATATGAAACTGCAAATGGATTTTCACCCGTCATGCGATAATCCACGTAGACAGATCATTTCCACAATTTAATAAGGAATGAATACGAAGGATCATTCACCATGCATGCGGTAACCCACACAGACAAGTTATTCCAACAGAATAATAAAGAATGGAATAACAGAAGAATTCACCAGGCATGCGATAGACCACACAGACAGGTTATTCCCAACATAATAATAAAGAATGGAACCAGGTCATGCGTAATCCTCACAGATAGGATATTCAAACAGAATAATAAAGAATGGAACCAGGTCATGCGTAATCTGCATAGACAGGATATTCCAACAGAATAATAAAGAATGTAATAACAACAGAATTCACCAGGCATGCGATAGACCGCACAAATAGGTTATTCCAACAGAATAATAAAGAATGGAATAACAAAAGAATTTCACCATGTATGCAAGATTTGCGCATGTATGGAGTTATTCCAACATAATAATAAAGAATGGAATAACGTAAGAATTCACCAGGCATGCGATAGACCACACAACATAAAAGTTATTCCCAACATAATAATAAAGAATGGAACCAGTATGCAGAATCCTCACAGATAGGATATTCAAATGTATAATAAAGAATGGAACCAGTCATGCGTAATCGCATGCATGTGATATTACAATGTATAATAAAGAATGGAATAACAACAGAATTCACCAGGCATACGATAGACCACACAGATAGGTTATTCCAACAGAATAATAAAGAATGGAATAACAGAAGAATTTCACCATGTATGCGGTATTTACGAGTATTGAAAGAAAATAACTCTCTTCACGAATACGAAAGAATAATACCCCTTACCTTAGAAAAAACTGGATATTGGAATAGTGAGTTAGGAGACTTCTCTTCTTCTTTCTCTCTATAATTTCTCTCTATAATAATTGCTCTAATGCTTTAGTGAATTGGTGAGAAATGAAGGAAGAATGAGCTTCTATTTATAGGAAAATATAGTTTCGATAATTGCACGTTTTGGGGCTCGATATATTACAATACAATACCTTCAACTTTTCTTTCATTTTTAATTTAGTCCTACAAGTATTATCAAACTTGCACCACCTCCCCTAATAGTAAATCATGTGAATTAATAGTTCATTCATGTGACTCAATAGTATAATCATGTGAAAAAACTAAATATAGTATAGTACCTTCAACTATACCTCCATTTTTGATTTTGTCATGCAAGTATTATCAATCTTGCACCAACTCCCCTAATAGTACATGAATGTGAATTAATAGTACACACAAGTGAACCAATAGTTATATGCATGTGAATTAATAGCAATTAATTGCTCATTTATCCGATTAATTACCCGATAACTTCCAGACATCAATTATTATCGAAATAAATGCCGATTTCCACTAACACTAATAATTTCCACACAATGGAACTATCAACTTCATCTTTAATCAACATGAAATTATTCATCATTAATATTATAATTCACAATATTTAACAACCAGGTCGTTCCCAGGAAATAGGGGGCTTTCCAATAAGGATTTCTCCCTATTGGTGCGCAATTAGGTGACCAAACCTCTCCTTGACAGAACTTCTAAACATTGTCAATATTGCAAATAATAATATGAATAATTTTGTCGTCTCAATTATTGATTTAATAATATATCATATTATGCAGATGATACTGTGACAATAACTAAATCAATAATATGAGAGATATGATGCAGCAATAATATGAGAGATATGATAATTATGTCATTTTCTAACTACGACAATACTTCCGTTGTGGGGTCCACCAATGATTATGTAGTCGTACAAATATTCCTGTTAAAATGAATATTCCCCAACCAATCGAATATTATATAACCACTTCCTTACTTTGAAAAATTTATAAATATTACCCACAACTATAACATTATATTATATCCACACCATAATATTCAAAAATATATTTCGAGAGAAATTAATCTTTATTCATAAAAGTTGGGGTCTTACTACCTCCCCTTCTTATGAAATTTCATCCTCGAAATTAGGGTACGTACCTGGTATATCAAAGAGGTGAGGATATCTTAATTTCAACTCAAATTCAAACTCCCGGGTCATTTCTTCCACATCGTGGTTTCTCCACAAAACTTTGACTTGAGGTATAACCTTGGAGCGTAGAATATGATCCTTCTTATCCAAGATTTTAACAGGTAACTCTTCATACGTTAAATCTTCCTCTATCTCGTCTGGTTCTAATTCAATAATGTGGTTCGGGTCTTTCACATATTTACGTAACATAGATATGTGGAAAACGTTATGAACACGAGACATACTTGGCGGTAAGGGAAGTCTATAGGCCACAGTTCCTACTCGTTCGAGGATTATAAATGGGCCAATGAATCGAGGATTGAGCTTTCCTCTCTTTCCAAATCACGTAACTCCTTTCTATGGAGCAACACGTAACAACACATAATCTCCAATATTGAATTCCATGTCTTTTCGATGAAGATCAACATAACTCTTTTGTTGATCTTGTGAGGTTTTTATATGTTGTCGGATCGTTTGAATCTTTTCCGTAGTCATACGTACCAACTCTGGTCCCAACAACATTGCTTCACCCACCTCATCCCAGCATACTGGTGAACGACACTTTCTTCCATACAATGCCTCAAATGGAGCCATGCCAATACTTGCTTGATAACTATTATTGTACGAAAACTCCACCAATGGTAAAAACTTGTCCCAACTTCCCTTGAAGTCAAGAACACAGAGTCTTAATAAATCATCAAGAGTTTGAATAGTCCTTTCTGACGGCCCATCCGTTTGAGGATGATATGCTGAACTAAATCATAAATCTGTGCCCATAGCTTTTTGCAAACTAACCCAAAATCTTGAAGTGAATCTTGGGTCACGATCAAAAACTATGGATACTGGCATACCATGCAATCTTACAATCTCATTTATATACATACTAGCAAGACGTTCAAGTGTATAAGTTTCTCATATCGATAAAAAATGAGCAGACTTGGTCAATCTATCAACAATGACCCTAATCGCATCTATGCCTTGAGAAACCTTGGGAAGACCAGTGTAACGAAATCCATAGTAATGTGCTCCCACTTCCATTCTATAATTTCAAGTGGTTGCAATGGACCTTTTGGCACTTGATGCTCCGCCTTGACTCGTTGACAAGTTAGACACCTTGAGATAAACCCCGCTATCTCTCTCTTCATATTCCTCCACCAAAATGTATGTCGGATATCACGATACATTTTAGTACTCCCGGGATGGATTGCAAATGGTGTGTTGTACGCCTCCACCATGATTTTATACTTCAAGTCGGAATCGTTAGGAACACAAAGTCTGGAGTTGAGTCGAAGTATTCCTTCTTCATCGATTCTTGCTTCTGGAATAGCACCTTCTTGCACTTTCTTCTTTATACGCATCAGTTCTAGGTCTATAGTTTGAACAGCTTTAACTTTATCGATTAAAATTAGTTCTACTCGTATATTCGCCATCATCACATGGGTCCCTGGAGTCTTTAACTCTATCTCCATCCTTCGTAAGTCATACAAAATGGGTCTTTGCGTTGATAATATTGCACTCATACCCGCATATGATCTTCTACTCAATACGTGAGCTACTACATTCGATTTTCCAGTATGGTATTAGATGGTATGATCATAATCTTTCAACATCTCAAGCCATCGTCGTTACCGCATGTTGAGTTCCTTTTGAGTAGAGAAATATTTGAGGCTTTTATGATCCGTATAGATCTCCACCTTCTCTCCATACAGGTAATGCCTCAAGATCTTTAGTGAAAAAATGACTGCTGCCAACTCTAGATCATGAGTAGGATAATTCTTCTCATATTCTTTGAGTTGTCGTGAGGCATAGGCTATGACTTTCCCATGTTATATGAGAACACATCCTAACCCTTTGCCTGAAGCATCACTGTAGATGTCAAATCCCTCCGAGCCAGATGGTATTGTCAGAACAGGTGTTGAAATGAGTCTTCTCTTGAGTTCTTGAAAACTCTTCTCACATTCCTCGCTCCAACCGAATTTTGTATCTTTTCGAGTCAGCTGCGTTAATGGAGTAGCGATTCGAGAAAACCCTTCTACGAATCTCCAATAATAACCAACTAAGCCGAGAAAGCTACATACTTCGGTCACTGACTTAGGTTGCTCCCAGCTTTGAATTGCTTCAATCTTTGTCAAGTCAATAGATATTCCGTGATTTGATATCATGTGCCCAAGGAATACAACTTCCTCAAGCCAGAACTCGCATTTCCTCAACTTGGCATATAGCTTATTTTCACGAAGCTTTTGAAGTATCAGCCTCAAGTGTTACTCATGGTCTTCACGGGTTTTGGACCATATGAGGATGTCATCAATAAAGACGACCACAAAGTGATCCAAATATTCCTTGAATACTCGGTTCATCATGTCCATGAAGGCAGCAGGAGCATTAGTTAATCCAAAAGACATGACTAAGAATTCATAATGCCATCAGTTTTAATCTTCAATTGATGATATCCGGAATGAAGATCAATCTTTGAAATGAATTTGGCTCCTTGCAACTGGTTAAACAGGTAATCAATACGAGGCAACGGGTACCTATTTTTGATGGTGACATGATTCAACTCCCGATAATCAATACAAAGTCGCATACTTCCATCTTTCTTCTCCACAAATAGAATATGCGCACCCCAAGGAGACGTACTAGGATGAATGAAACCGATTCCTAACAATTCCTGTAGTTGGGTTTTTAACTCCTGAAGTTCAATAGGAGTCATTCGATATTGGGCTTTGGAAATGGGTTTTGTACCAGATTCAAGGTCGATACAAAATTCAATTTCACGCTTTGGGGGTAGGCCAGGAAGTTCTTCAAGGAATACGTCAGGAAATTTGTTAACAATAGAAATATCATTCAAATCTGACGTATTTTTATTTAAATCCATGACATAGGCTAAGAAAGCTTGACATCCGTTTTTCAATAAACGAATAGCTTTATGGCTTGATATGACAGTAATTGATTTTAGTGGTTTGGTTACTTGAATTCATATAATAGGTTGGTTAGGAATATGAAAGCTAACAACCTTACAAAAATAATCAATTTTAGCATGATGAGTAGTTAATCAATCAATCCCTAAAATCACATCAAATGCAAGTATTTTCAAAGAAATAAGATCGACAGATAACGTGCGATTGTCGATTTGAATCAAACAAGACTTATAAACCGTGGATGTAATGAAGGTTTCTCCCAACGGAGTTTCAACAGATAAGTCAAAGTGTAATTTCTCCGGAGTCAAATTTAAACGTTGAGCGCAAGTAGGAGAAATAAAGGAATGGGTAGAACCGGTATCAAATAAAGTATAAACTTCGCTAGAGTTTATGATTAGCTTACCCGTGATCACCTCGTTTGGATTCCTCACTTTTTGGGAGGTTACGACAAACGCTCTCCCTTGAACTACCGGTTTTGTCTTGTCTGGGACACCCTTTGATGCCTCCATCCCAGCTGGACTTGACTTTGGTGCACGAAAAAATCGGGCTAGGTGACCTTATTTTCAACAATTTTAATATGCTTTGGACTGCATCGTGCAGTTTGGACTTATGTGTCCTTCCCCTCCACATTTGTAACATACGACCGGCGGTCGTTCTCCTTCCTTAACAACAGGTGCTGGTGCTGACGTCTTTCCATCATTATTGAATCTCCTCTTCTTGAAATGTCCACTCTTATTGTCATGGCCATGATTACCACCAAAGTGATTACCATTTTTGGCATGTTGATTCCCTCCACGCTTGTTGTCACCGCTTCGATGACTGCTTCCACTAGTATTATCTACTTGTCGGCTACTCTCTCTTGGTTGGGTTGACTCATTATCGCGCTCCAATAACTGAGCCCTATTCACAACATCTGAATATAAACACAGTTTATGAGAGATAAGGTATTGACGTATCTCGGGTTTCAAACCTCTTAGAAACATCCGCGTCATTCTCTCCTCATTGTCAACCAAGTGGGACGCAAACTGAGACAACTCGGCAAACTTTGCTTCGTACTGCGCCACGGTCATATTGTTTTGCTCAAGCTTGATGAACTCTACCTCCTTCATGTGACGAATACTTTCAGGAAAGTACTTGTCGTTGAACAGTTATTGGAACTTCTCCCAAGACATCTTCAATGCGGCAGGTTGAGTACGCTTTACAGATTCCCACAAGTAATCTGCCTTCGCTCGCAACATGAAGGTGGCAAAGGGAACCTTTTGCTCCTCGGAGCATCCCAAGATATCAAATATCTTGTTGATCTGCTTTATCCACATCTCCGCCTTAAGTGGTTTTGGCTCTCTAAAAAACTCCGGTGGTCCCAGCTCCTTGAACTGCTTAGCGCTGACCGTCCAAGAGTTGTCAATGTTTCGACCTACATTTTGGATAGGAGCTGCTCTTGCCTGATGTTGTATGAATTTCATAAAGCCTCTGAACATCTTATCGTTCACCATGTCATCGGTGTCATTGTTTACATGAGGATTATTGTCTTCTTGTTGCACATTACCCTGGGTATTAATCGTTGGTGACTCAACGGTCTCATGTGCTTCATTGCTAATCTCAACATTTTCGGATGCCATTTTCAAATACTGCCAAAAAACAAGCATTAATTAACGTATCACATATTATCCATATACTCTGACCAACCAATTAAATAAAAAATAAACTTAGGTAGGTCATACTAGTGAAGGAATTCCCCGTCTCTCCCCTCCTAGTTCTTGTCTCACATCTCAGCCAGGGATCATATCCCTAAGCTTTGATACCAACTATGACGCCCCCAAAATAGGTATACATCACCCATCTTGAGTTGCCAAATACATGGTACATAATACAAATACAAACTTAGTTATACAAATGTCGTGTAATATACGACAAAACATAGCTGAGAGTTTAAACAGGAATATTGCCTTCTAGACAATATCCACTCTTAAGTAGAGTCCTCATTACATTTATTGTCACACTATTTTAGAGAATAGTGAGAACTACTATAACACCATCTCGGACCATCACTCCGTTCCCCGACTAGTCCCGGTTACGTTCTCATTTCCTGAAGAGAACAATGAAAGCAAAAGGGTGAGCTCAACTAGCCCAGTAAGAAATATTATGACTAAGATAATGAAGAATAAATTATCATTAGCCTTCAATAATGTTAAACTGATAAAATACAATAGACATCAAGTTTAACTGCAGCGGAATAAGCAATCCATTAGAAGAGTCAAGTAGAGCATGATATCTACTATCTTCTATGATTTAAAATGTTTTCATCATTTTTTATCGCTGAGACTCAACTTAATAAATAAACCACATCATCGAATCATCCCTGCACTACGGGCCAAGGATATTCATTAAATCATCAATGGTCATGACTATACCGAATAATCCCTGGTCATAATCATACCAAAAATTGTCCATTAATGCACTACAGGCCACTGAAGACTTTTACTACATCATTTATAACATTACAGGTCATGATTATACCGAATGATCCCAGGTCATAATCATACCTAGTCCATATATGCACGTAAGCCAAAGATGACTTTCATCACAATATAAGCATGAGGGTGATGACAATGACATAATAATTTAATAAAACAAGTTCAAGAATAAATTTTAAAGATTTATAAGTTATGTTATCCTGAAATCAATTACATCCAAATTGTCAACATGATACTGCTTTATGAAGTAAAATTCAAGAATGCTCAGAAGAATATTTCCAAGAAAAGATACTGGATGAAGCGCAAATATCCAGGATATTCTACTAATTTCATGGAGTATAGAAGCCAAAACTTTAACCAACTGAGTATAATAGAATATATGAAACTGCAAATGGATTTTCACCCGCCATGCGGTAATCCACGTAGACAGATCATTTCCACAATTTAATAAGGAATGAATACGAAGGATCATTCACCATGCATGTGGTAACCCACATAGACAGGTTATTCCAATAGAATAATAAAGAATGGAATAACAGAAGAATTCACCAGGCATGCGATAGACCACACAGACAGGTTATTCCCAACATAACAATAAAGAATAGAACCAGGTCATGCGTAATCCTCACAGACAGGATATTCCAACAGAATAATAAAGAATGGAATAACAACAGAATTCACCAGGCATGCGATAGACCGCACAGACAGGTTATTCCAGCAGAATAAAAAAGAATGGAATAACAACAGAATTCACCAGGCATGCGATAAACCACATAGACAGGTTATTCAAACAAAATAATAAAGAATGGAATAATAGAAGAATTTCACCATGTATGCCGTACTTCGCATAGACAGGTTATTCCAACATAATAATAAAGAATGGAATAACAACCCTTACGAGTATTGAAAGAAAATAACTCTCTTCATGAATACGAAGAGAATAATACCCTTACCTTAGAAAAATTGGATATTGGAATAGTGAGGTAATGACTTCTCTTCTTCTTTCTCTTCTTTCTCTATAATAACTGCTCTAAAGCTTTAGTGAATTGGTGAGAAATGAAGGAAGAATGAGCTTCTATTTATAGGAAAATATAGTTTCGATAATTGCACGTTTTGGGGCTCTAAATATTACAGTACAATACCTTCAACTTTTCTTTCATTTTTAATTTAGTCCTATAAGTATTATCAAACTTGCACCACCTCCCCTAATAGTAAATCATGTGAATTAATAGTTCATTCATGTGACTCAATAGTATAATCATGTGAAAAAACTAAATATAGTATAGTACCTTCAACTATACCTCCATTTTGGATTTAGTCATGCAAGTATTATCAATCTTGCACCAACTCCCCTAATAGTACATGAATGTGAATCAATAGTACACACATATGAACCAATAGTTATATGCATGTGAATTAATAGCAATTAATTGCTCATTTATCTGATTAATTACCCGATAACTTCCAGACATCAATTATTACCGAAATAAATGTCAATTTCCACTAACACTAATAAATCCCACACAATTGAACTATCAACTTCATCTTTAATCAACACGAACTTATTCATCATTAATATTATAATTCACAATATTTAACAATCAGGTCGTTCCTAGGAAAGAGGGGGCTTTCCAATAAGGATTTCTCCATATTGGCGGGCAATTAGGTGACCAAACCTCTCCTTGACAGAACTTCTAGACATTTTCAATATTGCAAATAATAATATGAATAATTTTGTCGTCTCAATCATTAATTTAATAATATATCATATTATGCAGATGATACTGTGACAATAACTGAATCAATAATATGAGAGATATGATGCAGCAATTATTGTAGCAATAATTGAGTATAACTGAGTGACTTCTCATGTAAGCATCAATAATCTATACTGTGTACTATGCTTATCACGACCAGACATTCTTGTTTTTACTACCGGGTAGTTCAACAGTTTAACGGTAAAACTTCCGCCGTTATTTTTATAAAAAGATAATTATGTCATTTTCTAACTACGACAATAATTCAATTGTGGAGTCCACCAATGATTGTGCCGTCGTACGAATATTCCCTGTTAAAACGAATATTCCCCGACCAATCGAATATTATATAATCACTTGCTTACTTTGCAAAATTTATAAATATTACCCACAATTATAACATTATATTATATCCACACCATAATATTCAAAAATATATTTCGAGAGAAATTAATCATTATTCATAAAAGTTGGGGTCTTACATTTTCATCATACGTATCCATTTTCTATACTTGGTACACACTGAGTCTCTAACAGTTTAAATATGGTACGCAGAGTGGTTTCCCACAAACAACCAATAAATTAGGTTCTGAGTTGCTAGTTCGTATATACCTCCGCTCTATGAAGGAATCGTTTAGCCCAGATACCATACATCAACTATTAAAGAGTACAACTGTGCCATACTTAACTATAACTTTTTGATTCTTAACTTCTTTATCATCGTCTCCTTTATTCTCTAAGGTTATAGCCTAGGGTACTCTTACCTAAGGTTTATAACCTACAGCTTTGATACCAACTGTAACGACCCCAAAATTCATACAATATAATTCTCAACTTCGGTCGTTAATAACACATCTACCTTCTAATTTTACATCATTATTTCAATGTTAAACTTTATAAAATGCAGAATAATTTAAACTTTTATGTCTTTTTACTTTAATTCCCTGAATCAAAACCTTTATCATATACATATCTTTGAATCAATCTTATTTTATGATTCACTTTATCACTGCTATTATACAAAATTTTACATTTCAATCCGATAACCTTTACATATCAGATAACTCTAACTTTAGCTTTATAACTCAACATAAAACTATACATCATAAAACATTTAGTACATCTCATGAATCTTAATCATGGTATTAAGAAATAACAACTTTAACTAAAATATTAATCTTCGTGTATTATTTGTAATCCACGTCATTCAAGTAGCACATAGTGTTACCTTTAATCCTTAACCTGCAAAAATGGTTATTTACAAGGTTGAGCTTGACAGCCCAGCAAAATCTAACAGTTTTTATGCATCACATAGCACATAATAACATGCTCAACATATATCTCGTAAACATTGGACTAACACAACATACATGTTACAGTTCATATAACAAGTATAAAGATTGAGTTCCTTACTCAATCAGCATGCTTTACTCAATCAACGTAGTCATAAGTTGACTTTAACATTTCATGCATTCAACATATATATAACACATCATTCTCTTTGTAATAAAGATTTAAAACAGTTAATCACCACGTTCACATAGCAAATAGGAACTGAAAGACTTGCCTTGATCGTTGTTTACCAATAATAGTTTAACAGCTTACAGCTATCTGCATTTCACGTGCCCTACACAATTATATAATCATTCACATTAACTAATAGTCACATAGCAATGCATAGTAGTTGTAATGTAAACTTTACTCTACATCTCATAACCCTTCCTATTATCAATACACAATATTCAATTTTATTGTGTTAACTTTCGACTTATATCTCACTATATTTCATATTCGAAGTTCATTCAAGTGTTTAAGTCTTGCTAGGACTACTTATTAGTTTTATATTAACCCTATTCAATATCTTATAATATTCATTTCATTTGATTTAAAACATTTTTTACGTTCATTGACACTTATCACGGCGTTTCGACATTTATTCATCACACGCCCAATTTGTCTCTCTTGTGTGTGATTAGTATGCGTATATAACTTATCTAATATATTATTTGTTAAGCATCATTATACTTCATAATATTTATGTTCTATAACTTAGAACAACATCTATTATCGTCGACATCACTATATTTGTGTATGTGCATGTTCGATGTCCTCCGATTGCCTCCGAATACGCATTAGTCGCAACGATGACCATTTTGACTACTGTTCCTGACCCTAAATTGAAAAACCTAAAGAATAAAAGTTGTAGGTCTATTCGTTCTCATTCCGGATCATCTTGAATCACCTTAATCGGAGTTCGTGTGAAAACGTTATGCCTATTTTACTAAACTAGGTCAAAATAGTCACACCTGACACAGTTTGGATGCAGCTATGCCCAATTAAGCCTTGGGCAGAGTGCAGCTAAGCCTTACATCGCAGCTACGTCCCAAATGACTTAGGGCCTAGTGCAGCTGTGCCCATTAGCAGAAACAGGAATTGAAGCTATTGTTCTCGCGATTTTTGACCCTTTTTCTCCTACTAATCTTCAGAACTTTAGTTATATACATCAAAATTAGTCCGTTTTAGATTCTATGGATTCATAATTCATAGAAATACAACATACTAGAATTCTAATAATTTATAAAAACATTAACCAACCTAAAATTTGACCCAAAACAGATGTTCATACTCTATTTTTCATATTTTAAACACATTTAGCGAATTCAATTGCCATGACTTCGTTTCTTAACCAAATTGATTCATTCAACGTGCGTTCTTTTCGTTTCTTATCCTATTAACATAATCAATCACCAATTTTACAATTATAACATAAACTCTTAACCAATTTCAGTTTCAAAACAGACCCAAAATATATATATTAAACAAAACTCATATTATTCATCTTTAACATGTTCTCATGAGTTTGATTACTCTAAAACCACTTTTAGATGATATAGAATGGATTATACAAACCCATTAACATCTACAACCAATTCCTTAAGAAATTCAATTTATCAATAAAGAACTCAAGAAATAAAACTTAAGGGTTTAGAATTGATTCTTACCTCTTGATTCTTCCTAATCTTAGTTTGGTGATGAAGAACAATTGCATAATTTCCTCCTTACTTCTCATTGACTCTTCATCCTTCTTCTCCAATTCTCTCTAAACTCTCTCTTTCCCTCTATATTTTTCACTAATATCTAACCTTAGGGAAAGAAATAGTATGCGTATAAATAAACTGATATGGCTTTTACGTCTGCATCAGTTACAATAAGCCAAAGGCCACAAGGCCTTGTTTGGCTACACACAATTCCCCTCATTCCAATTTATTTTGATAAGATTATATTATATAGTTTTTATTTGTCACACATGTAACCATTTTACATAACTTACTATAATAATTATAATTTTTATTATAATTCTTCTGATGATTAATAAATAATCATATATCTAATTTAATTAATAAATTAGATTTAAACAACGCTTTATTTAATTTACTTATTTTCTTTAATATTAAACAACTCATTTAATTTAATTAATTCATTAAATTAAATCTTCAAAGAATAAAATTTACATTTTCTTTAATTTAATTATCATACACACGTAACTAAATTATTATACCACAATTTCATAAATTATTTATTTTTTCTCAATAAATACGTTATTTAAAATATTTATTTACTTTAATAAATATTTAAAATTAATTACCAAATTCTTTTAATTTCTTCAATAGTTAACTTAACTATTGAACCTCACTTTCCTAATATATGAATATATATTTCTCTTTACGCCAGATCACATATTTTAAAATATATAGCACGTGTATATACATACTCAAACTCAAAACATCTCGTAATAAGAATTTTAATTATTAAATACCTATTTTAATAACTTATAAAAATTCGGGTTGTCACATTGGACAGGAGCCGCTCTCGCTTGATGTTGCATGAATTGCATAAAGCCTCTGAACATCCCATAGTTCATCATTTGATCGTTGTTGTTTACCTGCGGATTATTGTCTTCCTGTTGCACATTATCCTGGGTATTCATCTGTGGTGACTCAACGGTCTCCTATGCTCCATTGTTATTCTCAACATTCTCGGATGTCATTTTCAAATACTGCCACAAAATAAGGGTTAATTGACATACCACATATTATCCTTATACTCTAACCGCTCAATTAAATACCAATTAAACTTAGGTAGGTCATGCTAGCGAAGGAATTCCCCGTCTCTCCCCTCCTAGTTCTTGTCTCACATCTCAGCCAGGGATCATATCCCTAAGCTTTGATACCAACTGTGACGCCCCCAAAATAGGTATACATCACCCATCTTGAGTAGCCAAATACATGGTACAGAATATGTGACGCCCCCAAAACACGTATACATCACCCATCTTGAGTCGCCAAATACATGGTACATAATCCAAATACAACTTAATTATACAATAGTCGTGTAAAATACGACAAAACATAGCTGATAGTTTAAACAAGAATATTGTCATCTAGACAATATCCACACTCAATGGCATCCTCATTACAATTATTATCACATTATTCCATAGAATAGTGAGGACTACTAAAACAACCATCTGGACCGTCAATCCGTTCCCCGACTTGTCCCAACTATATTCTTATTTCCTGAAGAGAACAGTGAAAGAAAGGGTGAGCACAACTAGCCCAGTAAGAAATATTATGACTAAGATAATGCAGAATAAATTATCCTTAGCCTTCAACAGTATAACAACTGATAGAATACAATAGACAACAAGTTTTAGATCAACATCTGCAGCGGAATAAGCAATCCATTAGAAGAGTCAAGTAGAGCACAAAATCTACTATCTTCTATGATTTAAAAAGTTTTTCATCAACTTTATCATTTGAGACTCACAATAATAAATAAATTGAATCATCCCTACACCACGACCAAGGATATTCAAGTAATCATCATTGGTCATGATTATACCGAATAATCCCTAGTCATAATCATACCAACAACTGTCCATCAATGCACTACAGGCCAATGAGGACTTTTACCACATCATTTGTTACATTACGGTCATGATTATACCGAATAATCCGTGGTCATAATCATACCAAGTTCATCTATGCACGTAAGCCAAAGATGACTTTCATCACAATATAAGCATGAGGATGATGACAATGATATAATAATTCAATAAAACAAGTTCAAGGATAAATTTTAAAGATTTATAATCTAATTTATCCGTAAATCAATAACGTCCCAAATTGTCAACATGATCTCGCTTCAGAGAGTAAAATTCAAGAATGCTCAGAAGAATATTTCCATGAAATGATACTGGATGAAGCGCAAATATCCAGGATATTCTACTAATTTCATGGAGTATAGAAGCCAAAACTTTAACCAACTTAGTATAATAGAATATATGAAATTGCAAATGGATTTTCGCCCGCGATGCGGTAATCCACGTAGACAGATTATTTCCACAGTTTAATAAGAAATGAATACGAAGGGTCATTCACCATGCATGTAGTAGTCCACACAGACAGGTTATTCCAACAGAATAATAAATAATGGATGGGTTATTCCAACAAAATAATAAATAATGGAACCAGGTCATGCGTAATCCGCACAGACATGATATTTTAACAGAACAATAAAGAATGGAACCAGGTCATGCGTAATCCGCATAGACAGGATATTCCAATAGAATAATAAAGAATGGAACCAGGTCATGCGTAATCCGCATGCATGTGATATTCCAAATGAATAATAAATAATGGAATAATGTAAGAATTTCACCATGTATGCGGTATTGCGATGATTAAGTTATTCCAACATAATAATAAAGAATGGAATAACAGAAGAATTTCACCGCGTATGTGGTACTTCGCATAGACAGGTTATTCCAACATAATAATAAAGAATGGAATAACAGAAGAATTTTACCATGTATACAGTGGTCCGCGTATACAGGTTATTCCAATAGAATAATAAAGAATAGAATAACAATAGCTCTCTTCATGAATAGGAAAGAAATAATACCCCTTACATCAGAAGAAGACTGGATACTGGAATAGTGAGGTAGCAGACTTCTCTTCTTCTTTCTCTCTATAATTTCTCTCTATAATAATTGCTCTATAGCTTTTGTGAATTTGTGAGAAATGAAGGAAGAATGAGCTTCTATTTATAGGAAAGTATAGTTTTGATAATTGCACGTTTTGGGGCTCAGAATATTACAGTATAATACCTTCCACTTTTCCTTTATTTTTAATTTAGTCCTACAAGTATTATCAAACTTGCACCACCTCCCCTAATAGTAAATCATGTGAATCAATAGTAAATCATGTGAATCAATAGTTCTAGACATGTGAAAATATAATTTACAGTATAGTGCCTCCATCTATACCTCCATTTTTAACTTAGTCATGCAAGTATTATCAATCTTGCACCACCTCCCCTAATACTACAATAATGTGAATTAATAGTACACACATGTTAACAAATAGTTATAATCATGTGAATTAATAGCAATTAATTGCTCACTTATCTGGTTAATTACCCGATTGATCAATATAACCTCCAAACATCAATAAATGTCGATTTTCACTAACACTAATAATTCCAACACAATGGAACTATCAATTTCATCTTTAATCAACACGAACTTATTCATCATTAATATTATAACTCTCAATATTTAAGAACCAGGTCGTTCCCAGGAAACAAGGGGCTTTCCGATAAGGATTACTCCTTATTGGCGCGTAATTAGGTGACCAAACCTCTCCTTGACAGAACTTTTAAACATTGTCAATATTGCAAATAATAATATGAATAACTTTTCTGTCTCAATTATTAATTTAATAATATAACATATTATGTAGATGATACTGTGACAATAATTGAATCAATAATATGAGAGATATGATGCAGCAATTACTGTAGTAATAATTGAGAATAACTGAGTAACTTCTTACGTAAGCATCAATAATCAATACTGTGTGCTACTATACAATTACGCGTATTACTGTACTTTTACTACCGAGTAGTTCAACAGTTTTAACGGTAACACTTTCGCCGTTATTTTTATAAAAAGATACTTCTGTCGTTTTCTAACTACGACAATACTTCCGTTGTGGGGTCCACCAATGATTGTGCCGTCATACGAATATTCCCTGTTAAAACAAATATTCCCCAACCAATCGAATATTATATAACAACTTGCATACTTTGCAAAATTTATAAATATTACCCATAACTATAATATTATATCAAATCAACACCATAATATTTAAAAAAATATTTTGAGAAATTTAAATCTTTATTCATAAAATTTGGGGTCACACATAACCTGTCTATGCGAAGTACCGTATACATGGTGAAATTCTTCTGTTATTCCATTCTTTATTATTCTATTGGAATAACACATCTGCATGCGGCCTATCTCACCTGTGAATTCTCATTGTTATTCCATTCTTTATTATTCTCATTGGAATATCCTCGTCTGCATGCAGATTACGCATGACCTGGTTCCATTCCTTATTATTCTATTGGAATATCACATGCATGCGCGGATTACGCATTACACTTCGTTTCATTCTTTATTATTCATTGGAATATCACGTGCTCGCAAGGATTACGTATGACTGGTTCCATTCTTTATTATTATTCGCTTGGGAATAACTCGTCTGCATGCGGTCTATTGCATGCATGGTGAATTCTTACATTATTCCATTCTTTATTATTCATTGTTGAATAACTCGCATGTGGATTACCACATGCATGGTGAATGATCCTTCGTATTTATTCTTTATTAAATTATGGAAATAATATGTCTCCATTGATTACCGCATAGCGGGTAAAAATCCATTTGCAGTTTCGTATATTCTATTATACTCGTCTGAGATATAATTTCTTTTGTACTCGTCATGGAATATCATTTATTTGATATTTTTCTTTTACGAGTTACTATTCATGGGTTACTATTCACCCGATTACTATTCACTCTAGTATTATTCACCTGGTTACTATTCACTCGGGTATTCGGGGCACTTTTCGTGTCGGAGTACTATTCACGAGTTACTATTCACCCAATTACTATTCACTCTAGTATCATTCACTCGGGTATTCGGGATACTTTTTGTGTCGGGGTACTATTCACGGGGTACTATTCACCCGAAAAATATATTTCTTTTCTGTCCAAATTATTTTTGGTACAAGAATATTATTCTTAAATTTTACTCTACAAAGAAGTATCATGTTGACAATTTGGACGTTATTGATTCCTAGATAAATTAAATTATAAATCTTTAAAAATTTTCCTTGAACTTGTTTTATTGAATTATTATGTCATTGTCATCATCCTCATGCTTATATTATGATGAAAGTCATCTTTGGCTTACGTGCATAAATGGACTTGGTATGATTATGACCAGGGATTATTCGGTATAATCATGACCGTAATGTGACGAATGATGTGGTAAAAGTCCTCATTGGCTTGTAGTTCATTAATAGACAGTTGTTGATCTAAAACTTGTTGTCTATTGAATTCTATTAGTTTTTATACTGTTGAAGGCTAAGGATAATTTATTCTGCATTATCTTAGTCATAATATTTCTTACTGGGCTAGTTGAGCTCACCCTTTCTTTCATTGTTCTCTTCAGGGAATGAGAATATAGTTGGGACGAGTCGGGGAATGGAGTGATGGTCCAGGATAAATGGCTTTAGTAGTTCTTATTATTCTACGGAATAATGTGATAATAATTGTAATGAGGACACCATTGAGTGTGGATATTGTCTAGATGACAATATTCTTGTTTAAACTCTCAGCTATGTTTTGTCGTATTTTACACGACTGTTGTATAATTAAGTTGTATTTGAAATTATGTACCATGTATCTGGCGACTCAAGATGGGTGATGTATACCCTTTTTTTGGGCGTCACAGTTGGTATCAAAGCTTAGGGATATGATCCCTAGCTGAGATGTGAGACAAGAACTAGGAGGGGAGAGACGGGGAATTCCTTCGCTAGTATGACCTACCTAAGTTATTTGGTATTTAAATGGTCGGACAAAGTATAGGGATAATATGTGACATGTCAATTAACCCTTATTTTGTGACAGTGTTTGAAAATGGCATCTCAAAATGTTGAGATCGGCAATGAAGCACATGAGACCGTTGAGTCACCAATGATCAATACCCAGGATAATGTGCAACATGAAGACAATAATCCTCAGGTAAATAACAACACCGATCAAATGATGAACGATGGGATGTTCAGAGGCTTTATGCAATTCATGCAACATCAGGTAAGAGAGACTCCTGTTCAAAATATAGGTGGAAATAATGGCAACCCACGGTTGGTCCCCGCTAAGCAGTTCAAGGAGAATGGAAAGGATACTATGTAATAAAATATTCTAATAAAATGATAACTTTTAAATATAATATATATTATATATATTTATTATATATATATAACATATGATTAATAATGTCACGGGATGCAACCCGTGATCATCCTAATTCCCGTGATTCAAATAATATATATATAATAATAATAATTGTACTCCCTCCCTGCCAACTTTTCAAACCATATATATATATATATATATAGTACTCCTTCCCATGACATTACAAAGAAAACTCCCCCCTAACCAATTTTTCTTCCACATGTAGCCCCCACATGTGGCCCCACGTTTATTATATAAAATAATTTTCTACCGATTATTTTGAAAATTGGGTAAATAGGGGTCCATAAAATAAGCAAAATTTACATCAAATACTTCATAAAAACTCCTCAATATTTTTAACAACATTTATCATCATTATTATAATTCACAATATTTAACAACCGTGTCGCTCCTCAGAAAGAGGGGCTTTCCATAAGGATTTCTCCCTATCATGCCGTAATTAGGTGACCAAACCTCTCCTTGACAGAACTTCTAGACATAGTCAATATTGCAAATAATAATATTAATAACTTTGTCATCTCAATTATTGATTTACTAATATATAAAATATGGACAATAATTGAATCAAATAATGTGAGATATTATGCAGCAATTACTATAGCAATAATTGAACAAAACTGAGTGACTTCTCACGTAAGCATCAATAATCAATATCGTGTGCTACTATGCAACCACGTGTATTACTGTACTTTTTACACCTGGTGTTTCAACAGTTAATGGTAAAACTTTCGTCATTATTTTTATAAAAAGATATTTGTGTCGTTTTCTCAATCCGACAATAATTCCGTTGTGGGGTCCACCAATGATTGTGCCGTCGTACGAATATTTCCTGTTAAAATGAATATTCCTTGACCAATCGAATATAATATAACAACTTGCGAACTTTGCAAAATTTATAAATATTACCCACAACTATAACATTATATTAAATTCACTGCATAATATTCAAAAATGATATTTATAGAAAATTCATTTTTATTCATAAATGTTGGGGTCTTACAAATTCAGTGTCAATCAACTTGAAAAATGTACAAGCTTCTTTCAAACTTAACTTAAACTGTTAATCAAGTAAATCATATAACAGTTAAGATCAAGAATAACACAATCCGAACTCAACACTTAAACAAAATAAGGTAAGAAAGTACTGCAATACTTATCGTTATCGAAGTGTGAAACAGATCATGTAAAAGATTAATCCAGTCAAACTTCATTGAATCATTTGTAAATTTTTTACCACGCAGGGCCTAACAAGTTCTAAGGATACACCAAGCAAATAGGCTACCATCGAATGGTCAACGAGTCCACCCGAACCTCCTTTCAACCACGAAATTTGTTTACCACTCGGGGCCTAACAAATTCATAAGGACCACCTTCCATATAGGCTACCATCGAATGGTCAGCGAGTCCACCCGAACCTCCTTTCAACCATAAAATTTGTTTACCACTCGGGGCCAAACAAATTCATAAGGACCACCTGCCATATAGGCTACCATCGAATGGTTAGCTAGTCCACCCGAACCTCCTTTCAACCATGAAATTTGTTTACCACTTGGGGCCTAACAAATTCATAAGGACCACCTGCCATATAGGCTACCATTGAGTGGTCAGCGAGTCCACCCGAACCTCCTTTCAACCATGAAATTTGTACTAACGAAGAGAAGATCAATTGGAAAAAAGAATCTTTTATTGATGATGATTCAAATATTTATAGACTCCGGTATACTGACACTGTCTTTACTGAAAATACTTTCGAAGTCTACCAGCATGCCAAGTATTCTTGATTTCAGACCCGTCCAATGCCCTTAACCGATAGGTCCCTGACTTCGGTACTTCAATGACTTCATAAGGACCTTCCCAGTTCGGCATTAGATTTCCCAAATTTTAAGTCATAGATGCTTCGACTTCTCTGAGGACGAAATCTCCTACTTCAAATCTTCGAAGCTTTACCCCTTTATTGTAGTGCTTAGCTACTCTTCGCTGATAAGCTGCCAGCCTTATCAAAGCTACCTCTCTGACTTCTTCCAGCAAGTCCATATTGATCTTCAGCCCTTCATCATTGTATATCTCTTTGAATTGATTGACCCAAAGACTGGTAGATCCAATCTCAACGGGGACTAAGGCATCAGTACTATAAGCTAACCTGAAAGGTGAATCTCCCATGGTAGTCCTCGTTGTAGTCCGATAAGCCCATAATACGCTGAGCAGTTCTTCGGGCCATCTTCCTTTAGCTTTATCCAATCTGTGCTTGATCCCATTCAGAAGCGTCCTGTTGGTTACTTCAACCTGTCTGTTAGACTGTGGATGAGCTACTGAAGTCTTTCTATATTGAACCCCCAGCTCCTTCAAAATTGCTTCAAACTTTGATCCCACAAACTGGCGTCCGTTGTCTAATATTACCACCTTCGAAATGTCGAAACGAAACACTACAGATTCCTTCAGAAACTTTAAACACTCTTGTTCCGTTATCAGTCTAAGTGCCTTTGCTTCCACCCATTTGGTCATATAATCAATGGCAACTATAACAAAACTTACCTGACCTTTAGCTTTCGGCAATGGACCCAGTATATCTACCCCCCAGACAGTGAAGGGTATAGGAGATAGAATCGAGTATAACTCATTTGGTGACTGATGTGGGATAGGATTATTCAACTAACACTTTGGAAATTTCTTCACATACTCGGTAGCTTCCTTGAAAATGGTAGGCCAATAGTATCCCTGCTGAAGTACTTTGTAGGCTTATGACTTAGCAGCCATATGGTCACCACAAATACCTTCATGAATCTCTCGAAGAGCATATTCAGCTTCGGATGGAACCAAACACTTCAATAATGGAGACGAAAAAGCCCTTCGATAAAGATCCCCATCAATAAGAACAAAATTAGCACTCTTGTACTTAACTTTCTTGGCCAACATCTGATCCGAAGGAAGGACGCCATCTGCCAGATATTCTAGATATGGAGTCAGCCAATAGTTAGAATGCTCAACACACATCACCGATTCATGTTAGATACTAGGCTGCTGCAGAATCACCAAATAGACTGATCCATCAAAATTACTAGCATCCATAATAGCCAGCTTTGATAATGCATCGGCAATAGAATTATCTTTACGTTCGATGCCTTGAAACTCATAAGAGAGGAAATACTGAAGCTGATCCTTTAACTCTGCCAGGTACTTGATCATTCTTGGTCCTCGTGCTTCATACTCCCCTGAAATTTGCTTAATGACTAGTTGAGAGTCACTATAGATAATCAACTTCTAAACTTCGAGACTCTTCACCAGTCGTACTCCTGCTAGCACCGCTTCGTACTCTGCCTCGTTGTTCGTTGCTCTGAACCTAAATTTGATGGCCTACTGCACTTTGAATCCCTCTAAACTTGTTAAAATAATTCACCTTTAATCGATGTCCGGAAGTAGAAGACCCATCTCGCATACAAACGTCCACGAACTTTGATTGGTTTGAAGCATCGCAAATCGTTTCTTATCAAACACTTCACCGCCAAAACCGTCACCAACTTCTGAAAACGAACACTCCACCATAAAATTGGCTAAAGATTGACCTTTTATAGCAATTCGGGGATGATATTCTATGAAAAATTGAGACAACTCCATTATCCAAGCAGCAAGTCTCCCTGAAACTTCAGGCTTGCTCATAACTTTCTTCAGAGGCTGATCCATATAAACCACCAAGAGTCGACCTTGAAAATATTGCCTAAGCTTTCTACTAGCTATCATCAAAGCAAAGGCAAACTTCTCAATATTTCGATACCTTGTCTCAGCATCCCTAAGGACATGGCTTATATAGTAAACTGGATGCTACTGTCCCCCAACTTCTCGAACCAACACCGCTCCCACTGCCAATGAACTAGCTGCTAGATATAAGTATAATGGCTCAGTAGGAACCGGCTTCACCAGAAAAGGTGTCGAAGACAAATACGTCTTTATTCCCTGGAAGGCGTCTTCGTATTCGGAAGTCCACTGAAATATCTTTGCATTCTTCGGTCCTTTCAATGTGTCAAAGAATGGCAAAAACCTTTCTGTCGATTTAGACATAAAACTCCTTAAAGCTGCAATTCTCCCCGTTAGTCGTTGAATATCTTTGAATGATTGAGGAGTCTTCATGTTTAGAATAGCCTGGATCGTTTCGGGATTGGCTTCGATACCCCTCTGACTGACCAGATAACCAAGGAATTTCCCTGCACCGAGACCGAATGTACACTTGGTTGGATTTAACCTCAAGTTGTGATGACGGACTGTCTGAAAGTATTCTTCTAAATCGTCCAAGTTCTTTTGAACTATCATGTCATCAACATATACTTCCATATTCCTCCCCAACTGCTTTCGAAAGACGAAGTTCATCATCCTCTGATATGTAGCTCTAGCATTTATCAAGCCAAATGTTATCTTCTTATAAGCATACACCGAACGGTGGGTAATGAATGTCGTCTTCGGTATATCCTCTTTACACATAGAGATTTGGTGATAACCTGAAAAAGCATCCATAAAACTAAGTAAGGCATACCGCGAAGTCGCATCGATGAGCTGATCAATGTGAGGTAGAGGATAGAAGTTCGTTCGGGCAAGCTTTATTCAAGTTCGTGTAATCAATACAAACTTGCCATTTCCCATTCTACTTCTGAACTAGCACCACATTTTCCAACCATTCCGGGTAGTCAATCTCAAAGATAAAATCTGTAGCCAACAACTTTACAATTTCTTCATCAATGATCCTCTATCGTTCTGGTGCAAAGATCTGTCTTTTCTGTCGAACTGGCTTCTTTGATGGGTCCACGTCCAACCTATGTTCTGCAATCTTTCAGCTCACTCCGGGCATATCATTAGGCTCCCATGCGAAGATGTCCGCATAACATCGAAGAAGTTCTATATGGTTTGTCCGGAGAGGTTCTGGCAGACCTGAACCTATCTTCACTGTTTTATCCTTCTTTCCAGGAATCAGCTCGAACTCTTCCATTTCTCCAGCTGGCATGACCAATGGTTCAGAACTTCTTTCAGTAAAAGGCTCAATTTCTATCGCCATAGTCTGTTTCTGCTTACTGACCCCTACTCCCGAAGCAATCACAGCATTCTGATAACAACGTCTAGCCAGATTCAAGTCCCCTGCTACCTAACCAAATCCATGTGTTGTTGGGAACTTAATTTTGAAATGAGGGATTGACGTCACAGCCTACAAAGTAGTCAAAGTAGGTCTTCCCAAAATGGCGTTGTAAGTCGAATCTACATGCACTGTTAGAGTTTATGCCATAGAGGCCAATTATTTGATATAATTGCTTAACGTTTTGATATTATATTTGATTGAATAAATGAATGATTTTATTATGGTTTTATTTACTGCGTTACATAATTGTTAACATAATAAAATTCCTTAGAATAGTGATACAAATTATATAGTTTTAAGTATGTGACTTGAACATGAGATTATATAATTACAATTAGTATCATTGTTCTTAAATGTCCCTAGTCGAGTATCATTGTTGATGGGACAACATTGATGCATTGAGACTAGTATGTGGATTGACTGATGACCAAATCTCATTGGTCATAAATATATGAGATATTAAGTCAATGCATAGGTACATGTTAGAGAACGATGTACTGGACAAACCCGCCATGAGAATTCTATGTGGAGCATTATGCGAAGTGTCATTAGAAATTCTCATAGTGATAATGATGTAATGGTCCTCCGACACAAATCACTATATTATTCTTGCGAATTTATGTACTTTGATATCATCAAATGTCACCTTTAATAGGGTGGACTATAAAGGTGATTATTGGGTACATCATGAATCGTGTGAGGAATATGAGTGATCTAGATGGAATTTAACCCTCCTATATATTAGGGATGATATCCATAGGCCTCTTGATTGAATAGGACTATGAAATGCATGGCCAAGCTCAAATAGTAATTTGTTTCATATAGTCTACTCATTGATCAAGAAAACTCAGATTAAATTATGAAGAGTATGACACATTCCATGATTCGAGTTTAATCTAGGAAATTAAGGTTAAAAGGATTAAATTACATTGAAACATTGGTCACGAAAAGGTTGTATCGAATCATCAATCTTATTATTACTTGGGTAGCAGTGATGCATTACTAGATGTCGCTTTCATCGCTTATAATTTTATAATATGATTTTAAAATTATTGCCAACGTAATAATAACCTATATAGGTCACACACATGTAACGTAATTTAAAATGGAATTAATTTAAATTTCAAGGATTTAAATATATTAATATGATTAATAGTATTTAAATCACTTAATTTAAATTAAAAGGATAATTTGTATATATGTATATTAATTAAGTAAGACTTAATTAAGATATATATATATATATATATAAATTCGGATTTTATGAAAATAAGTTTTTGATTAATCCCTTTTTAACTACTATATATATGATATAGTAGCCACTTAGGGTAAAATCATAACATCATAACCCTAGCCGCTCTTAGAGAGAGACTAGAGAGAAACAGTTCTAAAATCCATTCCTTTTGGTGGCTAGTACCGCATTACATTTCTTCGCAGATCGCATTTATGGTTCATGCATGCGTTCGTGGTGGATACCGTGTAGAGGCTCGATTCATTTGGATTGCTTTGGAGATTCGAAGCGCATCAATTTCGTAAGCATTTTCATATTCGTATATAATTTTAACTCATCGGATTAATTTACATTTTCGCATGGATCTTGTTTTTGGGTTTCTGAAATTGCTTTGAATTGTTCTATTTTCGCTGCGTTTTATGTAATTGAATCCTCACAAAGGGTATCGTAGCTACTTGCGAAAAGATTAATTCAGATTACGTGTTTTAATTGTATTCAATATATATGATATATGATGATGCATGTTTACCGATATGAAATTGAATATATGATATTCCGTTGTATGTGTATTCTGGTAATATATATGATGATACTGTTAATCGTATCTTTAATCGGTGGAATAACAATATAATTGTTCTAATCGGATTAGAAGCATGAAGAATCGTTTTAATATGATTAATCGAAACTGGACATATATGATAAATTCGGTACCTTGTTATTCGCTTTAATATGATTAAATCGCCCCTGGACATATATGATTTGTTATTATAGGTGTTTTGGTGGATTAAAATACATGATTCTGAAACTGTTTCAGAGAATCATTTGGAAAAATTCTACAATACAGATTGTAGTTCAAAAAAATTTTCTAGGTCCGATTAATGGGACCACCGCTGTGGGGAAACCCCTTGGACCCCGTCAGAAAGCATTTATGGTCGTGTACCCTATATATTATATATAGTTTTCTTTAATTATATATAAATTGTTATGTGCTTATTGTGATATGCATGGTGCACAGTTATGGCCTTTTGACCCATAGGTTAGTTGTTTTTGGTTTTGAAATACGGCTTGCATGTCGTGCCTTTCTATAAATTCTAATGTAATATTCTCATCTCATCTAAATCCCCTCGAATGTAACTCGAGGTTTCTTTATGTCATGTAATAATATGTAATCGATGAAGATGTCAAGATGGAGAACATGATGGAAAGATGATGACGGAGAGGAGGCACATGCTTGAGGAAAATCCAAGGAAGCTATTTATTTTAAGATCTTTTACCACCTTAGATTGACCTTCAATCTTTCATTAGCTTGAAAAGATTGACAGTGGATTAGGCCATAACTGTGAAACATTTTATTTTGCACTTTATTTATGCTTGTATGTGATATGATATGATAAATAATGTGCATGTTTAATAAGATTAAAATTGGCGAGATCTAAATTTATTAATAAAATCCCTTATTAAATTATTAAGTCTAAATCAGATGCCTTCCAATGAATAACACTCATCAAGACCTTGATCAATAGATGTAGGTTTGCCAAAGCAAAGTACCCTATTTATCTAGGTAAGATGCGATAGGATAATTGTGATATCCAAACTGTTAAAATCATTGGGCCCGACTTAACTAAGTTATCTCAATAGGATTGTGGACTTAGAGGCATAGAGTTTGGTAGGTACCATTAGATGGACTAGAAACAATTGTTGTTTACCAAACTATCCAAGAGTTATATATGATATAATTGACAAAAAGGGTTGTCTACCTAAATAATTGTGTTTTAAGAGATTAGCCAAAGCTAACTTAGGGCATAATGAAATATGGATCTTGGCTCACTAGAAAGATTTAATTGAAAATGCTTTCCTAATTAATGGTGAGGGCTATTAATTTGAATAAAATAGTGGGAGATATATTTTGAATGTACTATTATCAATTACATAATATCAACTCGCAATTTGACTTATTATTTTTGGCACTTATAAATTGTAGATATCAATGGCGCATAAACAACAATAAAGTAGTCTTTCACTCACGATCACCCCTTGAGAAGGACAAGCTAAGTGGAATTAATTTCCTTGACTGGCATAGGAACTTGAGGATTGTCCTCAAATAAGAGCGCAAGCTATATGTCATTGAAAAGCCCATTACTGCAGCACCAGCTGATACTGCACCACGTGCGGAGCATAATGCTTACAATAAGCATCAAGATGATGCTCTGGACGTGAGTTGTCTCATGCTAGCAACCATGAACGTTGAGCTTCAGAAGCAACATGAGTTGATGGATGCTTATGGGATGATCGAGCATCTCAAGAAATTGTTCGAAGGGCATGCTCGACAGGAGAGGTATGATACAAGCAAGGCATTGTATCATTGCAAGATGGGTGAACGTGATCCAGTTGGTCCACATGTAATGAAAATGATTGGGTATATTGAGTACCTTGATAGGTTGGGTTTTCCAATCACTGCGGAGGCCCAAACAGATCTTGTTTTGCAATCCCTGAACAGCAGCTATTCTCAATTTGTCATGAATTATCTTATGAATGAAATTACGAAACCCCTTACTGGGTTGTTAAGCATGTTAAGAACTGCCGAGAATAACATGAAAAAGGCAGGACCCGCTCCCATAATGATGGTGCAAAAGGGGAATGCTAAGGGAAATTGGAAAGGCAAGAAGAAGATAGGATCTAAATCTGGTGCCAAACCCAATTTCAAAACCAAACAGGCTTTAAAGCCTAAAGGTGGGGTGGCTAAAGAAGGTGATTGTCACTTTTGTGGAAAACCTGGACACTGGAAGAGGAATTTTCTTGCTTATTTGGAAGAAGTAAAGAAAAGGAAAGGAAGTGGGACTTCTAATTCAGGTTTATATGTTATAGAAGTTAATTTGTCTACTTCTACATCATGGGTATTGGATACTAGATGTGGTTCTCACATTTGTGTTAATGTGCAGGAACTCCGAAGGAGTAGGACTTTGGCAAAAGGAGAGGTTGACCTACGTGTTGGGAATGGAGCAAAAGTTGTTGCACTGGCCATAGGAACTTATCATTTATCATTGCCCTCTGGGCTAGTTTTAGAATTAGAAGATTGTTATTTTGTGCCTGCTATAAGCAAAAACATTATTTTTGTTTCTTGTTTGGACAAGAAAGGTTTTTCATTTATAATAAAGAACAACCGTTGTTCGTTTTACTTAAATGATATATGTTATGGTGTTGCACAATTGTTTCATGGTCTTTATATTCTTGATTTGGAAATGCCTATCTATAACATAAATAAAAAATGATTTAAATCAAATGATTCAAATCCGACATATCTCTGGCACTGTCGTTTGGGCCATATAAATGAGAAACGCATATCAAAACTCTATAAAGATGGATTTTTGGATTCATTTAATTTTGAATCATATGAAAAATGCGAATCTTGTTTATTAGGCAAGATAACTAAAGGCCCTTTCACTGGACATAGTGAACGGGCTAGCGATATATTGGGACTTATACATAGTCATGTATGTGGACCCATGAGTTCGTTAGCAATAGGTAGGTTTTATTACTTCATTACATTTACTGACGACTTTAATAGATATGGATATGTGTATCTTATGAGACACAAATCCGAATGCTTTGAAAAGTTCAAGGAATTCAATAATGAAGTTCAAAACCAATTTGGAAAAAGCATAAAAGCCCTTCGATCCGATCGAGGAGGTGAATACCTATGCCAAGACTTTGATGACCTTCTAAAGGAGTGTGGTATTATATCACAGCTCACTCCATCTGGAACACCACAATGGAATGGTGTGTCTGAGAGGAGGAATCGAACCTTGTTGGACATGGTACGATCAATGATGAGTCATGCAGATCTTCCAATAAGCTTTCGGGTCATGCCCTGAGATAACGCATTCATACTTAACCGTGTTCCTATAAAGACGGTTCGAAGACACCATATGAGATGTGGATCGGGAAACGCCCTAGTGTGTCATTCATGAAGATTTGGGGTTCATGAGGCGTTTGTAAAACGTCCGGATTCTCGACAAGCTCGGACCCAAATCGACAAATGTAATTTTGTGGGATACCCAAAAAAAACAAAAGGGTATTATTTCTACAAACCTTCCGAGAACAAAGTGTTTGTTGCTCGGTCGGTATTTTTCTAGAAAGATAATTTGTCTCTAAAGGAAACAATGGGAGGAAAGTAGAACTCGCAGAAATTCGAGAACCATGAATATCATTGAACCTCGAGTTGAACGTGAGCGGAACCACAAGATGTTGCGGAAAGTGAACTCGCTCAAATTACACAAGGAATTCAGAGATCGGTAGGACACGCCAAGAGCCCGAGAGATATTATGGATATATTGTGACTCAAAATGGCGATGTGATGCTCATAGATCAGGATGAGCCTGCTTCCTACCAAGAAGCTATGAATGGACCAGATTCTGAGAGATGGCTTGAAGCCATGAGATCCGAAATGGACTCCATGTATACTAACCAAGTATGGACTTAGGTTGATCCACCAAGGGGTAAAACCAATAGGGTGCAAGTGGGTTTTCAAGAAGAAAACCGTATGGATGGTAATGTACAAACCTATAAAGGCCGATTTGGTAGCAAAAGGTTTCAAACAAGTTTAAGGTGTTGACTATGATGAAACCTTCTCTCCAAAGGGCGTGGGTTAAATCCATCAGATCTTACTTGCTATTGCGACTTTTTATGATTACGAAATCAAGGATGGATGTCAAAACTACTTTCCTTAATGGAAATCTCCTTGAGGATGTGTACATGACACAACCCGAGGGTTTTGTCACTCAAAGGATGTTTGGAAAGGTATGTAAGTCGCAACGATCCATTTATGGATTGAAGCAAGCCTCTCGGAGTTGGAATCTTAGATTTGATGAAGCTGTCAAAGAGTTTGGCTTTATTAAAAATGAAGATGAACCTTGTGTATATAAGAAGGTTAGTGGGAGTCACATTGTATTCCTGATATTATATGTTTGCGACATATTAATTATTGGGAATGACATTCCTTCATTACAGGCTGTAAAAACATGGTTAAGAAAATGTTTCTCCGTGAAAGATTTAGGCGATGTAGCCTACATTTTAGGTATCAAGATCTATCGAGATAGATCAAGAAAAATGATCGGCCTAAGTCAGAGTACATAAATTGATAAAGTGCTGCAATGGTTCGATATGCAAGAGGCCAAAAGAGGACATTTACCCATGACTCATGGTGTAAAGATCTCTAAGGCCCAATGTCCTAAATCACAAGATGATGAGGAGCGTATGATAAAGATCCCTTACACTTCGACAATTGGATCTATCATCTATGCAATGATATGTACTCATCCGGATGTCTCGTATGCTTTGAGCATGACGAGCAGATACCAGTAGAATCCAGGTGAAGGTCACTGGACAGCAGTCAAGAATATCCTCAAGTACCTTAAAAGGACTAAGGATTCATTCTTGGTATATGGAGGTGAAGATGAACTAGCAGTAAAGGGTTACACAGATGCTAGTTTATAGACTGATAATGATGATTATAAGTCTCAGACAGGTTTTGTATTTTGCCTTAATGGTGGTGTTGTTAGTTGGAAGAGTTCGAAGCAAGAGACAGTAGCCGATTCTACAATAGAGGCTGAGTATATTGTCGCTTCTAAAATCTTGACGAGGAGGCAAGATGGATTAAAAAGTTCATCACTGAACTAGGTGTTGTTCCAACCATTGTTGATCCGGTTAAGCTATACTGTGATAACAATGGAGCCATTGCACAGGCTAAGGAACCCAGATCTCACCAACGATCCAAGCATATACTTAGGCGGTACCATCTCATCCGTGAAATCATTGATGGAGGAGATGTACATATAGGAAGAGTGCCAACTGATGATAATGTTGCAGATCCACTGACCAAGGCTTTGTCGCAGCAGAAGCACGACGGTCACACTAGTTCCATGGGTATTAGATACATGAGTGATTGGCTCTAGTGCAAGTGCGAGACTGTTAGAGTTTATGCCCTAGAGGGCAATTATTTAATATAATTGCTTAACGTTTTGATATTATATTTGATTGAATAAATGAATGATTTTATTATGGTTTTATTTACTGTGTTATATAATTGTTAACATAACAAAATTCCTTAGAATAGTGATACAAATTATATAGTTTCAAGTATATGACTTGAACATGAGATTATATAATTACAATTAGTATCATTGTTCTTAAATGTCCCTAGTCGAGTATCATTGTTGATGGGACAACATTGATGCATTGAGACTAGTATGTGGATTGAATGATGACCAAATCTCATTGGACATAAATATATGAGATATTAAGTCAATGCATAGGTACATGTTAGAGAACGATGTACTGGACAGACCCACCATGAGAATTCTATGTGGAGCATTATGCGAAGTGTCATTAGAAATTCACATAGTGATAATGATGTAATGGTCCTCTGACCTGAAATCACTATATAACCACACGGGAATTTATGTACTTTGATATCATCAAATGTCACCTTTAATAGGGTGGACTATAAAGGTGATTATTGGGTACATCATGAATCGTGTGAGGAATATGAGTGATCTAGATGGAATTTAACCCTCCTATATATTAGGGATGATATCCATAGGCCTCTTGATTGAGTAGGACTATGAAATGCATGACCATGCTCAAATAGTGATTTGTTTCATATAGTCTACTCATTAATCAAGAAAACTCAGATTAAATTATGAAGAGTATGACACATTCCATGACTCGAGTTTAATCTAGGAAATTAAGGTTAAAATGATTAAATTACGTTGAAACATTAGTCACGAAAAGGTTGTATCGAATCATAAATCTTATTATTACTTGGGTAGTAGTGATGCATTACTAGATGTCGCTCATTATTTATAATTTTATAATATGATTTTAAAATTATTGCCAACGTAATAATAACTTATAGGGTCACACACATAGAACGTAATTTAAAATGGAATTAATTTAAATTTCAATGATTTAAATATATTAATATGATTAATAGTATTTAAATCACGAATTTAAATTAAAAAGGATAATTTGTATATATGTATATTAATTAAGTAAGACTTAATTAAGATATATATATATATATATATATATATATAAATTCAGATTTTATGAAAAGACGTTTTTGATTAATCCCCTTTTAACTACTATATATATGATATAGTAGCCACTTAGGGTAATATCATAACATCATAACCCTAGCCGCTCTTAGAGATAGACTAGAGAGAATTAGTTCTAAAATCCATTCCTTTTGGTGGCTAGTACCGCAGTTCCATTTACTACAGATCGTACGACGGTTTGCGGGGCGTTCGTGTGGATTGCGTTGGAGATTCGAGCGCATCAATTTCAAAAGCATTTTCATATTCGGTATAATTTCTAACCATTGGATTAATTTCTGTTTCGCATGGATCCTGTTTTTAGGTTTCAGAAATTGCTTTGAATTGTTCTATTTCTGCTGCGTTTTATGTACCGAATCCCTACAGTGGTATCAGAGCGACTTACGACAAGTTTAATCCATATTACGTGTTTTAATTGTATTCAATATATATGATATATGATGATGCATGTTTACCTATATGAAATTGAATATATGATATTCCGTTGTATGTGTATTCTGGTAATATATATGATGATACTGTTAACTTATCTTTAATCGGTGGAATAACAATATAACTGTTCTAATCGGATTAGAAGCATGAAGAATCGTTTTAATATGATTAATCGAAACTGGACATATATGATAAATTCTGGGTGTACTGTTATTCGTTTTAATATGATTAAATCGCCCCTAGACATATATGATTTGTTATTACGGGTGTTTTGGTGGATTAAAATACATGATTCTGAAACTGTTTCAGAGAATCATTTGGAAAAATTCTGCAATACAGATTGTAGTTCAAAAAATTTTTCCAGGTCCGATCAGCCGGACCACCCGCTGGGGAAAACCCCCTCGACCCCCCGTCAGAAGCGCCTTGATGGTCGTGTCCCCTATATGTTATATATAGTTTTCTTTAATTATATATAAATTGTTATGTGCTTATTGTGATATGCATGGTGCATGCTTATGGCCTTTTTGACCCATAGGTTAGTGGTTTTTGGTTTTGAAATACGGCTTGCATGTCGTGCCTTTCTATAAATTCTAATGTAATATTCTCTTCTCATCTAAATCCCCTCGAATGTAACTCGAGGTTTCTTTATGTCATATAATAATCTGTAATCGATGAAGATGTCAAGATGGAGAACATGATGGAAAGATGATGATGGAGAGGAGGCACATGCTTGAGGAAAATCCAAGGAAGCTATTTATTTTAAGATCTTTTACCACCTTAGATTGACTTTCAATCTTTCATTAGCTTGAAAAGATTGACAGTGGATTGGGCCATAACTAAGAAAAATTTTATTTTGCACTTTATTTATGCTTGTATGTGATATGATATGATAAATAATGTGCATGTTTAATAAGATTAAAATTGGCGAGATCTAAATTTATTAATAAAATCCCTTATTAAATTATTGAGTCTAAATCAGATGCCTTCCAATGAATAACACTCATCAAGACCTTGATCAATAGATGTAGGTTTGCCAAAACAAAGTACCCTATTTATCTAGGTAAGATGCGATAGGATAATTGTGATATCCAAACTGTTAAAATCATTGGGCCCGACTTAACTAAGTTATCTCGATAGGATTGTGGACTTAGAGGCATAGAGTTTGGTAGGTACCATTTGATGGACTAGAAACAATTATTGTTTACCAAACTATCCAAGAGTTATATATGATATAATTGACAAAAAGGGTTGTCTACCTAAATAATTGTGTTTTAAGAGATTAGCCAAAGCTAACTTAGGGCATAATGAAATATGGATCTTGGCTCACTAGAAAGATTTAATTGAAAAATGCTTTCCGAATTAATGGTGAGGGCTATTAATTTGAATAAAATAGTGGGAGGTATATTTTAAATGTACTATTATCAATTACATAATATCAACTCTACAATTTGACTTATTATTTTTGGCACTTATAAATTGTAGATATCAATGGCGAATAACAACAATACAAGTAGTCTTTCACTCACGATCACCCTCCTTGAGAAGGACAAGCTAAGTGGAATTAATTTCCTTGATCGGGCATAGGAACTTGAGGATTGTCCTCAAACAAGAGCGCAAGCTATATGTCATTGAAAAGCCCATTATCGCAAAGACCAAATCACATCGCACGTCTTTGAGCATAATGCTCACAATAAGCATCAAGATGATGCTCGACGTGAGTTGTCTCATGCTTAGCAACCATGAACGTTGAGCTTCGAAGCAACATGAGTTGATGGATGCTTATGGGATGATCGAGCATCTCAAGAAATTGTTCAAGGGGCATGCTCGACAGAGAGGTATGATACAAGCAAGGCATTGTATCATTGCAAGATGGGTGAACGTGATCCAGTTGGTCCACATGTAATGAAAATGATTGGGTATATTGAGTACCTTGATAGGTTAGGTTTTCCAATCACTGCGGAGGCCCAAACAGATCTTGTTTTGCAATCCCTGAACAGCAGCTATTCTCAATTTGTCATGAATTATCTTATGAATGAAATTACGAAACCCCTTACTGGGTTGTTAAGCATGTTAAGAACTGCCGAGAATAACATGAAAAAGGCAGGACCCGCTCCCATAATGATGGTGCAAAAGGGGAATGCTAAGGGAAATTGGAAAGGCAAGAAGAAGATAGGATCTAAATCTGGTACCAAACCCAATTTCAAAACCAAACAGGCTTTAAAGCCTAAAGGTGGGGTGGCTAAAGAAGGTGATTGTCACTTTTGTGGAAAACCTGGACACTGGAAGAGGAATTGCCTTGCTTATTTGGAAGAAGTAAAGAAAAGGAAAGGAAGTGGGACTTCTAATTCAGGTATATATGTTATAGAAGTCAATTTGTCTACTTCTACATCATGGGTATTTTATACTGGATGTGGTTCTCACATTTGTGTTAATGTGCAGGAACTCCGAAGGCGTAGGACTTTGGCAAAAGGAGAGGTTGACCTACGTGTTGGGAATGGAGCAAAAGTTTCTGCACTGGCCATAGGAACTTATCATTTATCATTGCCCTTTGGGCTAGTTTTAGAATTAGAAGATTGTTATTTTGTGCCTGCTATAAGCAAAAACATTATTTTTGTTTCTTGTTTGGACAAGAAAGGTTTTTCATTTATAATAAAGAACAACCGTTGTTCGTTTTACTTAAATGATATATGTCATTGAAAAGCCCATTCCTGCAGCACCAGCTGATACTGCACCATGTGCGGAGCATAATGCTTACAAGAAGCATAAAGATGATGCTCTGGACGTGAGTTGTCTCATGCTAGCAACCATGAACGTTGAGCTTCGTAAACGGCGAGTTGATGGATGCTTATGGGATGATCGAGCATCTCAAGAAATTGTTCGAAGGGCATGCTCGACAGGAGAGGTATGATACAAGCAAGGCATTGTATCATTGCAAGATGGGTGAACATGATCTAGTTGGTCCACATGTGCTGAAAATGATTGGGCATATTTAGTACCTTGATAGGTTGGGTTTTCCAATCACTCCGGAGGCCCAAACAGATCTTGTTTTCCAATCCCTGAACAACAGCTATTCTCAATTTGTTATGAATTATCTTATGAATGAAATTGTGAAACCCCTTACTGAGTTGTTGAGCATGTTAAGAACTGCCGAGAACAACATGAAAAAGGCAGGACCCGCTCACATAATGATGGTGCAAAAAGGGAATGCTAAGGGAAATTGGAAAGGCAAAAAGAAGATAGGATCTAAATCTGGTGCCAAACCCAATTTCAAAACCAAACAGGCTTTAAAGCCTAAAGGTGGGGTGGCTAAAGAAGGTGATTGTCACATTTGTGGAAAACCTGGACACTAGAAGAGGAATTGTCTTGCTTATTTGGAAGAAGTACAGAAAAGGAAAGGAAGTGGGACTTCTGATTCTGGTATATATGTTATAGAAGTTAATTTGTCTACTTCTACATCGTGGGTATTGGCTACTGGATGTGGTTCTCACATTTGTGTTAGTGTGCAGGAACTCCAAAGGAGTAGGACTTTGGCAAAAGGAGAGGTTGACCTACTTGTTGGGAATGGAGCAAAAGTTGCTGAACTGGCCATAGGAACTTATCATTTATCTTTGCCCTCTAGGCTAGTTTTAGAATTAGAAGATTGTTATTTTGTGCCTGCTATAAGCAAAAACATTATTTCTATTTCTTGTTTGACAAGAAAGGTTTTCATTTATAATAAAGAACAACCGTTGTTCGCTTTTACTTAAATGATATATGTTATGGTGTTGCACAATTGTTTAATGGTCTTTATATTCTTGATTTGGAAATGCCTATCTATAACATAAATACAAAACGATTTAAATCAAATGATTCAAATCAAACATATCTCTGCACCGTTGTTGTTTTGGGCCATATAAATAAGAAACGATATCAAAACTCCATAAAGATAGATTTTTGGATTCATTTGATTTTGAATCATATGAAAAATGCGAATCTTTTTATTAGGCAAGATGACTAAAGCCCTTTTCACTCGGACACGATTGAACGGGCTAGATATATTATCGGGACTTATACATAGTCATGTATGTGGACCCATGAGTTCGTTAGCAAGAGGTAGGTTTTATTACTTCATTACATTTACTGACGACTTCAGTAGATATGGATATGTGTATCTTATGAGACACAAATCCGAATGCTTTGAAAAGTTCAAGGAATTCAATAATGAAGTTCAAAATCAATTTGGAAAAAGCATAAAAGCCCTTCGATCCGATCGAGGAGGTGAATACTTAAGCCAAGACTTTGATGACCTTCTAAAGGAGTGTGGTATTATATCATAGCTCACTCCACCTGGAACACCACAATGGAATGGTGTGTCTGAGAGCAGGAATCGAACCTTGTTGGACATGGTACGATCAATGATGAGTCATGCAGATCTTCCAATAAGCTTCTGGGGTCATGCCCTAAAGACAGCTGCATTCACACTTAATCGTGTTCCTACAAAGACGGTTCAGAAGACACCATATGAGATGTGGACTGGGAAACTTCCTAGTGTGTCGTTCATGAAGATTTGGGGTTGGGAGGCGTTTGTAAAACGTCTGGATTCTGACAAGCTCGGACCCAAATCTGACAAATGTAATTTTTTGGGATACCCAAAAGAAACAAAAGGGTATTATTTCTACAAACCTTCTGAGAACAAAGTGTTTGTTGCTCGAACTGGTATTTTTCTAGAAAGAGAATTTGTCTCTAAAGGAAACAATTGGGAGGAAAGTAGAACTCATGAAATTCGAGAACCACGTAATATCATTGAACTCGAGTTGGACGTGAGCAGGAACCACAAGATGTTGCGGAAAGTGAACCTGCTCAAATTACACAAGGAATTCGTAGATATGGTAGGACAAGCCAAGAGCCCGAGAGATATTATGGATATCTTGTGACTCAAAATGGCAATGTGATGCTCATAGATCAGGATGAGCCTACTTCCTACCAAGAAGCTATGAATGGACCAGATTCTGAGAGATGGCTTGAAGCCAAGAGATCTGAAATGGACTCCATGTATACTAACCAAGTATGGACTTTGGTTGATCCAATTCAAGGAAGTAAAACCAATAGGGTGCAAGTGGGTTTTCAAGAAGAAACCCGATATGGATGGTAATGTACAAACTATATAAAGGCCGATCGGGTATCAAAAGGTTTCAAACAAGTTCAAGGTGTTGACTATGATGAAACCTTCTCTCCGGTGGCAATGGTTAAATCCATCGATCTCTTTCTTGCTATCATTGCGACTTTTTATGATTACGAAATCGCGGATGGATGTCAAAACTACTTTCCTTAATGGAAATCTCCTTGAGGATGTGTACATGACACAACCTGAGGGTTTTGTCACTCCAAAGTATGTTGGAAAGGTATGTAAGCTGCAATGATCCATTTATGAATTGAAGCAAGCCTCTCAGAGTTGGAATCTTAGATTTGATGAAGCAGTCAAAGAATTTGGCTTTATTAAAAATGAAGATGAACCTTATGTATATAAGAAGGTTAGTGGGAGTCACATTGTATTCCTGATATTATATGTTTGCGACATATTAATTATTGGGAATGATATTCCTTCATTACAAGCTGTAAAAACATGGTTAGGAAAATGTTTCTCTATGAAAGATTTAGGCGATGCAGCCTACATTTTAGGTATCAAGATCTATCGAGATAAATCGAGAAAAATGATCGGCCTAAGTCAGAGTATATATATTGATAAAGTGCTAATACGGTTCAACATGCAAGAGACAAAAAGAGGACATTTACCCATGACTCATGGTGTAAAGATATCTAAGGCCCAATGTCCTAAATCACAAGATGATGAGGAGCGTATGAGAAAGATCCCTTATGCTTTGGCAATTGGATCTATCATGTATACAATGATATGTACTCATCCGGATGTCTCGTATGCTTTGAGCATGACGAGCAGATACCAATGAATCCAGTGAAGGTCATCGATGTTAGCCAAGAATATACTCAAGTACCTTAAAAGGACTAAAGATTCATTCTTGGTATATGGAAGTGAAGATGAACTAGCAGTAAAGGGTTACACAGATGCTAGTTTCCAAACTGATAATGATAATTATATGTCTCAGTCAGGTTTTATATTTTGCCTTAATGGTGGTGCTGTTAGCTGGAAGAGTTTGAAGCAAGAGACAGTAGCCAATTCTACAACAGAGGCTGAGTATATTGCTGCTTCTAGTGCGGCCAAGGAGGCTGTATGGATTAAAAAGTTCATCACTGAACTAGGTGTTGTTCCAACCATTGTTGATCCGGTTAAGCTATACTCTGATAACAATGGAGCCATTGCACAGGCTAAGGAACCCAGATCTCACCAACGATCCAAGCATATACTTAGGCGGTACCATCTCATCCGTGAAATCATTGATAGAGGAGATGTACATATAGGAAGAGTGCCAACTGATGATAATGTTGTAGATCCACTGACCAAGGCTTTCTCGCAGCAGAAGCACGACGGTCACACTAGTTCCATGGGTATTAGATACATGAGTGATTGGCTCTAGTGCAAGTGGGAGACTGTTAGAGTTTATGCCCTAGAGGCCAATTATTTGATATAATTGCTTAACTTTTTGATATTATATTTGATTGAATAAATGAATGATTTTATTATGGTTTTATTTTCTGTGTTATATAATTGTTAACATAATAAAATTCCTTAGAATAGTGATATAAATTATATAGTTTCAAGTATATGACTTGAACATGAGATTATATAATTATAATTAGTATCATTGTTCTTAAATATCCCTAGTCGAGTATCATTGTTGATGGGACAACATTGATTCATTGAGACTAGTATGTGGATTGAATGATGACCAAATCTCATTGGTCATAAATATATGAGATATTAAGTCAATGCATAGGTACATGTTAGAGAACGATGTAATCGGATGCACTCCACCATGAGAATTCTATGTGGAGCATTATGCGAAGTATCATTAGAAATTCTCATAGTGATAATGATGTAATGGTCCTCCGACCTGAAATCACTATATTACTACACGGGAATTTATGTACTTTGATATCATCAAATGTCACCTTTAATAGGGTGGACTATAAAGCTGATTATTGGGTACATCATGAATCGTGTGAGGAATATGAGTGATCTAGATGGAATTTAACCCTCCTATATATTAGGGATGATATCCATAGGCCTCTTGATTGAGTAGACTATGAAATGCATGGCCATGCTCAAATAGTGATTTGTTTCATATAGTACTCTCATTGATCAAGAAAACTCAGATTAAATTATGAAGAGTATGACACATTCCATGACTCGAGTTTAATCTAGGAAATTAAGGTTAAAAGGATTAAATTACATTGAAACATTGGTCACGAAAAGGTTGTATCGAATCATAAATCTTATTATTACTTGGGTAGTAATGAAGCATTACTAGATGCCGCTCACTTTTTATAATTTTATAATATGATTTTAAAATTATTGCCAACGTAATAATAACTTATAGGGTCACACACATAGAACGTAATTTAAAATGGAATTAATTTAAATTTCAAGGATTTAAATATATTAATATGATTAATTGTATTTAAATCACGAATTTAAATTAAAAGGATAATTTAGATATATGTATATTAATTAAGTAAGACATAATTAAGATATAAATATATATATATATATATATATATATATTTTTTATGAAAATACGTTTTGATTAATCCCTTTTAACTACTATATATATGATATATATAGCCAGCTTAGGGTAATATCATAACATCATAACCCTAGCTGCTTCTTAGAGAGAGACTAGAGAGAAATAGTTCTAAAATCCATTCCTTTTGGTGGCTAGTACCGCAGTTTCCGTTTCTTTGCAGATCGTCATTTACCTGTTCATGTGCGTTCGTGTGGATGCCGTGAGGCGCGATTCGCTTTGGATTGCGTTGGAGATTCGAGCGCATCAATTTCAAAAGCATTTTCATATTCGATATAATTTCTAACCACTGGATTAATTTCTGTTTCGCATGGATCCTGTTTTTGGGTTTCAAAAATTGCTTTGAATTGTTCTATTTCCGTTGCGTTTTATGTGCCGAATCCCTACAGTGGTATCAGAGCTACTTGCGAAAAGATTAATTCAGATTATGTGTTTTAATTGTATTCAATATATATGATATATGATGATGCATGTTTACCGATATGAAATTGAATATATGATATTCCGTTTTATGTGTATTCTGGTAATATATATGATGATACTGTTAATCGTATCTTTAATTGGTGGAATAACAATATAACTGTTCTAATCGGATTAGAAGCATGAAGAATCGTTTTAATATGATTAATCGAAACTGGACATATATGATAAATTCTGCGTGTACTGTTATTCATTTTAATATGATTAAATCGCCCCTGGACATATATGATTTGTTATTATGGGTGTTTTGGTGGATTAAAATACATGATTCTGAAACTGTTTCAGAGAATCATTTGGAAAAATTCTGCAATACAGATTGTAGTTCGAAAATTTTTTCCAGTCCGTCAGTACCGACCACTTGGGGGAAACCCCTTGACCCCCCGTCAGTGAGCACATGATGGTCGTGTCCCCTATATGTTATATATAGTTTTCTTTAATTATATATAAATTGTTATGTGCTTATTGTGATATGCATGGTGCACAATTATGGCCTTTTGACCCATAGGTTAGTGGTTTTTGGTTTTGAAATACGGCTTGCATGTCGTGGCTTTCTATGAATTCTAATGTAATATTCTCTTCTCATCTAAATCCCCTCGAATGTAACTCGAGGTTTCTTTATGTCATGTAATAATCTGTAATCGATGAAGATGTCAAGATGGAGAACATGATGGAAAGATGATGATGGAGAGGAGGCACATGCTTGAGGAAAATCCAAGGAAGCTATTTATTTTAAGATCTTTTACCACCTTAGATTGACCTTCAATCTTTCATTAGCTTGAAAAGATTGACAGTGGATTGGGCCATAACTGTGAAACATTTTATTTTGCACTTTATTTATGCTTGTATGTGATATAATATGATAAATAATGTGTATGTTTAATAAGATTAAAATTGGTGAGATCTAAATTTATTAATAAAATCCCTCATTAAATTATTAAGTCTAAATCAGATGCCTTCCAATGAATAACACTCATCAAGACCTTGATCAATAGATGTAGGTTTGCCAAAGCAAAGTACCCTATTTATCTAGGTAAGATGCGATAGGATAATTGTGATATCCAAACTGTTAAAATCATTGGGACCGACTTAACTAAGTTATCTCAATAGGATTGTGGACTTAGAGGCATAGAGTTTGGTAGGTACCATTAGATGGACTAGAAACAATTGTTGTTTACCAAACTATCCAAGAGTTATATATGATATAATTGACAAAAAGGGTTGTCTACCTAAATAATTGTGTTTTAAGAGATTAGCCAAAGCTAACTTAGGGCATAATGAAATATGGATCTTGGCTCACTAGAAAAATTTAATTGAAAAATGCTTTCCGAATTAATGGTGAGGGCTATTAATTTGAATAAAATAGTGGGAGGTATATTTTGAATGTACTATTATCAATTACATAATATCAACTCTGCAATTTGACTTATTATTTTTGGCACTTATAAATTGTAGATATCAATGGCAAACAACAACAATAAAAGTAGTCTTTCACTACGATCAGTCCTTGAGAAGGACAAGCTGAGTGGAATTAATTTCCTTGACTGGCATAGGAACTTAAGGATTGTCCTCAAATAAGAGCGCAAGCTATATGTCATTGAAAAGCCCATTCCTGGAGCACCAGCTGATACTGCACCACGTGCGGAGCATAATGCTTGAAAGAAGCATCAAGATGATGCTCTGGACGTGAGTTGTCTCATGCTAGCAACCATGAACGTTGAGCTTCAGAAGCAACATGAGTTGATGGATGCTTATGGGATGCTCGAGCATCTCAAGAAATTGTTCGAAGGGCATGCTCGACAGGAGAGGTATGATACAAGCAAGGCATTGTATCATTGCAAGATGGGTGAACGTGATCCAGTTGGTCCACATGTGCTGAAAATGAGTAGGTATATTGAGTACCTTGATAGGTTGGGTTTTCCAATCACTCCGGAAGCCCAAACAGATCTTGTTTTGCAATCCCTGAACAGCAGCTATTCTCAATTTGTCATGAATTATCTTATGAATGAAATTGCAAAACCCCTTACTGAGTTGTTGAGCATGTTAAGAACGGCCGAGAACAACATGAAAAAGCCAGGACCCGCTCCCATAATGATGGTGCAAAAGTGGAATGATAAGGGAAATTGGAAAGGCAAGAAGAAGATAGGATCTAAATCTGGTGCCAAACCCAATTTCAAAACCAAACAGGCTTTAAAGCCTAAAGGTGGGGTGGCTAAAGAAGGTGATTGTCACTTTTGTGGAAAACCTGGACACTGGAAGAGGAATTTTCTTACTTATTTGGAAGAAGTAAAGAAAAGGAAAGGAAGTGGGACTTCTAATTCAGGTATATATGTTATAGAAGTCAATTTGTCTACTTCTACATCATGGGTATTTGATACTGGATGTGGTTCTCACATTTGTGTTAATGTGCAGGAACTCCAAGGAGTAGGACTTTAATGAAAGGAGAGGTTGACCTACGTGTTGGGAATGGAGCAAAAGTTGTTGCCCGGCCATAGGAACTTATCATTTATCATTGCCCTCCGGGCTAGTTTTAGAATTAGAAGATTGTTATTTTGTGCCTCGCTATAAGCAAAAACATTATTTCTGTTTCTTGTTTGACAAGAAAGGTTTTCATTTATAATAAAGAACAATCGTTGTTCGCTTTTACTTAAATGATATATGTTATGGTGTTACACAATTGTTTCATGGTCTTTATATTCTTGATTTGGAAATGCCTATCTATAACATAAATACAAAAACGATTTAAATCAAATGATTCAAATCGACATATCTCCGCACTATCGTTTGGGCCATATAAATGAGAAACGATATCAAAACTCCATAAAGATGGATTTTGGATTCATTTGATTTTGAATCATATGAAAATGCGAATCTTATTTATTAGGCAAGATGACTAAAGCCCTTTCACTCGACATGTTGAATCAGGGCTAGCGATATATCGGGACGTATACATAGTGATGTATGTGGACACATGAGTTCATTAGCAAGAGGTAGGTTTTATTACTTCATTAAATTTATCGACGACTTCAAGAGATATGGATATGTGTATCTTATGAGACACAAATCTGAATGCTTTGAAAAGTTCAAGGAATTCAAGAATGAAGTTCAAAACCAATTTGGCAAAAGCATAAAAGCCCTTCGATCCGATCGAGTAGGTGAATACTTAAGCCAAGACTTTGATGACCTTCTAAAGGAGTGTGGTATTATATCACAGCTCACTCCACCTGGAACACCACAATGGAATGGTGTGTCTGAGAGAAGGAATCGAACCTTTTAGACATGATACAATCAATGATGAGTCATGCAGATCTTCCAATAAGCTTCTGGGGTCATGCCCTAGAGACAGCTGCATTCACACTTAACCGTGTTCCTACAAAGACGGTTAAGAAGACACCATATGAGATGTGGACTGGGAAACGTCCTAGTGTGTCGTTCATGAAGATTTGGGGTTGCGAGACGTTTGTAAAACGTCTGGATTCTGAAAAGCTCGGACCCAAATCTGATAAATGTAATTTTGTGGGATACCCAAAAGAAACAAAATGGTATTATTTCTACAAACCTTCTGAGAACAAAGTGTTTGTTGCTCGAACTGGTATTTTTCTAGAAAGAGAATTTGTCTCTAAAGGAAACAGTGGGAGGAAAGTAAAACTCGAAGAAATTCGAGAACCACAGAATATCATTGAACCTGAGTTGGAACGTGAGCAGGAACCACAAGATGTTGCGGAAAGTGAACCTGCTCAAATTACACAAGGAATTCGTAGATCTGGTAGGACACGCCAAGAGCCCGAGAGATATTATGGATATCTTGTGACTCAAAACGGCAATGTAATGCTCATAGATCAGGATGAGCCTGCTTCCTACCAAGAAGCTATGAATGGACCAGATTCTGAGAGATGGCTTGAAACCATGAGATCTGAAATGGACTCCATGTATACTAACCAAGTATGGACTTTGGTTGATCCACCCGAAGGGGTAAAACCAATAAGGTGCAAGTGGGTTTTCAAGAAGAAAACTGACATGAATGGTAATGTACAAACCTATAAAGGCCGAATGGTAGCAAAAGGTTTCACACAAGTTCAAGGTGTTGACTATGATGAAACCTTCTCTCCAGTGGCAATGGTTAAATCCATCATGATCTTACTTGCTATTGCAGCTTTTTATGATTACGAAATCTGGAAGATGGATGTCAAAACTGCTTTCTTTAATGGAAATCTCCTTGAGGATGTGTACATGACACAACCTGAGGGTTTTGTCGCTCCAAAGGATGCTAGAAAGGTATGTAAGCTGCAACGATCCAATTATGGATTGAAGCAAGCCTCTCGGAGTTGGAATCTTAGATTTGATGAAGAAGTCAAAGAGTTTGGCTTTATTAAAAATGAAGATGAACCTTTTGTATATAAGAAGGTTAATGGGAGTCACATTGTATTCCGGATATTATATGTTTGCAACATATTAATTATTGGGAATGACATTCCTTCATTACAGGTTGTAAAAACATGGTTAGGAAAATGTTTCTCCATGAAAGATTTAGGCGATGCAGCCTACATTTTAGGTATCAAGATCTATCGAGATAGATCGAGAAAAATGATCGGCCTAAGTCAGAGTACATATATTGATAAAGTGCTGAAACGGTTCAACATGCAAGAGGCAAAAAGAGAATATTTACCCATTACTCATGGTGTAAAGATCTCTAAGGCCCAATGTCCTAAATCACAAGATGATGAGGAGCGTATAAGAAAGATCCCTTATGCTTCGGCAATTGGATCTATCATGTATGCAATGATATGTACTCATTCGAATGTCTCGTATGCTTTGAGAATGACGAGCAGATACCAGTCGAATCTAGGTGAAGGTCACTGGACAACAGTCAAGAATATCCTCAAGTACCTTAAAAGGACTAAGGATTCATTCTTGGTATATGGAGGTGAAGATGAACTAGCAGTAAAGGGTTACACAGATGCTAGTTTCCAGACTGATAATGATGATTATAAGTCTCAGTCAGGTTTTGTATTTTGCCTTAATGGTGGTGCTGTTAGCTGGAAGAGTTTGAAGCAAGAGACGAGTGGATTCTACAACAGAGGTCGAGTATATTGTTGCTTCTAAAGCGACCAAAAGAGGTCAGATGGATTAAAAAGTTCATCATCGAACTAGGTGTTGTTCCAACCATTGTTGATCCGGTTAAGCTATCTTTGTGATAACAATGGAGCCATTACACAAAGCTAAGGAACCCGAGATCTCACCAACGATCCAAGCATATACTTAGCGGGTACCATCTCATCCGTGAAATCATTGATAGAGGAGATGTACATATAGGAAGAGTGCCAACCGATGATAATGTTGTAGATCCATCGACCAAGGCTTTGTCGCAACAGGAAAGACGACATACCACACTAGTTCCATGGGTATTAGATACATGAGTGATCGGCTCTAGTGTAAGTGGGAGACTGTTAGAGTTTATGCCCTAGAGGCCAATTATTTGATATAATTGCTTAACGTTTTGATATTATATTTGATTGAATAAATGAATGATTTTATTATGGTTTTATTTACTATGTTATATAATTGTTAACATAATAAAATTCCTTAGAATAGTGATACAAAGATATATAGTTTCAAGTATGTGACTTGAACATGAGATTATATAATTACGATTAGTATCATTGTTCCAAAATGTCCCTAGTCGAGTATCATTGTTGATGGGACAACATTGATGCATTGAGACTAGTATGTGGATTAAATGATGACAAAATCTCATTGGTCATAAATATATGAGATATTAAGTCAATGCATAGGTACATGTTAGAGAACGATGTACTGGACAGATCCACCATGAGAATTCTATGTGGAGCATTATGCGAAGTGTCATTAGAAATTCTCATAGTGATAATGATGTAATGGTCCTCCGACACAAAATCACTATATTACTACACGGAATTTCATGTACTTTTATATCATCAAATGTCACCTTTAATAGGGTGGACTATAAAGGTGATTATTGGGTACATCATGAATCGTGTGAGGAATATGAGTGATCTAGATGGAATTTAACCTCCTATATATTAGGGATGATATCCATAGGCCTCTTGATTGAGTAGACTATGAAATGTACGGTCATGCTCAAATAGTGATTTTGTTTCATATAGTCTACTCATTGATCAAGAAAACTCAGATTAAATTATGAAGAGTATGACACATTCCATGACTCGAGTTTAATCTAGGAAATTAAGGTTAAAAGGATTAAATTACATTGAAACATTGGTCACGAAAAGGTTGTATCGAATCATCGATCTTATTATTACTTGGGTAGTAGTGATGCATTACTAGATGTCGCTCACTGTTTATAATTTTATAATATGATTTTAAAATTATTGCCAATGTAATAATAACCTATAGGGTCACACACATAGAACGTAATTTATAATGGAATTAATTTAAATTTCAAGGATTTAAATATATTAATATGATTAATAGTATTTAAATCATGAATTTAAATTAAAAAGGATAATTTGTATATATGTATATTAATTAAGTAAGATTTAATTAAGATATATATATATATATATATTCGGATTTTATGAAAATACGTTTTTGATTAATCCCTTTTTAACTACTATATATATGATATAGTAGCCACTTAGGATAATATCATAACATCATAACCCTAGCCGCTCTTAGAGAGAGACTAGAGAGAAACAGTTCTAAAATCCATTCCTTTTGGTGGCTAGTACCGCAGTTCCGTTTATTGCCGATCGCATCTGACGATTCATGGGTGTTCATCTGATACCGTAGAGGCGCGATTCGTTTGGATTGCGTTGGAGATTCGAGCGCATCAATTTCAAAAGCATTTTCATATTTGGTATAATTTCTAACCACTAGATTAATTTATGTTTCGCATGGATCCTATTTTTGGGTTTTGGAAATTGCTTTGAATTGTTCTATTTTCACTGCGTTTTATGTGCCAAATCCCTACATGCACAACATAAAACTTGCACATTATTTCTACCTGTTGAGGAGCAGTACCGAAGATAACCGGGAGCTCGATAGTCTCTACAACTTTGACTGGATCATTGCTAAAGCCATATAAGGGAACTTCCTGTTCGACCTCCATCTTTTGCCCATACAAATGAATTCTCTAATAAGCATGGGCATACAGAATATCAACAGAAGACCCGTTCTCAATCATCATTCTCTTCATGTCCACTGAACTCACTTGTGCAGTAATCACCACTGCTCCTTCATGGGGTTCGATAGGTTTTGAAGGGTAATCATCATCAGTAAAAGATATGACCATCCCTGGATACGGTCTGTCAGTCTTCGGGAGAACACCCGCCACAAACATAACTGAATCCAAATATCCACGTCTCTTCTTCCCTCCAAACTTTCCTGCTGTCCCCCCGGTAATAACATCAACGACGTGTGGCTGATTAGGAGCAGGTTGTACAGGTTGAACCGGTTAAACCAATTGAATAGTCTGATCATCGCTCAGTTATTCCTGTTGATGATCCCTTCCGGCCACATACTGGACCAACACACCACTCTGAACCTTTTGTTCCACAAATTCCTTCAGACTACAACATTCATTCATGTCGTGACCCGATGCCTGATGATAACCACAATATTTGCGAGTATTGTCCACCCCAGGCTTAATGTTGTCACGAGGTGGTTCAAAGTAGGGTTGGTTCCTAATCTGATCCAATATAATAGTCCTATCTGTATTCAGTTTGGTGTATACCTTATTCACCTTCTGGGTGGGAGCAGGTAGACGATTCCCTCCTTGACGCCAGTTGTTGTTGTATTTCTTCGAACTACCTTCTGGTCGATCATTATTCCCTGCACTCTTCCTCTGATCGCCTTCAGTTTTATTGGTGTTTGTCTCCTTTAATCTGTCTGAAGAAGGACGCTTTAAGCTATTCATAGCTTCTTCTACCATAATATAGCCTTCAGCCTTATCAAAAGCTTCGGCCAGACTCTTCGGATGGTGAAACATTAACTTCTTCACCAGCTTCTCTAACTTTACCAGATCTAGACCGTTCTGAAATAATCCAACAGCCTGAAGATCATTGAGATCCGTTACTTGGCCAACTGCTTCCCTGAAGCGCTTCACATATTGGCCTAGGGACTCATTCGAATACTGTCAAACTTGAGCCAACGAACCTGTAGGCTTTTCCCTCCTTCTATTGCTCCCAAAACGAGCATGAAATTTGTTGCATAACTCAATCCATGAAGAGACTGAATCCGAAGGCAAAGTGCCCATCCACTGCCTTGCATCCTTCCTAAGCATCATCACAAGCGTCTGACACTTAGCAGCATCGGTAAAGTCATAATAATCCATCAGCCTGTTGAACGTTTGACTATGGTCATAGGGATCTCCAGATCCATCATAACTCTCCATATGAGGTAACTTCTTGGTAGGATCAGCTTTCTCCTTAAGAATATTCGAGGAAAAAGGAGACGCCTTCTTTCCCGAGGTATCCTTCACTTGTTGAACTTTGGCCAACTACTTTTGAAGCTCTTTTAACTCTCTAACTAGAATGTCCACTCCTTCAGGCTGCGACGAGACTTCTTTCTTCGGAGAGATCCTCTTCTTCTGAGTAGATCGACCTCTTCCATCAGAACCCACTATCTCGATGGACTTCTTTGTTAACGAGTATCCACAAAGCGGTGTGCCTTAAGTGGATTCTCAGGAGTATGACTTCTAGATCTACTTCGGCGTGGGGCCTTGTCATTGTGTTGAGAATACTCAAGATGGAATACCTTCTTTGTATTCTCCGGTGTGTACTCCCTGGACCTACTTCTTCGTTTGCTGCCACCGTGACCCCGAGAACCAATAGGGTGAGGTGCCCTCTTCAATACCTCAAGAGTACAGCTTCTTGACCTCCTTCGATCCCTAGGTCGACCTCGAGATATAGCTCCTTCCCTTCTCTTGGTTGCTCATCTCTAGATTTGCTATGCCTTTTGGGTTGAACATAACTTGATGCCTCATCCTTCAGTTCAGCCATACAAAGCATCTGCTCAGCTATATCCTCCCTCTACTTTAGAAGAACCTCCAAAGCTTTATCTATCTCGCCATCTTCGCCAACTTGGAAGCCTTATCATCCTGACCACTTCGGTGTCGGGTTCTAGGCGATGTGCCTTCTACTCGTTTCCGACCATGATCACATTCTTTATCAGCTGCAAAAACCAATCTCCTCCTCGCATCACCATGGGCTCTCAAACGAGAACCTTCTGAATTATGTTTGGAAGTCGTGTAATAATGAGCACATTTTGAAGAACCCAACTGATCCTTGACAGAGACTCATCAGATGGATTTAACTAATGTACCATCTACCGTCCTTCCGGTAAACCGCTTCTATTCCTCACCATAACTTCCGACGTAGAACAACTGAAAAGTTGTGATTAAAAACTCAAGACACTAGAAAACAACCCTTCTTCTAGCGCCAATGTTAACGCCAAGATCCTTCCACACGTCCCAATCACGTAAGACAGGTTCGATCCTGTACAGTAAACACGACAACACCAAAAGCTTGGGCTTCGACCGCTTCGGGGATAGCTCCCGGCGTGAGAGAGTCAAGACAAAGCGATCACAAGGTTAACAATGGAGGAAAATAATATCTAGTGTATTGAGAGAGAGAAAAATATCAGTTACCTTTCTTTAGTGATCTCCTTGCCAACATATACCCTTACGCTCAGTTTACCGTACCACCCACTACCATCTGACACCACCCCCCACCACTGGTGATCTTAGCCAAACTACAAGCAACCCTCGCCCATCCCATCATCGTTCTCCTCCACCGTGACGACTAGATCCCATCCACATTAATGCATGGCAGAGATAATAGTCAACTGTTATCTTTTCTCATCATTACCGATCAAAGCCCAAAATGTAGATATTTAGTTATCTAATGGGTCGGTCCAATAATTCGGCCCAAGACTTTCAATGTAAGACCCCAACAATTTTTTAATAAAGATGATTTTTATATAAATATCATTTTTAAATATTATGGAATGAATTTGATATAATGTTATAATGTTGTGGGTAATATTTATAAATTTTAAAAAGTACGCAAGTTGTTATATAATATTCGATTGGTGGGGAATATTCATTTTAACAGAAAATTAAATGCGATGGCACAATCATTGGTGGACCCTGAACGGAATTATTGTTTGATTGAGAAAACGACAAAAATATTTTTATGAAAATAACGGCGGAAGTTTTATCATTAATCTGTTGAAACACCCGGTGTTAAAAATACGAGAATACGTGTGGTTGCATAGTAGCACACCAGTATTGATTGATTATTGATGCTTACGTGAGAAGTCACCGGTTTTGTTCAATTATTGCTTCAAAGAATTGTTGTATAGTGTGAATTGTAATAATGATGATGAAGTTTTGTTTTATTAGTATTATTAATGTAATAAAATGGAAAAGCTTTTATATAAAATGTAATACTTTTATAAAGTTATTCGTTTTATTAGACTATAAATAGAATATATTATATTCTATTATGAATAGTATTTTGCATAGTAAAATCTTTTTATATAAAACAAAATACTTTTATAAAGTTATTCGTTTTATTTGACTATAAATAGAATATATTATATTTTATTATGCATAGTGTTTGCATAGTAAAATATTTTTATATAAAACAAAATACTTTTATAAAGTTATTCGTTTTATTAGATTATAAATAGAATATATTATATTTTATTTAAAAGATTTTTTTATTAGAATATTTTATAGTAAACCAACTGGACCGTCCGCTTTAAAAGTAAATCAATCTGGATCGTTCAGGAATTAGTTACTATTCAGTCCATTCTCCTATAAATAGAAGCTCATTCCTTCATTATTTCTTACGAAATCACTGAAACTGTGACGCCCTCAAAATAGGTATACATCACCCATCTAAGGTCGCCAGATACATGGTACAGAATACAAATACAATATACAACAAAAGCTGTTAGTTTTAATACAAATATTGTCTTCTAAACAATATCCTCTCTCAGAATAAGTCCTCATTACAATTATTATCACACTATTTCATAGAATAGTGAGGACTACTAATGCTATCATCCGGACCATCACTCGTCTCCGACTAGTCCCTCGCTTACGCTTCTCATTTCAAGAGAACAAAGGAAAGAAAGGGTGAGCTCAACTAGCCCAAGAAGAAATATTATGACTAAGATAATGCGTAATAAATTATCATTAGCCTTCAACAATGTTAAACCGATTAAATACAATGTAGACAACAAGTTTAATCTGCAAAGAAATAAAGCAATCTATTAAAAGAGTCAAGTAGAGAATAAAATCTACTATCTTTTATGATTTAAAAGGTTTTTCATCACTTTTATTGCTTTGAGACTCGACAATAAATAAACCACATCATCGAATCACCCCGCATCTGACCAAGGATATTCTTTAGTATCACGACCACAATTATCCATGCACTACAAAGCCGTGAATATTTGTGTATTCATCAATGGTTATGATCATGCCAACAACTCGTCCATCAATGCACTACACGCCAATGAGGACTTTTATCACATCATTTGTAACATTACTATTATGATTATACCGAATAATCCTCAGTCATAATCATACCAAGTCCATCTATGCACTACAGGCCACGTATGACTTTCAAAAAAATATAAACATGAGGATGATGACAATGATATAAGAATTCAATAAAACAAGTTCACGAATTAATTTATCCAGAAACTAATAACGTCCAAATTGTCAACATGATACTTCTTTGTAGAGTAAAATTCAAGAATGCTCAGAAGAATATTTCCATGAAAAGATACTGGATGAAGCGCAAATATCAAGGATATTCCACTAATTTTGTGGAGTATAGAAGTTAAAACTTTAACCAACTGAGTATAATAAATAATGGAATAACAAAAGAAATCATCAGACATGTGATAAATAGCACAGGCAGGTTATTCCAATAGAATAATAAATATAGAACCGGTCCCAAGAACGTATGTATGTGATATATTCCGAGTAATAATAAATACGGAATAATAAATAATGGAACCAAGTCTAGCGTAAAACGCACAGACATGATATTCCGACAGAATAATAAATGCGGAATAATAAATAATGGAACCAGGTCAGGCGAAATTCGCACCGACAAGATATTCCGACAGAATAATAAGGAACGGAATAATATAGAATGGAATAATAAAGGGATTTCACCAAGTATAGGGTATGCCGCGTATACAGATTATGTATAGGGTATGCCACGTATACAGGTTATTCCAACAGAATAATAAAGAATGGAATAACAGAGGGATTTCACCAAGTATAGAGTATCTGGCGATACAAAGTTATTCCAATGTAATAATAAAGAATGGAATAACAAAAGTTCTCTTCATGAATAAGAAAGAATAACACCCCTTACAGGTACAACAAATAATATCACTTACCGTAAAGAAACTGGATATCGAAGTAGTGAAGTAGTAGAAAACTCTTCTTCTTTCTCTCTATAATTTCTCTCTCTCTCTCTAGAGTTTCAGTGAATTCGTAAGAAATAATGAAGGAATGAGCTTCTATTTATAGAAGAATTGAGAGTGGCTCTTGGTTTTAACGAAAGGTCAAAATGACTCTTGGTAATATTAAAGAGACAACTACTATTTGCGAAGGGGAAATTAACCCTTGGAACACCGAAGAGGCAAATAACTCTTGGTAATATTGAAGAGACAAGTACTATTTGCGAAGGGGCAATTAACCCTTGGAACACCGAAGAGACACGTAACTCTTGGAAAACTGAAAGGGCAAGTTACTATTAAAACTTTAAATCAACGATCCATATTGATTTACTATTATAATTTCAACCAACGGTCTGAAAAATTAGCACATCTCCTCATGGAATAATATTGTACCCAAAAATGATTTGGACCGAAAATAAATATATTGTTCAGGTGAATAGTACCCCATAAATAGTACACGTGAATAGTAACTCGTGAATAGTAACTCATGAATAGTAACTCGTGAATAGTAACTCATGAATAGTAACTCGTGAATAGTAACTCATGAATAGTAACTCATAAATAGTAACTCATGAATAGTACTCTGACACAAAAAGTGCCCCGAATACCCGATTGAACAATATAACCTTCAGACATCAATTATTATCGAAATAAATGTCAATTTTCACTAACACAAATAATTCCAACACAATGAAACTATTTTTATCAAAATATAAATTTTAAAATTTCAAGTTTGATTTTTCCCAAAAAGTCAACTATCGACTTTTTCAACCAAATAGTAAAAACCGGAAAATTTTGTGTTTATAGTCTATTTTTACTAATTTCATCGCTCCGGACTCAAATATCACGTCCATGTCTCCAAATTCAACTCCGAGTACAACTTTAATTTTAATAGCATTCATCATTAATATTATAACTCACAATATTTATCAACCGTGTCGTTCCCAAGAAAGAGGGGCTTTCATTAGGATTTCTCTATCAAGCGCGCATTTAGGTGACCAAACCTCTCCTCGATGTAACTTCTAGACATTGTAAACATTGCAATTTAATAATATGAATAACTTTGTCGTCTCAATTATTGATTTAATAATATAACATATTATGCAGATGATATTGTGACAATAATTGAATCAATAATATGAGAGATATGATGCAAAGAATTCTCGTAGTAATAATTGAGTATAACCGAGTGACTTCTTAGTAAGCATCAATAATCAATACCGCAGTAGTACTACTATGCAACCACGCCATTCATCGTACTTTTTACTACCGAGTAGTTCAACAATGATAACGGTAAAAACTTCCGCCGTTATTTTCATAAAATATTTTTGTCGATTTCTCAATCCGACAATAATTCCGTTAATGGGGTCCACCAATGATTGTCTTGCCGTCGTCATTTAATATTTCCACACACAAAGAATATTTCCCGACCAATCGAATATAATATAACAACTTGCGTACTTTGCAAAATTTATAAATACTACCCACAGCTATAACTTTATCTCAAATTCACACCATAATATTCAAAAAAATATTTCGAGAAAATTAAATCTTTATTCGTAAAATTTGGGGTCTCACAAAAACTCTAGAGAGAGAAACTATAGAGTGAAAGAAGAAAAGTATTCTACTACTTCACTACTCCTATATCCAGTTTGTTCTAAGGTAAGGGGTATTATTTCTTTCATATTCATGAAGAAAACTTCTGTTATTCCATTCTTTATTATTCTGTTGGAATAACCTGTATACGCGGTCTACCCTATACTTGGTGAAATTATTCTATTATTCCATTCTTTATTATTATGTTGGAATAACCTGTCTATCCGAAGTACCGCATACATGGTGAAATTCTTCTGTTATTCCATTCTTCATTATTCTGTTAGAACATCATGTATGTGCGTTACGCATGACCTAGTTCCGTTATTTATTATTCTATTGGAATATCTTGTCTGTGCGTTTATGCATGACCTGGTTTCGTTATTTATTATTCTGTTGGAATATCCTGTCTTTGCGTTTACGCATGACCTGGTTCCATTCTTTATTATTCTGTTAGAATATCCTGTCTATGCGTTTACGCATGGCCTGGTTCCACTATTTATTATTCTGTTAGAATAACCAGTCTGTGTGGTCTATCGCATGCCTGGTGATTTCTTTTGTTATTCCATTCTTTATTATACTCAGTTGGTTAAAGTTTTGATTTTTATACTTCATGAAATTAGTGGAATATCCTTGGTATTTGCGCTTCATCCAGTATCTTTTCATGGAAATATTCTTCTGAGCATTCTTGAATTTACTCTACAAAGAAGTATCATGTTGATAATTTGGACGTTATTAGTTCCTGGATAAATTAATTCTTGAACTTATGATTATGACCAAGGATTAATCGGTATAATCATGATCGTAATGTTACAAATGATGTGGTAAAAGTCCTCATTGGCCCGTAGTGCATTGATGGACAGTTGTTGGCATGATCATGACCATAGATGAATACACGACTATCCTTGGCCCGTAGGGCATGGATAATTTGTGGTTGTGATACTAATGAACATCCTTGGTCGCAGTACAGGGATGATGTGGATTATTTATTAAGCTGAGTCGCAGCGATAAAAGTGATGAAAAACCTTTTAAATCATAAAAGATAGTAGATTTTATTCTATACTTGACTCTTTTAATGGATTGCTTATTCCGCTGCAGTTAAACTTGATGTTTGTTATATTGTATCAGTTTAACACTGTTGAAGGCTAACGATAATTTATTCTGCATTATCTTAGTCATAATATTTCTTACTGGGCTAGTTGAGCTCACCCTTTTACTTTCATTGTTCTCTTCAGGAAATGAGAACGTAGCAAGGACTAGTCGGGGAACAGAGTGATGGTCCAGATAATAGCATTAGTAGTCCTCACTATTCTGTTAAATAGTGTGATAATAAATGTAATGAGGACTCAATTGATTGTGGATATTGTCTAGATGACAATATTTGTATTAAAACTCACAGCATATATTTTGTCGTATTTTACACGATTGTTGTATAATTAAGTTGTATTTGAATTTTGTACCATGTAATTAGCGACTCAAGATGGGTGATGTATACCTATTTTTGGGGCATCACAGTTGGTATCAAAGCTTAGGGATATGATCCCTGGCTGAGATGTGAGACAAGAACTAGGAGGGGAGAGACGGGGAATTCCTTCGCTAGTATGACCTACCTAAGTTTATTTGGCACTTAATTGGTCGGTCAGAGTATAGGGATAATATATTGGATGTCAATTAACCTTTATTTTGTGGCAGTATTTAAAAATGGCATCCGAGAATGTTGAGATTAGCAATGCGGCACAGGAGACCGTTGAGTCTCCATAGATCAATAATCAGGATAATGTGCATCAGGAAGGCGACAATCCTCAGGCAAACAACAACACTGACCAGATGATGAACGATGAAATGTTCAGAGGCTTTATACAATTCATGCAACATCAGGCAAGAGCGGCTCCTATACAAAATGCAGGTGGAAACACTGGCAACTCTCGGACGGTCATCGCTAAGCAGTTTAAGGAACTGGGACCACCGGAGTTTTTTTGGAGAGCCAAAACCACTTAAGGCGGAGACGTGGATAAAGCAGATCAACAAGATATTTGATGTCTTGGGATGCTCCGAGGAGCAAAAGGTTCCCTTTGCCACCTTCATGTCAGTTGTGGCGGCAGATTCATCGGTGGGAATCAGTAGCGCGTACTCAACCTGCCGCACTGAAGATGTCTTGGGAGAAGTTCCAAGAACTGCTCAACGACAAGTACTTTTCCAAAAGTATTCGTCACATGAAAGAGGTAGAGTTCATTAAACTGGAACAAAACAACATGACCGTGTCGCAGTACGAAGCCAAGTTTGCCGAGATGTCCCGGTTTGCGTCCCATTTGGTTGATAATGAGGAGAGAATGATAGGAATGTTTCTAAGAGGTTTGAAACCCTAGATACGTCAATACCTCATTTCTCATAAACTTTGTTTGTATTCAGATGTTGTTAATAGGGCTCAGTTATTAGAGCGCGATAAGAGTCAACCCAACCAAAAGAGAACAACCGGCAAAATGATAATACCAGTGATAGTAGTCATCGAAGCGGTGACAACAAGCGTAGAGGGAATCAACATGCCAGAAATGGTAACCACTTCGGTGGTAATCATGGTCAAAACAATAAGAGTGGACATTTCAAGAAGAGGAGATTCAACAATGATGGAAAGACGTCAGCATCAGCACCCGTCGTTAAGGAAGGAGAACGATCACCTATTATATGCTTCAAATGTGGAGGGGAGGGACACATCAGTCCAAACTGCGCGATGCCATCCAAAGCATGTTACAATTGTGGAAGAGAAGGCCACCTGGCCCGATTTTTTCATGCACCGAAGACAAGTCCAGCTGGGATGGAGGCATCAAAGGCCGTCCCATAAGAAAAAACTGATAGTTCAAGGGAGAGCGTTTGTCGTGACCTCCAAGAAAGCAAGGAACCCAAATGAGGTCATCACGGGTAAGCTTATCATAAACTCTAGTAAAGTATATACCTTATTTGATACCGGTTCTACCCGTTCTTTTATTTCTCCTACTTGCGCTCAACGTTTAAATTTGACTCTGGAGAAATTAGACTTTGACTTATCTGTGGAAACTTCGTTGGGAGAAACCTTCATTACATCCACTGTTTATAAGTCTTGTTTGGTTCAAATCGGTACCCTCACATTACTTGTCGATCTTATTTCATTGAAAATACTTGCATTTGACGTAATTCTAGGGATTGATTGGTTAACTACTCATCATGCAAAAATTAATTATTTTCATAAGGTTGTTAGCTTTCATATTCCTAACCAACCTATTATGCGAATTCAAGCAACCAAACAATTAAAATCAATCATTGTCATCTCAAGCCATAAAGCTATTCGTTTATTAAAAAACAGATGTTAAGCTTTCTTAGCTCATGTCACATATCTAAACAAAAATACGTCAGTTTTGAGTGATATTTCTATTGTTAATAAATTTCCTGACGTATTCCCTGAATAACTTCCTGGCCTACCCCCAGAGCGTGAAATTCAATTTTGTATCGACCTTGAACCCGGTACAAAACCCATTTCCAAAGCCCCATATCGAATGGCTCCTATTGAACTTCAGAAGTTAAAGACCCAACTACGCAGGAATTGTTAGACATTGGCTTTATTCATCCTAGTACTTCTCCTTGGGGTGCTCCTATTCTATTCGTGAAGAAGAAAGATGGGAGTATGCAACTTTGTATTGATTATCGGGAATTGAATCATGTCACCATCAAAAATAGGTACCCATTGCCACGTATTGATGACCTGTTTGACCAGTTGCAAGGCGCCAAATTCTTTTCAAAGATTGATCTTCGTTCCGGATATCACCAATTGAAGATTAGAACCGATGACATTCCAAAGATGGCTTTCAGAACTCGGTACGGGCATTATGAATTCCTAGTCATGTCTTTTGGATTGACTAATGCTCATACTGCCTTTATAGATATAATGAACCGAGTATTCAAGGAATATTTGGATCACTTTGTGGTCGTCTTTATTGATGACATCCTTATTTATTCCAAAAGTCGTGAAGATCATGAGCAACACTTGAGGCTGATACTCCAAAAGCTTCGTGAAAACAAGCTTTATGCCAAGTTGAAGAAATGCGAGTTCTGACTTGAGGAAGTAGCATTCCTTGGGCACGTGGTATCAATTCATGGAATATCTGTTGACCTCAAGAAAGATCAAAGCTATTCAAAGTCGGGAACAACTTAAATCGATGGATCAAATACGTAGCTTTCTCGGTTTAGCTAGTTATTATCGGAGATTCGTGGAAGGATTTTCTCGAACCGCTACTCCATTAACTCAGCTGACTCAGAAAGATACAAAATTCGGTTGGAGTGAGGAATGCGAGAAGAGTTTTCAAGAACTCTGACAATACCATCTGGCTCGGAGGGATTTGTCATCTACAGTGATGCTTCGGGCAAAGGGTTAGGGTGTGTTCTCATACAACATGGGAAAGTCATAGCCTATACCTCTCGCAACTCAAAGAATATGAGAGGAATTATCCTACTCATGATCTAGAGTTGGCAACAGTCGTTTTTGCACTAAAGATTTGGAGGCATTACTTGTATGGGGAGAAAGTGGAGATCTTTACGGATCATAAAAGCCTCAAATATTTCTTCACTCAAAAGGAACTCAACATGCGACAGCAATGCTGGCTTGAATTGTTGAAAGATTATGATCATACTATCCAATACCATCCTGGAAAAGCAAACGTGGTAGCTGACGCATTGAGTAGAAGATCATATGCGGGTACGAGTGTGATATTGTCAACGCAAAGGCCCATTTTGTATGACTTGCAAAGGATGGAGATAGAGATAAAGACTCCAGGGACCCACGTGATGATGGCGAATATACGAGTAGAACCGACTTTAATCGATAAAATTAAAGCTGCTCAAGCTACAAACCTGGAGCTGATACATATGAGGAAGAAAGTACAAGAAGGGGCTATGCCGGAAGCAAGAATCGATGAAGAAGGAATACTTCGAGTCAACTCCAGACTTTGTGTTCCTAACAACCCTGAGTTAAAGTATAAAATCATGATGGAGGCGCACAACACACTATTTGCAATCCATCCTGGGAGTACCAAAATGTATCATGATCTTCGACATAAATTTTGGTGGGGCAATATGAAGAGGGAGATAGCATTGTTTATCTCAAGGTGTTTAACTTGTCAACGAGTCAAGGCAGAGCATCAAGTACCAAAAGGTCCATTGCAACCACTTGAAATTCCAGAATAGAAGTGGGAGCACATTACCATGGATTTCGTTACTGGTCTTCCCAAGGTTTCTTAAGGCATAGATGCAATTTGGGTCATTGTTGATAGATTGACCAAGTCTCCTCATTTCTTACCTATACGAGAAACATATACACTTGAACATCTTACTCGTATGTACATAAATGAGATTGTAAGATTGCATGGTATGCCAGTATCCATAGTTTCTGATCGAGACCCAAGATTCACTTTACAATTTTGGGTTAGTTTGCAAAAAGCTATGGGCACGGATTTACAATTTAGTTCAGCTTATCATCCTTAGACGGACGGACAATCAAAGAGGACTGTTCAAACTCTTGAAAATTTATTAAGACTCTGTGTCCTTGACTTCAAGGGAAGTTGGGACAAGTTCTTACCATTGGTGGAGTTTTCCTACAACAACAGTTATCAAGTAAGTATTGGCATGGCTTCATTCGAAGCGTTATATAGAAGAAAGTGTCGTTCTCTAGTATGCTGGGATGAGGTTGGTGAAGCAACGTTGTTGGGACCGGAGTTAATACGTATGACTACAGAAAAGATACAAACGATCCGGCAACGTATAAAAACCTCACAAGATCGACAAAAGAGTTATGTTGATCTTCATCGAAAGGACATGGAATTCGATATTAGAGATCATGTGTTGTTACGTGTTGCTCCATGGAAAGGATTTACGAAATTTGGAGAGAGATGAAAGTTCAATCCTCGATTCATTGGCCCATTTTTAATCCTCGATCGAGTAGGAACTGTGGCGTATAGACTCACTTTACCGTCAAGTATGTCTCGTGTTCATAATATTTTTTATATATCCATGTTACGTAAATATGTGAAAGACCCGAACCACATTATTGAGTTAGAACCGGACGAAATAGCAGATGATTTAACGTATGAAGAGGTTCCTGTCCAAATCTTGGATAAGAAGGAACATATTCTACGCTCCAAGGTTATACCTTAAGTCAAAGTTTTGTGGAGAAACCATGATGTTGAGGAAATGACCTGGGAGTTAGAATCTGAAATGAAATCAAGGTATCCTTACCTCTTCGACATACCAGGTATGTACCCTAATTTTGAGGGCAAAATTTCATAAGAAGGGGAGGTTGTAAAACCCCAACTTTTTTTTAATAAAGATGATTTTTCTATAAATATCATTTTTAAATATTATGGAATGAATTTGATATAATGTTATAATGTTGTGGGTAATATTTATAAATTTTGTAAAGTATGCAAGTTGTTATATAATATTCGATTGGTCGGGTAATATTCATTTTAACGAGAGAATATTAATCTGACGACACACATCATTAGTGACCCTAATAAATTAATTATCATTTTGATTGAAAAACGACAAAAAGTATTTTGTGAAAATAACGGCGGAAGTTTTACCGTTAAGCTGTTGAAACACCCGGTTAAAAAAATACAGTGAATGGCGCTGGTTGCATAGAGTAGCACTACGGTATTGATTATTGATGCTTACGTGAGAAGTCACTCGGTTTTGTTCAATTATTGCTTCATAATTGTTGCATAGTATCTCACGTTATTTGATTCAATTTTTGTCGATATTTTTTTATATTATTAAATCTATAATTGAGATGACAGAGTTATTAATATTATTATTTGCAATATTAACGATGTCTAGAAGTTCTGTAAAGGAGAGGTTTGGTCACCTAATTGCGCGCCAATAGGGAGAAATCCTTATTGGAAAGCCCCCTCTTTCCTGGGAACGACTTGGTCGATTAATAGTGTGAATTATAATAATGATAAAGTTTTGTTTTATTAGTATTATTAATGTAAACAGAAAAGCTTTTTAAATAAAACAGAATACTTTTATAAAAGTTATTCGTTTTATTAGACTATAAATAGAATATATTATATTCTATTATGCGTAGTGTTTTTTCGTAGTAAAATCTTTTTATATAAAATGTAATACTTTTATAAAGTTATTCGTTTTATTAGATTATAAATAGAATATATTATATTTTATTATGCATAGTGTTTGCATAGTGCCTATATAGTGTTTTGTTATAGTAAAATCTTTTTTTATAAAATAGAATACTTTTATAAAGTTATTCGTTTTATTAGATTATAAATAGAATATATTATATTTTATTTAAAAGATTTTGTTTTATTAGAATATTTTTTAGTAAACCAATCTGATAGTCTGCTTTAAAAGTAAATCAATCTGGACCGCTTAGGAATTAGTTATTATTCAGGTCCATTCTCCTATAAATAGAAGCTCATTCCTTCATTATTTCTTACAATTCAATTTGAAACTCTAGAGAGAGAAACTATAGAGAAAGAAGAAAAGTATATTCTCGCTACTTCACTACTCCTATATCCAGGTTTGTTCTAAGGTAAGGGGTATTATTTCTTTCATATTCATGAAGAGAACTTCTATTATTCCATTCTTTATTATTCATTGGAATAACTCAGATATATACTACGATTACACACTATACTTGGTGAAATTCTTCCATTATTTCATTCTTTATTATTATGTTGAATAACTTTGCCTATCCAAAATACATGCATACATGGTGAAATTCTTACATTATTCCATTCTTCATTATTCTCGTTTGAACATCACATGCATGCGTTACGCATGACCTAGTTCCGTTATTTATTATTTTGTTGGAATATCATGTCTGTGCGTTTACGCATAACCCGTTCCATTATTTATTATTCATTGGAATATCCTCTTTCAAGGTTTTACGCACGACTGGTTCCATTCTTTATTATTCTCGCCGAGAATATCCCATGCATACGTTTACGCACGACCGGTTCCATTATTTATTATTACATTTGGAATAACCTTTATGCAAGCGATTTATCGCATGCCCGGTGATTTCTTTTGTTATTCCATTCTTTATTATACTCAATTGGTTAAAGTTTTGATTTCTATACTTCATGAAATTAGTAGAATATCCTCGATATTTGTGCTTCATCCAAAGATCTTTTCATGAAAATATTCTTCCGAGCATTCTTGAATTTTACTTCTACAAAAAGAAGTATCGTGTTGACAATTTGGACGTTATTTGTTCTCGGATAAATTAATTCTTGAACTTGTTTTATTGAATTCTTATATCATTGTCATCATCCTCATGTTTATATTATGTTGAAAGTCATATGTGGCACGTAGTGCATAGATGGACTTGGTATGATTATGACTGAGGATTAATCTGTATAATCATGGCCGTAATGTTACAAATGATGTGGTAAAAGTCCTCATTGGCCCGTGAGTGCATTGATGGACGATTGTTGGCATGATCATGACCATCGATGAATACACGAATATCCTCGGCCGTAGTGCATGGATAATTTGTGGTTGTGATATTAATGAACATCCTCGCCGTAGTCTGCGTGGATGATGTGGATTATTTATTAAGTTGAGTTCCAAATGATAAAAGTGATGAAAACCTTTTAAATCATAAAAGATAGTAGATTTTATTCTATACTTGACTCTTTTAATGGATTGCTTATTCACCTGCAGCTTAAACTTGATGTTTGTTATATTGTATCGCTTTAACATCGTTGAAGGCTAACGATAATTTATTCTCGCATTATCTTAGTCATAATATTTCTTCTTTGGGCTAGTTGAAATTTCCCTTTTTTACTTTCATTGTTTCTCTCTTGAAATGAGAACGAGTGGCGAGGGACTAGTCGGGGAGCGGAGTTGTGGTCGGTCCGTATAATAGCATTAGTAGTCCTCAATATTCTGTTAAATAGTGTGATAATAAATGTAATAAGGACTCAATTGAGTGTGAATATTGTCTAGATGACAATATTTGTATTAAAACACACATCATATATTTTGTCGTATTTTACACGACTGTTGTATAATTAAGTTGTATTTAAATTTTGTACCATGTAATTGGCGACTCAAGATGGGTGATGTATACCTATTTTGGGAGCATCACATTCAAGACCCAATCAAGATAACCCACTGACTTGGCCCAATAGTTGGGCCCAATAACACTAGGACCCAATAGTGATAACCCAATGACTTGGCCCAATAGCTGGGCCCAATAACACTAAGACCCAATGATGATAACCCAATGGATCCACCAAGGAGTTCGGCCCAATGCACATAAAATATCATGACCCAACATTAAGGATATAGAATTATCTACTAATTGACATTTATTTTCAAATTTTCTGGTGAAATGCAGATATGCTACTTATTATTATTATTCTAGAGCCAGCAATACATATGTTGGCAAACTGAGGCAAGTCTTGGTTACAATATGAAGGTCTTTGCATCATGTAATGTACTTTTGTGTCTAATTATGTTTAAATAATTGATGCTAGGCCTAATTTTCTGGGCACTAAATTCAAGATATACGATAGCCAACCTCGAAGTCAAACAGCAGTTCAATCTAACAGTAAGTCTGGTGGAAGATTCCATACTAAGCAAGTAACTCCAAGAGTACCTGCATGTAACTACTGTATATCCACTGCTTCCTATGGGCTACGAGCTCAATGTCCTCCGCACAAGAGGTCCTAGGAGAATTCATTGTGTCATGCATTCTATTCCCATCTCTTCAATTCAGAAGGGAGGCATGGCTCCAACACCAACATCGTTCCCAAACTCTGTTGATGAAAAAAAATTTCTTCTTCACTGGTCCCAAAAGGGAAAGAGCCGGTTAGAGATCGCAGCTCCTCAATGCTTTCTAATTCATCTGTAACAGTTCCACGTGGGGAGCCGATGGTTCTTAAAAATAAGGCCCCTAGATGGCATGAGCAGTTACAATGCTGGTGCCTTAATTTCAAAAATAATCGCATCACCACATCAGAAGAAATACCTCTTATACAGAGCCGGAATATAGTTCTTTGCGTGGTGATATATTGAAGTTATTGTGTCCAAATGTGGCGGGGATAGACCTGATGAAAGTCGGTCCGGGAAATTCATCTGAGCAAAATTCTAGAGTTGGCAGCAAGCCTTGGGGATAAGATCACGATCTTCAACTTAGGTGATACATGACACCAATTATTTTGATGTACTCACTCTGTGCAATTAACTTTCTGATTGGGTCATGTGGAAGTATCATCTTCCTTGTAATAAATCGTAAATCTTACATTTTAAATGGCATAAATAGTTAAATGATACAGTTAATTGCTAAACAGTGGTGGAATACAATTGTCTATTCAACTTTCAAGGAGTATATTATTTTTATTTTTATGGGTTCGACTTACTATTAGTATTCTCCCGTGTCCTGTTTATTGAATATCTTGTTTCTTTTTTCTTATGAAAGAAGTCTGATTTCTTCTTTTAGAGAACACTCAAATAAGTTGAGAATAAACTTGAAACAAAAAAATATTTACTTAACATTTATAGATTGCCTTGCTGTTGCTTTGGTAGATTTGATATTAGAGATCCGCTAGTTAAACTAACGGATGTGGACAACTTGATCTAAATTTTTTAAAAACAGCGTCAGCTAGTTGAATTAGCGGACCGCAAAATTTTTATTCAATTCTATATAACATATGCTATCAAAATTAAATTTGATCATGTACAATAATCTATTTTCTTTTTATTATATTTTAATTTATTAATTATACGTATAAATTTATTATTAATAAAATAAATAATCTGACCACAACGCGCGAGTTTATATCTAGTAAAATTCTTTAAAATAATCTTCACTCATTTTCATTAAAAAAAATAAGAAAAAGAAAAAAACCAATCTTACCAAACGTGATTAATCCAATTTCAATGAATCTTCGCATAATCATTTCTATCTCGCCTCCTGTTTTACTTCTTTGACCAAACCACGCTTTCTATTTCACCCTTTTGGCCTCATCTCATTTTTCTCTCAACGAATTAGGGATTTTTGTTTCCGTTTCTGCAATCACTACTAGGTGATAGTGATTGTATTTCATCGATAAGGGTTTTCCGTTTCCGATTCCGATTCCGATTCCGATTCCGATTCCGATTCCGATTCTTCAATCACTACTCGTTGATAGTGATTGTGTTGTTTTGAATCGACCGATGACGGTAGAGGACGCGTCTACGTGTTTCGGTGACGCGAAATTCTTTCCGCCCGGATTTCGATTCCACCCAACTGACGAAGAGCTAATCCTGTATTACCTGAAGAGGAAGATCTGTAGGAGACGGCTAAAACTTGACATGATTGGAGAGACCGATGTTTACAAATGGGACCCAGAAGATTTGCCTGGTATTATTTCTAATACAAATACTGTTAACCTATTATGCAGAAATTAAGCTTCTTTGGATTTTTTTGTCATTTGGGTTTGATTTATATGCTCTAATTATTGGTTGATTCAGTTCAGTTGTATTGTTGATTGGTTGGTTTAAGAATTAGTGTGACTATTGAGTGATTATTGCATGTTTTGGATTTTGTATGATATGGTCTGATTTGTTAGTTTATTAGCTTAAACGATTGATTTGTTGATTTTCATTTATATCTTCTATCTCCAGCACACATATGTTATTGAACGGGGTATGCGTTTCTTGGAATAGTACCTAGTGTGTTGTTGGTTGTCTTGATTATATTCTCGATTTATCAAGTCTAAACTGCTAAAGTCTATTTTAGATAATCATTTGTCTTTTGATAGTTTACTCTTTTCTTAATTGTATTATGTAAAACTAAATTAATGCATATCAATTTTGTATCTGTAAATATCTCAAATTGGCTTCAAAAAGTCAAAACTGATCCTTTATTTTTGAGCAGTGGGAGTATTTTTGTTGTTTGGGATATTTTTTGCTTGGGGTGGTGCAATTGGTGATGACATATCAGTAATCAGGTTTTTTTAGTTTGATTGTTGGAATATTATAATTGTTCTTCCTTTAGTTTCAAGAATAATCTGTATGTGTGGAGCTTATGTGGCAACTAATTTAGTTGTTCTTTTGGATGTATATGTGTTCAGTGGTGATCCCCTTTTTTCATTTATGTTATGTGATGTGGGATTAGATTGGAGGTTGTTTTTGCAGGATTGCCATGTGTTTGAAATTAAAGGTTCAGATGTTTTGATTTAGTTGAGAAGTAGTTTTGGATTAATTAGAAATTTTTGTTAGTATGGAGACATGTAGAACTTTCGTGAATAGTCGCTGCCTTCTAGATGGTGAATGGAGAGTTAAGCCAGGCTTAAATCGTCTTTTAGACTTCTGTTCCTTTAAAAAAAAATTTGAACTATCACATAATTAATTTTATAATTTGAGCTTTGAATATCAGGGTATTGGTTAATCATTGTTGAGAAGCAGAAGTATGTCACACTTATTGTTTAGGAATAAGATAGGTCGTGATTTGGTGGTCTTTGATTGTCATTATCATACTATTGGTTTTGTACACTACTTTTTTTTGGCAAAATTTTTGTACACTACTTTTGCAATTGTATATAATTTGATATAAAGTTTTAATAGCTGTTGAATCTGAATTCTTTGCTGTGATCGAGTGCTTATTCCCTATATTAATTGGTATTTTTTCACTTTTGTAGAACTATCCAAATTGAAGACTGGGGACAGACAATGGTTCTTTTTTAGCCCAAGAGATAGGAAGTATCCAAACGGAGCAAGATCAAATAGGGCCACCATGCATGGGTACTGGAAGGCAACTGGTAAGGATCGAACTATTTCATGTAATTCGAGATCAGTCGGTATCAAGAAGACCCTGGTTTATTATATAGGGCGTGCTCCTTCTGGCAAACGCACGGACTGGGTGATGCATGAGTATACCCTGGATGAAGAGGAGCTCAAAAGATGCCCTTCTGCACAGGATTATTATGCACTATATAAGGTGTACAAGAAAAGTGGACCAGGTCCAAAGAATGGTGAGCAATATGGTGCACCTTTTAAAGAAGAGGACTGGGCTGATGATGAGTGTGTGAATTTTAGTGGCATAATAGACCAAGGGAATTCCATGAAGGAACCTGATGTTTCACGTATTGATCATAACAAAGCTAATGGTCAAGCACAGTTCCCGTTAAATGATCTTGTCCAGGAATTCAGGAACCAGATTGCGGACGAGTCTGTGGTTGTTCCACCCCTTGATGTTGATTACACATATGCATTAGATCAGCTCATTGGTGAGGACGAAAATGGAAGTACCTGGGTAAATCATTACTCGAGGGAAGTCAATTTACCCGACCAGAGCTTGGTGCTTCACCACAGCCAGCAATGTAACGTGCATGCCAGCTTTGACTACACTCAGTCAGCCACGTCTCAGTTACAACTTCATGAAGCATCTGACGTCACATCTGCTCCAAACATTTGTGAAAATTTCTTCGAAGATTTTCTTGAAATGGATGATCTCATTGGTCCGGAACCTAATGTTCAGAACTTCGAGAAACCTCCAGAAGCATTCGCATTTGGGGATATTGATGGGTTAACAGAACTTGACTTGAACAATGATGCAACTATGTTTCTTCAGGATATAGGGCCAGCTGAAGTGGGAAAGATTTCACAGCCGTATATGAATAATAATCTGGAGAGTGGAATGTTTAACACGGCTTCACATTCATATTCAAATAACAACGAGAATGATTTAATGGTAAATTATGAGGTGCAACCCTATTTAAATGATGCAGATCAGATGAGTTCGCAGCTGTGGACACATGATCAAAGATACGCAGCCTTAACTCCAGCAGATGCAAATCAGGCTGCTGCTTGTGAACCAATTTCTGGTATAGTATTTAATATGAATTTGTGGTAGTGTACTTGGTTACCTTTAAGGCTATGATTTTACTTGCATTGTATTCTTGTAAATATTTATGCTCTATTCGCTAACATTATAGAGCTCTTGGTCAGATGGTTGGTTTCTGCAGACCATGTCATCTTCCACATGGCAAGAACTCTCGTGCCCTAGTGGGGAAAGAGGGGTTTGAGCCAGCTTCAAGAGCTCTTCTGCCAATTTACTGCTATATACTATTTCCTAATATTATCAAGTTTTGACCATGTTTAGGTGTGATATATAATGGTAATCCCGCAAATCTTCCTACCGAAGCAACTCAATGTCAAAGTGGTGAAGTGTATGATGGTACAGACTCTTGGTTCTCCTCTGCTCTTTGGGCCTTTGTGGAGTCTATACCTACTACTCCTGCTTCGGCGTCAGAAACTGCTTTGGTAAATAAGGCTTTTGAGAAGATGTCTAGCTTTGGTAGGTTGAATATGAATTCTGGAAAAACTAATGATGCTGCAGGCAACCCCACTGCTGCTTCTAGAAGGTCCGGAAGTTCTAAAGTGGGATTTTTTTGCTTTTCTATTTTTGGTATACTTTGTGCTATTTTGTGGGTGTTGATAGGAACTTCTATGAAGTTATCGGGAAGATGCATTTCTTCATGAATATATCCAAGTTTATGGGAAGTTTGCATTTGTTTTCCTGTACCTTGCTGGATCATATGCAAAGGTTACCACATTTTGCAAATAAAGATTCCTGCTTGGGTATTAATTATCCTTCTACTCTCTTTACCTCTTTTGAAAAAAAAACAGCCACATTAACAAGCCCATCTAAAAATGAACTTTAAATTACTTCTTTATGTTAAATAAATAGTTAACAAGTGCAATAATTTCTTTAAATGTTTCTAGGGATCCTAACCCATGAACCTACATTTTTACCTGTAAGACGCATTTGCTAATTTGCTAGAATGACTTGAGACTCATTTGCCTCTCTTACCTACAGCAATATGTATAGAGTGAGATTCAGTTTTGTGGTTTAATGTTTCCAAGATACTGAATCTTTAAGTTATTCGGCACAGTTGTTCCCTCTTCTTCGCCCTCTTGGTTTTGTGTGAATTCTAGCGACCAGATGATAGAGTTGTGTTGAGTTTAGTAGTTCTTGACAAAAGAAAGAGTTAGAAATGAAATGCTAGTCATTTTTCTTTGTTGGGTGTATCGTGTGCATGAGTTTTTATATTTTATAAGGATCTAATAGTTTTTTTTAATTAAAAAATTTACAAAGAATGTAGAACTGTCATTTGCATAGGGTAGGGTTTTGTTTTACCATATTTGTAAAATGGGGACCTGGATGACAATTATTTGAACAACGGATTTGTATGTTATTAAAGTATATAAAGAATGACTAGTTCAATATAGAATTAACTACGACAGGGTATTATCTTTGTCCACATAAATACGAAATACTAGTGGAAATAGAAATAAGGCATCTCCGGTGGCCAAGATATCGGACACCCAGAAATACCAGAAGCTGTGAGCTGATGACCTACCAAGGTGCTTCTAAGGGGCGAATGTTTTGCATCTATTTTTGTTTGAAGGTGCTGGACCAAAAGCTAGTTTCAGTAACTAGTTTTCATGTCATTTTCATATGCATCGGTTTGGCCTCATCTTGAAAAGGTCAAAAGTACAAGCCCCGGTTAGATTAAATTGCATGCCATCCAATGAATGTGCAGAAAGTCATCTGTATCCACCCAAGTAATGCGACTATAATAGGGCAAAGGAGCACTGCACTAGTAGTGCCGAAAGTCATAATGTCAAAAGTCATTTGTATCATCCCAAGTAATGTGACTATCATAGGGAAAAGGAGCACTGTATTAGTAAGTCATGTCGGAGAATACAAATTAATCCAAATAAGGCTCAAAGAAGGGCATAATCGGAAAGAATGTGAAGGATGAGAGAAAGAAAGACATTGGAAAAAATATGAAGGGTGGGAGAGAGTTAATCACATCGGAGTAAGAACCATGCCGACGGTTGAAGGTGAATTTTTCGCATGCGCCAAACAAAAAGTCTGTCACGATTGGAAGGCAGTATACCTCACTCGTTCACTTTGTTCCCTTTGTTCGGTTTCCTTAATCATCTTGTTCTTCTTGAGTGGTTGATCACTCTTCTTTGATAGTGGTCGTAACTTAGGGTAGTAAACGGAGCGTATTGAAAATACAGTAGTATCCTTAGTTTGTATATGAAAAAAATAATTTATTTATATTTGTATATAATATTTGAAATATTTCTTAAGATATCATTTATATTTGATATTTGAAAATTTATTTGAATAAGAATTTTATTCTTTTCCGAATGATATCCAAATGATTACTTATTCGAATATCCAAGCATCCTTATTCGTTTAACATGTACCAATATTATTCATTGGCATAGTTAATTGAAATTTGTAAGTAAATAAACAAAATTTAAAAACTTAGGAAAATTAACCAAACAATCTAACTTAATTTAAGGATCAGATTTCATCTCACACAAAAAAAAACGCCCAAATCAAAACCTCCTACACTACCGAAGTCCCGCATCCTTCCCTTGTACTCTCCTTCAAAATTACACCATTTGCTCTGTATACCCCTCTTTGTCTCTGTATACCCTTTCGAAGAAGGAGAAGAAGAAGCTCAACAACTTTATCAATGGCACGGTGGATACGGTGGAGTTGGCAGTGGGGGAGGGGGTTATGGTGGTAGTGGAGGAGGAGGGAGTTATGGTGGAAGCGGCGGCCGTGATGATGGTGGTCGTGATGGTGAAGGTTATGGAAATCGAAGTGGAGGTGGCGGCACAAAGTCGAGGTAATTAATATTCTGTTCCTTTTCTTCTTTTAAGTTAATTAATATGTGTAAGAGAATCTGTATATACTGAAATTATTTCTTTTCTAACACAGGTAGGTTTGCCCCTTTCTTGGCTTTCTTTTTTTCTCTGTATATATTTGTGTTTTTATATAATACATAAATGATTTTGTTTTATTTTGTTTTACAATTTAAATAATGAAGTTGGTGTTTCTCGCAAAAATCTTTGGCACTCCCTCTTATGATTTATTTTTCTGTTTGATATGTTTCCCCATTTTTGTTGTTGAATTATAAATTTCTTGGCTTTCTCTCTCTCTCTCTCTCTCTCTCTCTGTATTTACGGGTGTTTGTGTGTATATATGTATATAATTTTGTTGTACGAATTAAATTATGAAATCGGTAGTTTCTCAAAAAATCATTGATGCCCCCTTTTTTGATCTATTTTTCTGTTTGATATGTTTCTCTAATTTGGTTGATTGACTGTAAATTTCTTGAACATTTTTGGGAAATCAAAATAGAGTAGTATGAGTCTCTTATAAACAGTTTGATTAGGATTCGTTTCTTTAAAACCCTTTCCCCCTCTTTGTCTAATTAGGATTCTGAATTTTCTGTTTCTCAATGTAATCGGTAATTCAGGATGTTTTGGGTTTTGATTGGGTGGTTTTGCCTTGAAATTTCATGAACGACTTCTTATTTATTTTCTGACAACTGAGGGGTGTTTTTGTTGAGTATATATAAACTTTTTTGGCTTTTTTGGGTCTTGAATAAGCCAAATATATTGTACATGTTATTCCAGATATAAGGGAATTCGTATGAAGGATGAGACAAAAGTATTGGACTCTTAAGGTATAAAGCATAAACTTAAGAAATAAACATATGACTTTATGAATTACACATAATTCTATTTATATTTTACACATATGACTTAAGCTACATGTGAAAGTAGAGCTTAGTAATTAGGAAAGAGAGGTCAGGGAAATTTGTGCTTGTGAATTTATTTATATTTTAATTTTAATTCTAATTGTAGATGTGATTATATGGTATATGTAAAGTTTATTAGTGTGATTGTTATGTTCTAGCTTGGTGCTGTTCTTATACTGCTGTTCTCGTATAGTTTTTAGCCTTATACTTCCTTAGGTTAGTGTTGAATTATGTCAATGGAAAATGATATATATATCGACAAATATTTGACGAAGTTGGATTGCAAAGTATATCCTTTATAATAGAATAAATTAAAGTGTGATTTTACTTAATTCTTACCTATCTCATATATGCACATACGTTGCAATAATAATTCGGCCGAAAACTTTCGCAATGTATAGGAGGACTCTAATGTCAATATATAGGATATTTTTATGTAAGAAAAATATGGAATAACTAAATTTTACTTGGACGGAATTGGGCAGACAGATAATCATGATTGAATACAAGACCTGCCTTCTCTCTATTGGGAAACTCCTATTTAGAGACTTGTATGTTCTAACTTTCAACTATTACTTTCTGTCGGATTTATCCTTTCGAATTCCAAATATCTATCCAACTATGAATTAAATCAAGAGTTGTACTTTGAGATTCGTTTAAAAGAAGTTCATCCACCTCAAACTTTAATAGGGAGCTATGGTGAAAGGCCCCAACAATTGAATCAGTGGATGAAAATATAAACGAGCATGAGAAAAAAAAATTATTTGCAGGCTAGGTACTGACTACGAGTTTTTTGTCACTTTTGTTGTTCCTGTTGTTAGTAATTTCTCCTTTACTTTTGTCATAGCGTTTGCCTCCGAAATAGACTGTGTGTTTGTTTAGAAATTTGGATGGAATTGAATCGAATTATTTGAATCACTCAAATCGTTTGTTTTTTGGCCTCGAATGGTGAATCGGTAAGATGGACGAAATTGAATTAATTTAAGTCGATTTTTTTAACCGAGCAATTTGAATGAAATAAAAAAATTAAAAATTAAAAAATATTAACTATTATATTAAGTAATATTAAATAAATTTACAAAATTTTGAATTTTTTCAGGAGGTAAAAAAAATAAAGTTTTGTCATTCGGATGTTTCGAGACGTGTCAATTATCAAATAATTTTTTCATTCATTGATTCAACTCATTCATTCGGATTGATTTATTCGGTTTTATCAAACACCCCCTTATATGTTCTAACTTCTAAGTTTTAGGATGATAGGAACTTGGTGGGTTTCAGAATTGGGTAGAAGTCTTGACAGTGTACGGTGTGCCTTACATTTATTTTCCTAGAAAGAAAAACTTTCTTCCTCCATTTGAAAATCCTACCAACATTCCTTTATCAACAAACCTGAAACACCATAAAATAATTTAGTACTTGAACATTTCATCATCAAAACTTAAGGATGGAATATGACTAAGTCAACAGTAGTCAAGGGGAAGGACATAGGAGAGAGATAGAATTTACATCAAGAAGAAAACCAGAAAAGACGAGGTACATAGACCCCATTTAATAAAACTCATTCATTCAAGCATCCAACCAAAATAAAATCCAATCACATTGGTCAATAGTCCATAATCAATCCCATTTATTATTATACATATCACATTTATATATATAATCATCCAACCATATATATATATATATTGATATCGATTTAATAGACAAATTTAATTAGCATCAATTTTAATTTAGATTTAAAATAAACACCTTTATTTAACCAACATGAAATTTTATTTTAAATAAAAATAAACAAATTTAGAATTTCTGGAAAAACATAAAATCCAATTTTTTAATTTAAATAAAACTTTATTTTAATTAGAAATCAGATTATATAAATAAAAATAATTTAATTATTCCTTTCTAGGTACCGTTTCTACGGCGTCCCAAATGTACGGGGTATGGGTGCAGCACGCGTTGGATCAAACTGTTATTAGAAACCAGGTATTGTCGTTGTAGCGCCAGATTTATAATGCGAATCAGAGCTGCAGTGCCAGTTCGCAGAAACTGTTTTCCAGTTCCCGAATTCTACAATTTTTCTCCAAAAAATCAATTCAATGCAAACAATTAAGCCCAAAAAATTTGTATAAAACACATATCAATCATATATATCAAATCTAAGCAATTAATAACAGTATAAAGGTTTGGCGCTGATACCACTATTAGGTTTTGTGAAGACCAAAGACGCAATCAAATTGCAAAAATAGCGACAGCAAAGTAAAATTATATTTTAAAAAAATTCATAAACCAATTACTCGGATCATCCTTTATGCATATTATTAATTAAAATGAAGAAAAAGAAGTTATGAAATCATACCCTTGTAGATACGAGCTTCCACAAGTACGAGTTCAACTCCTACTTCTCCGCGATCTCCTTAAATCTTCGGGTTAGATTCCTTTCCTTTGATCAATGTTAGCCACCCAAGTGTATGACCTCTACAGGTGATCCACCAAGGAAGAAGAATATTCAAGAAGAAGGGTATATTGGTTAAAGCCCTAGTTTTATATCTCTGTAGAAAAAGGGGTCGTACTCTCCAACAATTGGAATCACGTATATTTGATATCTGATATAAGACTCCTCTTATAAAGATACCAGTTAACCCTTTTAGGGTATTATTTAATTAATTAAACTTCTTTAATTATTTAGGCTCCCTAATCTTATTAGGGATAATTAATTAAACTCTTTTAATTAATTTGCCTCCTAATCCTATTAGGAATAAATGAGAGTATTAATATAAAATTAATTCCCAAGCTCCTTTAGAAATTAAAATAATAATAATTGTAATAATATTAATAAGATTTCTCTTATTAATTTATATTTAATATTTATAAAATATTAAATAATAAATATTAAGCTATTTAATTTACTCTATCACTATAGATTAAATTAAATATAATTAACATATTATTAAGATTATGTCATTAACTTCTTAAATAATTATTCTTCCTTTTATGGTGTGACCCTTTAGGTTCTCCATATTAAACCGGTTGTAAATAAATTAATTAGAACAAATTTAAGATCCAGCTGACGGATCTAGATCTGGTTCCCATGACTGACCCTTTGCAGCTGTCCAACTATCTTGTAAATTATTTGTGGTGTTTGGACATCCTTCGATGGCTTTCATGCCCATAAGGAGTCCGACACTTATATGTATATTATTTTGTCGAAGATGATTTGCATCTAAAGAATAAAATCAAACCAAGCCGAATATGAAATAAAATAGAAGTATCAAAGGCCTCAATTACTATGTGAGCATAAGAGTTTGAAAATTTATTTTTAAAACATCATTTCCATACATATTGCTTAAAATTGAACTTTTATGCAAATCAAACACTTTGTATATAAGTGAAAATGAGGCATAACACTACTTCCAATAAATGCACTTAGGCCCAACACACACACACACACACACACACACTTTAGATAAATTAGGGAATTAAAAAGACGCGATAATCGTGTTTTCACGGAAGTCGAGGGGTGCCTAACATCTTCTCCCCACTTAATCAAGCCTCCAAACTCTATGAATCTCGGTTTCCAAGGTCTGTTAAACAAATTCCAACCATTGGGTCTTTGTGTAAGCCTTTTCAAATTTGGTTGAGTTGGTACCACAATTTCAAAACTACTAACTGGCGACTCTGAATTTTCAAATCGTCGACATTTTATGTCGGACCCTTTTCAAACTCGCACTTTCAAATAAAAATCAACATATGTAGGACATAAATGGTAAAAAGAAGAATTCCAAGAAAAGAGAAAAAAAATTTCCGATGTCGTCGACATCTATATTATCTGGAAAGTCGTTGATCGCTAAGGAGACTTATCTTTATTGTAGAATAAATGTTATTTATTTAAATAAATTAATAGTTTAATTTATTTATTTAAATAAGATTAGAATTTTTCTAATTGATTTATTCACAATTGATTTAATATAGAGAAACTAAAGGGCCACACCATAAAAGGAATAATATTTATTTAAGAAGTAAATGGCATAATCGTAATAATAAGTTAAGTGTATTTAATTTAACATATGGTAATAGAATAAATTAAATTGCTTAATATTTATTATTTAATATTTTAGAAATATTAAATATAAATTAATAAGAGAGTCTTATTATTATTATTAAGTTAATTCCTAAAGGTGTTTGAGAATTAATTAATATAAGTACTCTCATATATTCTTAATAAGATTAGGAGGCTAATTAATTAAAAGTTTTAATTTATTATTCCTAATGAGGTTAGGAAGCCTAATTAATTAAATGAGTTTAATTAATTAAATAAAAACCCTATTCCTAAATAGTTTAGGAGGGTTCCCTACATCTATAAATAAGAAAGACTCTTTATGGAGAGAGGGTAACACAAGTTACACACTTTTATTCCAAGAGTTGGGATAGTACACCTTTTCTATTGAGATAGGAAAAACTAGGATTTAGCCAAACACCCTTCTTCTTGAGTTTTTTGTTCTTCTTTGGTGGATCACCTCTAGAGGCCAAACGCTTGGGTGACTAACGTTGATCAAAGGAAGAAATCCAATCCCGCGTACTCAAGGAGACCATGAAGGACTAGGAGTTGAACTTGTACATGTGAAAGCTTGAATCTTCAAGGGTATGCATCTGATCTTCTTCTTCTTCGTTTATATTGATATTTAAGCACAAAGCATGATCATGGTATGAGATTGTATGAAAATTTTGAAATTCCAATTTATCACGCTTCCACACTATTTTATATGATTTGATTATGTAATCACGCTATATACAATCCCAACAAATCAAGACAAGGCACGAGCAATGTTTGGGTTACCATTAGAGAGGAGATTGAATTTCTTGAAGAATTTGATGAATAATCTCCGTTAATATTAATAATACAGATTTTGTTTGATAAATTTTGGGTATGGTATGACAATGACTTTTTAGAAGTAGTTTTTGTTTAACATTTATTTTATATTTGTATTTGATTATGAATTTTTTTTTTTGATTAAATTTATCTTGCATATTTTTATTTATGTTTCAATGGATATAATTAATTCAAAGGTAAATTTATAAAGTGATATTTTTTTTCTTTTCATTGGAACTCAAAAACGCAAGAAAAGAAAAATTTTAAATTTTTTATTCTTTTCTATTAAAAACTCAAAAACAACACAAAGGAAACTTCAAGTTTTCTATTATTTTCTTTTATGTTTTAATTTAAGTTTTTTATTCTTTTCTTTTCCATCCAAAACTCAAAAATAGAGTGTAAGTGTTGTAAATACATTGAGCATTGAGGAAAGTGGAAAACGAATTTGAGAGAAGATGAAGGGACATATTACAATTACTTAATCGGGGTCTTGGACAATTGGGATGAAATTTGGTTTAATAGCGCTAATTAATAAAGTGGGACAAAAATGGTACCAAAGCAGTTAGGGTCAAACATTCCTTTAGTTATTAGAAATTGTGAAATTAAGTCCACAATTTAAAATTTCATATTTTTGTTTAACGTATGTAATATTTGTTTTCTATATAATTCATGTATAATTGTAAGTTATAAACTAAATTTTCATTACTTGTGCTACTAATGAACATTACACATGAGATCATTAGATTAGGTATCCAGAAAGCTGAATATGATTTTAACAATAAGAATTCTGTTTGTACATGCATTTATGTTGCCAACTTTTAATTTGATGATGACTGAAAATCAATGTATATAACAAGTAAGTTTTGTAAAGTTCTTATGATAATCTTTGTAAAAGGACTTTGTTAGGGATCAAACATAATAGGTAGATCCATGATCGTAGAATAATCATATAAAAATTGTATAGTTGAAGACTGTCTGAAGACTTGTGTATTTTTCGTTGAGTAAAAGCCGAAAAGGTTTAAGATCGCAAAGTATAAGACATTTCATTTTGTTAAGAGAACTCTGAGATCATTTAGTAGAAGTCTAAAATCGTAGTGATGTATCGTAGAAGCCACTGAAGGAACATAAAGTTAGTATCATTTAGCTCGGTCACTAAACATTTTGAAGACTGACTCTACAATTGGTCACTTAAAGTGTATATGGATAAATTTATAAAACATAGCAATCTAACAAGTAGTGACGGATCATTGGCTAAAGTCGGTCATGTGACCTTGACTCACATTCTCAAGGTTAATCTTATCTGCTATGAGTGTGCAATAGAGACAAAGGAACCAACTCATCTTTTCTCAATAGCTAGCTACAAATGGTCTATGACATGCGTCTGCTACGACACCAAACATAGTACGACTGAAAGCGATAACTTGTGTCTAGCAGACAAATATTTGAAGTTAAAGAAATAAATCATTGACAAGTGTCCCAGACTATTTGGAGCAACAGGAACAATCTAAGGGGAAAATTTTAAAGTGTTATTATAAAAGGATTGCTACTATAAAAAGATTGAAATTTTGAATCGAACTATGTCACGAACAAGTGTCTGAAGCTCCACTCCACGATAACAAAAAAATAATTTTTACAAAGTCATTTCAAGAGGAATTTCATTACAACTTAGCAGCTACACAACAAACATCATTTTTAGTGATTTTGTATAGATCTTAATGATCTTAGTTGACCAAGTCTTTATACCTTAAAGGATTATTTGTGAATAATCCTTTTAATAGTTCTTAGTGAGTAGTGATTTGTGTAATCACCTCATCCTTAGTGGATCATGACTGCTCTAGATGTGACGCCCCCAAATCTAAGTATCTTTAAGTCCAAGTACGGTGCTACACGGTGCTACAACGTTCACATACATCCAACCATAAAATCTTAATGACACAAATGTAATCTCTTTATTATTACATCACATCCGCTCAATCCTAGTTTCTGTAACCATTACATGTTCTTACATCATAATAATTCATACTACAATAATAATATTAATCTATTACAAGATCTTCTATCCATCCTCGTCTTCCTTCTTCTATCCTTAATGAATTCTTCAATACATTTGTCCTTTACTGAAATCATATAGTTTACGTAAGGATGAACATTAAATTTCCCATCAAGTATAGCATTTTAACAACAAAATAAAGAATCATATGATTTCATTCATGAACTGAATAATACTTGTGAACTACTTCGAATAAGCTGGAATAATATAAAGAATAAACTAGAATAAAACTTTTGTCACTCTAAAAACCTTTTTCAAACGACATAATCATCATTTGTATAAGAATGGTTGTCGGACCAAAAACTTTCTTTCTTTCTTTATTTCATTAAAAAGGATAACATAGTCGTTAAGACCAGAAATTCGATATCACTTACGAGTACATCCATGGGATCAGCCTGTAGTACCCTATGTGTACAACACTTATCCGTTAAATGTATTTACACTTCAATTTTGACACCATGCGTGTCAGTCGAAAACTCGACTAAATACTTTTGTTTGTTTAAGTTCAAACCTACCTTTGAATCAATACCAAAGCAATTGGCGTTAGATATCTTAGCTTTTCATAATTAACATTTTTTTGTTCAAGTTCAAACCTACCTTTGAATCAATAGCAAAGCAATTGGCATTAGATAGCTTAACTTTTCGAAAATAACATTTTAAAAGATTTACTAACAAATCTATAAAATGTTTTAGCATTTAACTAGCTAAACAATGGCACCAACATTTTATTAAACAGTTTATCATAAAATGGAATTCACACAATCATAAAAGAAATGTGTTCATTTTATTTTAAAACATTACATAGGCTTCATAAGAACAGAATCAAATTAAGTAAACACTTGCTCAAATAAATCAGAGTAAGTTTAGGAGACTTGCCTTAAGCGTTCTTCTATAAGTTTATGCTAATTTTTCTAGTCAAACGGTCTACACAATTACGTATTCCTACACATACCAATTAATCACATACTTGATGTCAAATATTGGTTTATATTAACTTTACTTCTTACTTTACATGTTTGCGTTATTAAACTCAAAATACTTTTCAAGTTTATTATTACTTGTTATAACGTTTTGACATTCATCTGTTATACTTCATTTACAACCTTCGTAAATTCTCAAGCCATATGCCCTAGCATATGCTCAACACGTTCCCGTAATCTTTTATAACACTTGTTGATTCAGTTAAGTGTTTTACGTTAACTTTACTTACTATCATATTCATTTATTTTAGTAGACTCAAGTTATACTTCGAGTTTATTATCCTTTGTTACCTACGATCTTATTATTAAAATCAAACTTTATTCTGTTCATTCCATTCGTTATGGTTTTCTAACGTTTATACGCTGTACTCCCATCTTCGTTCTGCAAACATTCAAGCCTTACAATCACGTACATCAAATATGTCCGTTGTGATGCCCCCAAAATAGGTATACACAACCCATTCTGAGTCGCCAAATACATGGTACAGAATACAAATACAAACTTAATTATACAACTGTCGTATAACATAAGCAGAGAGTTTTAACACGAATATAGTCTCGTAGACAATATCCAAACTAAAATGAAGTCCTCAGTATAATTATTATCACACTATTTCATAGAATAGTGAGGACTACTAATGCAACTATCTGGACCGTCACTCCATTCCCGAACTAGTCCCAGCTATATTCTCATTTCCTTAAGAGAACAATGAAAGCAAAGGGTGTGACGCCCCCAAAATAGGTATACATCACCATCTTGAGTCGCCAAATACATGGTACAAAATTCAAATATAACTTAATTATACAACTGTCGTGTAAAATACGACAACACATAAGTTGAGAGTTTCAACACGAATATTGTGTTCTAGACAATATCCAAACTCAAATTTAATCTCATTATAATTATTATCACACTATTTCACAGAATAGTGAAGACTACTAAAACAACCATCTGGACCATCAATCCATTTCCCGACTAGTCCCAACTATATTCTCAGTTCCTGAAGAGAACAGTGAAAGAAAATGGTGAGCTCAACTAGACCAGTAAGAAATATTATGACTAAGATAATGCAGAATAAATTATCATTAGCCTTCAACAGTATAACAACTGATAGAATATAATAGACAACAAGTTTTAGATCAACAACTACAGCAAAATTAAGCAATCCATTAGAAGAGTCGGAGAGCATGATATCTACTATCTTCTATGATTTAAAAGTTTATCATCAATTTTATCGCCGAGACTCAGCTTTATAAATAATCCACATCACTGAATTATCGATGCACTACGGGCCAAGGTTATTCATTAGTATCACGACCACGAATTATCCATGCACTATGGGCCAAAGATATTCGTGTTTTCACCAATGGTCATGAACATGCCAAACAATAATTCATCTTTGCACCCTTGGCCGAAGAGAATGCATGGTCATGATCTTACCAACAGCTATCGCTGAGACTCAACTTAATAATCCACATCACTTGTAACATTACAGGTCATGATTACACCGAATAATCCCTGGTCATAATCATACCAATCAATAGTTCATCTTTGCAGTACCCTTGGTCGAAGATAACTTTCATCACAATATAAGCATGATAATGATGACAATGATATAAGAATTCAATCAAATGAGATTAATGATAAATATTAAAGATTTTATAATTTAATTTATCCAGAATTCAAGAATATCTAAATTGTCAACATGATACTGCTTTGTAGAATAAAATTCAAGAATAATAATGTATCAAAAATGATTTGGACAGAAAGGAAATCAATTTTTGTCATGAATAAGACCGAATGAATAGTACTCGAGTGAATAGTACCCCATGAATAGTACTTTGGGAATAGTACCCAATGAATAGTACTCCAGCATGAAAAGGTTAACACTTATCAAGAATGCTCAGAATAATATTTTCATAAAAAGATACTGGATGAAGTGCAAATATCAAGGATATTATACTAATTTTATGGAGTATAGAAGCCAAAACTTAACAAAATGAGTATAGAATTCGAAATCTGAAACGAAATAATATTACTTACATACTACAGAGTATGGAAGAAAATATTATTTCTTACGAATATTGAACAAAAATAATATCCCTTACAACTGTTGAACGAAAATAATATTCCTTACGAATATTAAACGAAGATAATATTTCTTGTGAATATTGAACGAAATAAAATTTCTTACGAATACGAAAATTAATATCGTAAGCGAATATGAAATAAATAATACCCCTTACCTTAAAAAGGAGAGTATTCCAACTGGTATAGCGGGGATATTCTTGAAGCACTATTTTCTACACTCAAAGCTTCTTAAAACTCAAAAGAAATACGCTAAATATTATAGAAGAAGAATTCTCTGATTCTGGTGTAATTTTCAATTCTAACTAAGCATCCTATTTATAGGAGAATGGAAGGAGTACTGGTAAGAAAAAAAAACTCACGACCGAAATAATTTGAAATTCACAAATATAAAATGCAGAGTCATGGACTGATTGCTGTTGATTACTTTCAAAAATAATGCAACTTTATAACATATATACATATGTAACCATCACTTTCATTCCCCCCACCATCACAAATCTTCCACCACACACACACACATGCTCTCCCTTCCAATGCATTTTCCCCCACCCCCCTTCTCATTCCATCACACATACACACATACTTCTTTTTTTTTCTCCCGAGTATCCTCCACCACCCATCACATTAATATTACAAACACACACACACACACACACACACACACACACACACACTCTCACACACATTTCACTATCACCCACACACATATCACTATCACACACACACACACACACACACACACACATTTTCTCTTCTTTTTTCTTCCTACCACCACATTTCTTCTACCTATCACTTTCACTCATTTTCCATCACTTTCCACTCACACACATTATATATATATATATATATATATATATATATATATATTCCCTACCCTTTACGTATACTTCCAACCTCCCCCATTTCCAAAAATCATTTCTTCCACACGTGGGCCCCTAATGTGGCCCCCACATATGGTCCCCACCTTTATTATAAAGAATAAATTTCTATCGATTATTTTAAAAAATAGATAAATAAGGGTCCAAATAATACGCCAATATTTACGACAAATACTTCATAAAATCCCCTCAATATTTTTAACAACATTTATTCATCACTATTATTATTCGCAATATTTAACAACCATATCATTCCCAGGAAAGAGGGGGCTTTCCAATAAGGATTTCTCCTTATTGGCGTGCAATTAGGTGATCAAACCTCTCATCGACAGAAATTTCTAGACATCGTTAATATTGCAAATAATAATATGAATAACTTTGTCGTCTCAATTATTGATTTAAAAAAAATATTATGAAGATGATACTATGACAATAATTGAATCAAATAACGTGAGATACTATGTAGTAATTACTGTAGCAATAATTGAACAAAACTGAGTGACTTCTCATGTAAGCATCAATAATCAATAACGTGTGCTACTATGCAACCACGCATATTACTGTACTTTTCACCACCGGGTATTTTAACAGTTTAACGGTAAAACTTTCGACGTTATTTTTATAAAAAGATATTTCTGTCATTTTCTCATTTTGAAAATAATTCTGTTGTGGGGTCCACCAATGATTATGTCGTCGTACAAATATTCCCTGTTAAAACGAATATTCCTTGACCAATCGAATATTTTATGACAACTTGCATACTTTGAAAAATTTATAAATACTACCCACAACTATAACATTATATCAAATCCACACTATAATACTTAAAAAAATATTTTGAGAAAATTAGTCTTTATTCACAGAATTTGGGGTCTTACAATCTCCCCTCCTTATAAAATTTTGCCCTCGAAATTAACGTACATACCTGGTATGTCTAAGAGGTGAGGATACCTCGTCAGATTCTAACTCTTGAGGTATAACCTTTGAGCGTAGAATATGTTTCTTCTTATCCAAGATTTTAATAGGTACCTCTTCATACGTTAAATCTTCCACTATCTCGTCCAGTTCTAATTCAATAATGTTGTTCGAGTTGTCCACATATTTACATAACATCGATACGTGAAAAAAATGTTATGAACACGTGATATACTTGGCGGTAAGGCGAGTCTATAGGCCACAGTTCCTACTCGATCGGGGATTTCAAATGGACCAATAAAATCGAGGGTTGAGATTTCCTCTCTTCGTCGATTCTTGCTTCTATAATAATGCCTTCTTGATCCTTCTTCTTCACATTCATCAGCTCTGAGTCTATAGCTTAAGCGGCTTTAACTTTATTGATTAAAGTCGGTTCTAATCGTATATTCAATATCTTCACGTAGGTTCTTGGAGTCTTTAACTCTGTCTCTATCCTATGTAAATCGTTCAAATGGGTCTTTGTGTTAACTATGTCGCACTTGTAACCGCATATGATCTTCTACTTAACACGTCAGCTACCATGTTCGCTCTTCCACAATGATATTGAATGATATGGTCGTAATCTTTAACAGCTCGAGCCAACGTCTTTGGCGCATGTTACGTTTGTTTTGGGTGAAGAAATATTTGAGGGTTTTGTACCGGGTTCAAGGTTGATACAAAATTCTATTTCACGCTCTGGGGTAGGCTAGGAAGTTCTTTAGGTAATACGTTTTGAAATTTATTAACAATAGAAATATCATTCAAATCTGATGTATTTTTGTTTAAATCCGTGATATGGGCTAAGAAAACTTGACATCCATTTTTTAATAAACGAATAGCTTTATGGCTTGATATGACAGTGATTGACTTTAGTGGTTTGGTTGCTTGAATTCGCATAATAGGTTGATTAGGAATATAAAAGCTAACAACCTTACGAAATTAATCAATTTTAGCATGACGAGTAGTTAACCAATTAATCCCTAGAATCACGTCAAATGCAAGTATTTTCAAAGAAATAAGATCAACAGGTAACGTGAGGGTACCGTTTTGAACCAAACAAGACTTATAAATAGTGGATATAATGAAGGTTTCTCCTAACAGAGTTTCAACATATAAGTCAAAGTTTAATTTCTCAAGAGTCAAGTTCAAATGTTGAACACAACTAGGTGAAATAAAAGAGTGGGTAGAACCGGTATCGAATAAGGTATAAACTTTGCAAGAGTTTATGATTAACTTATCCGTGATAACTCCGTTCGGGTTCCTCGACAAACGCTCACACTTAAACTACCGACTTTGACTTATCTGGGACATCCTTTGGCGTCACTATCCCAGCTGGACTTGACTTCACTACACGACAAAATCGAGCCAGGTGACCTTCTCTTCTGCAATTGAAACACGCTTTGGGTTGCTGCGTACATTTTGGACATATGTGTCCCTCATGTCTGCATTTGAAACATATGACCGGTGGTCGTTCTTCTTCCTTGGAAACGGGTGTCGCTGTCTTTCCATCATTATTAAACCTTCTCTTCTTGAAGTTGTTCTCACTTAGTTCACCTTTCCTATTATCCTGGCCATGATTACCACCGAAGTGGTTACCATTTCTGGCATATTGATTCCCTCCACATTTATTGTCACCACCTCGATGACTGCTACCCTTGGTATTATCGATTTTCTGACTGCTCTCTCTTGGTTGGGTTGACTTATTATCACACTCCAATAACTGAGCCCTATTCACAACATCTAAATACAAGCAAAGTTTATGAAAAATGAGGTATTGACGTATTTCGGGTTTCAAACCTCGCAAAAACATTCGCGTTATTCTCTCGTCATTATCTACCAAATGGGATGCAAATCGGAATAACTTCGAACAAACTTAGCCTCGTACTGCGACACGGTCATATTGTTTTGCTCCAGCTTGATGAACTCTACCTCCTTCATGTGACGAATACTTTTGGGAAAGTACTTGTCGTTGAACAGTTCTTGGAACTTCTCCCAAGACATCTTTAGTGCGGCAGGATGGGTATATTTTACAGATTCCCACCAGTAATCTACCTCTTCACGCAACATAAAGGTGGCGAAGGGAACCTTCTGCTCCTCTGAGCATTCCAAGACATCAAATATCTTGGTGATCTGCTTATCCACGTCTCTGCCTTAAGTGGTTCTGGCTTTCTCAAAAACTCCGGTGGTCCCAACTTCTTGAATTGCTTAGCAGTGACCAGCCGAGAGTTGCCATTAACTCCACTTGCATTATGAACAGGAGTCTCTCTCGTTTGGTGTTGCAAGAATTCTAAAAAGTTCCTAAACATACCATCGTTCGTCATTTGGTCGGTGTTGTTGTTTACATGGGGATTATTGCCTTCCTGATGCACATTATCGTGGTTATTGATCGTCAGTGACTCAACGGTCTCATGTGCTTTATTTCTTATCTCAACATTTTCAGATGTCATTTTCAAACACTACCACAAAACAAGAGTTAATTGCCTTGCCACATAATATCCCTATATTCCGACCAACCAATTAAATAACAAATAAACTTAGGTAGGTCATACTAGCGAAGGAATTACCCGTCTCTCCCCTCCTAGTTCTAGTCTCAAATCTCAGCCAGAGATCATATCCCTAAGCTTTGATACCAACTGTGACGCCCCCAAAATAGGTGTACATCACCCATCTTGAGTCGCCAAATACATGATACAAAATTCAAATACAACTTAATTATACAACTGTCGTGTAAAATACGACAACACATAAGCTGGGAGTTTTAACACGAATATTATCTTCTAGACAATATCCAAACTCAAATTCAATCTCATTACAATTATTATCACACTATTTCACAGAATAGTGAGGACTACTAAAACAACCATCTGGACCGTCAATCTATTCCCCGACTAGTCCCAGCTATATTCTCAGTTCCTGAAGAGAATAGTGAAAGAAAAGGGTGAGCTCAATAAGCCCAATAAGAAATATTATAACTAAGATAATGCAGAATAAATTATCCTTAGCCTTCAACTGTGACACCCCCAAATCCAGGTACTTCATTCATACAAGATTTGGTGTTCACTATCCAATCATTCATATCTATCTACCCAAATAAAATAACATTTAACCATAAATCCTCCCTTTAAATAGGGTTACATTATTAAATAAAATCTTCCCAGGTTGTCTAACCTTTAAACATCATTCAAGTGCAGAAATAAAATTATTACATCACATCATTATTTAAAAGTCTATGACCATCACAATAAATAAAAATTACAAGTCTGCATCACTTGTACATTTTTCCCTTTCCTTTGCTAGTTGAAGGCTCATCTACCTTCTCAACTTTAGCTGCAATGAGTGTATAAATATTCAAGAGTGAGCAAAACAAATGCTCACTAGATATATCAATGAGTCAACAAGAATATAATAGCTGCCAATAAATAGTCTCATCAAAACTGAATAGAACTCTATCAATGATAACCAAAGACTGGAATCAAAATATGGAATATAAATATCTGAGGGTCATAAGACCACAAACTATGTCCACAGTTGTGAGTAATCTTTCAACTTCAACTTTAACAGTCATAAGACTATAAGGACTCCTCGTACTTAGGGGGATCAACCCTTCGTACAATGTATTGTGCACAAACATTTCAACGCTAAGCGTAAATTATCCCCTAATAATAGGGTTGTTCATCTCAGTATTTAGAGTACACGTCCGAACCAAAGAAAGTTTGGTTTGGATAAGCTTTTAGAGGTAATTTGAAGTTTAACGATCATCAACTAGAGGACTAGTTGAATCAATAGTGTTTGATAACACAACAGTTGATCAATAATAACATAATATGGAACAATGAATAAGTGTAAGCGAACTAACTATATTTCGAACTCATGCTTAGAAATAACTAAAATGCATAAGTATTGAATGAAAATAAACCTTGCTTGAACAATATTAAGCTAGGACTATGAATTATTGAATATACATTAAGTAATAGCAAGCTGAAAAATAAAGCTTGCTCAATATGAGAATAGCTTGTGTCAAGTAAATGAAATAAGATAATTCAACATTAGAATTAGAATTCAAGAAAATTTCATTCATAATACACGAATGGCAATAATGACACTTGTCTAACAATAAACAAGTTAGAATATATCAATAAATATTGGAATTCAAATCTTATTCGAATGAAGTCAAAGTGTAGCTAGCTTGCTCAAATAATGATTAAGAATACAAGAGTTCGCTTAAATGAAAGTTTAAAGTAAGAAACTTGCTTAATGTAAAAAGATAAGGTTTAGAAACTTGCCTCGAGCGTAAGCTATAATATTAAACGCACGTTCACCTACACATAGGTTTAGAACCACAATACCTATTAGATATGCTAACATACTATAACATGTATATTTCTAACTAAACTTATCATTTTAGCACAAGTCTTATGCTGCCATATATATTTCAGAATTCCCAAGTGTTAACCTCACAACACTTATCTAACGTTCATTGTATAAACTAATTTATAACATAACACGTTCATTACTTAATAATCATTTAAAACTTTGAATTTGCTAACCACATCACACGACTCTGTTTTAGCCTTGTTACTACATATTTATCTTACTAACACATCATTAGTTCAATGTATGTCGCTATTCCATAACTCAGCAAAGAATGTAATGTGTCTTTTTAAACTGGATATGGCACAATCAAGCCCATACAAAGGCACAGAACCGTGCATGATTCTTGCGGCATTATAGTCAGATTTTTTTGCCTTGGTACTAAAGTAGCAATTGCTACTGAAGTACACAGACAGAGGCAGAGACGGCTATGAACAGTAGCCAACTTTAGCCCAACAAACACGAATTTCACCCACTAAACATTAATATTAACACGTACAATTGATACAAAACCATCATAAACATGTTTGTTAACATATTCAACCAATTAGAACAGTTTAACATCAACTAAAACTAGTTTAATTTCTCAAATTTCATGTTTTCATATAAAAACTCAATTTTTTGACATCTCCTGCAAAAATCATCACTGTAATCTCTATACTTGGCCAAATCACTTCATTCAAATTACGTTATGCTCATTTCTTAATGAACTAGCATAAACAAGCCTCAATTTACAATTTCATATACAATTTGACCACTAAAAATTGTACTTACATAAGCCACATACCAAAATATATATTGTCATTATTTTCTGTTACTTCTAAGTGTAATTAGCATACAATTTCTTATCCACACATAAACTCCAGTATCATAAATAAATATAATCACAATTACTAACTATATATATCCACAATTCATCAATTTGATTTCACAGAACATAAACAAAACTATGCCGTGATACACATAAACATATATATATATATATATACACACACACACACATAATACTAAGGTTATGTAAAAATACCTTTAATTTGCTTGCAATTCTTGCTATCACCACTAATAATAACTATGAAATCCTCAGGTTTCCTCTCAACTCTCTCTCAATTCGCTCTGAATGTTCTTCTCTCTTTTCTCAGCAACTAGAATGCGTAAAAAGAAAACAACTGATAGCTATAATGCGAAAAAAATAAAACTGCTAATCCTTAATACGCTAAACTTAATAAAATATCAGTTACAAAACTAACGTATATATTATAAATATATTATATTTATTAATTTATTTTATTTTATTTTAATTCAAAAATTAGAAATCCAAAAGCCATAAGGCTTTGTTTGGCAAAACCCTTTAAATTTTAAAGAATTAATATATTTAAGCCTTGTTTGGCAAAACCACATTAAACTCCTTTATTTTATTTTAATAAACAATTTAGTTTATAATTTATAAATACATCTTATTTGTTTGAATTTTCATATCCAACATTATTCAATAAATTAGTTAAACACTATATTTTAAATAAATTTCCCACTTTATCAAATACCACAAAATTATAATTTCATTATAATTTTATTTGATAATTTAATATACCATTTTAAATTATTAATCACACTATAACACCTCATGTTATATTACAAATCTCTAAATTATAAATTAATTTAATTTAGAAATTTATCTAATAGATTTAGATTCACAAATATTTATTAACAACCATCACATCAATAAATATTTATTCAATAATAAACACCTCAAATAAATATTTATATAATTCAATAAATATTTAAAATTACAATTTGAAATTCTGGATCGTTACATCCTTCCCTCCTTACAAGGATTCTGTGCCCAGAATCACAATTCAAACAATTAAATCATCACATTCTTCCCTTCTTACAAAGATTCTGTCCCCAGAATCGAAGACACAGGCTAAACAAATAACTCAGCGTAATTCTTCATCATTTCAGCTTCGGGTTCCCACGTAGCCTCTTCGTCATTGTGGTTCCTCCATATCACCTTCACAGAAGGTATCACTTTATTCCTGAGCACTTGTTCTTTCCTGTCGACTATCTGGATAGGAATCACCTCATAAGATAAATCTTTACTGAACTATCACATACTTGTAATCGAGTTTATACAGTCGTAACACCGACACATGAAAAATGTTGTGCACATGTTCTAATTCTAGAGGTAAAGCTACCTTGTAAGATACCTCTCCCACTCTTCGTAGAATCTCAAAAGGTCCAATAAACCTTGGGCTGAGCTTTCTTTTCTTGCCAAAATGAATTTTCCCCTTCCAAGGAGAAACTTTCAGGAATACAAAATTTCCTTCTTCAAATTCACGACTTTGCCGGTGTTGATCAACATACTTTTTCTATCGATCTTGAGCAGCTACTAGTCTTGCTCTGATGAGTTTGACAACTTCAGTGGTCTGCTGTACTAGTTTTGGTCCTAGTAGTTGACGTTCACCAACTTTATCCCAGTATAGTGGAGTTCTACATTTCCTACCGTATAATGCCTCGTATGGCGGCATACCAATGCTTGCATGGTAACTGTTATTGTATGCAAATTCCACCAACGGTAGATGATCATCCCAGTTTCCTTTGAAATCCATGATGCACGCTCTAAGCATATCTTATAGCGTCTAAATTATTCGTTCGCTTTGCCCATCGGTTTGCGGATGATATGCTGTACTCATCTTCAATTGTGTTCCCATGCATTCTTGTAGTCTCTTCCAGAAATTTGATGTGAACCTCGGGTCTCGATCTGACACAATAGATACTGGAACTCCATGTCTTGACACAATCTCGTTAACATATAATTTCGCCAGCTGATCAAGATTAAATCTAATCTTTATTGGCAAAAGTGTGCGATTTTCATGCATCATCACACTATCACCCATATCGCATCGTATCCTTTCTGAGTCGTTGGAAGGCCTACCACAAAATCCATTGTGATATGCTCCTATTTCCATTTCTGTATTTCCAATTGTTGGAGTAATCCACTTGGTCTTTGATGCTCGGCCTTCACTTTCTGACATGTCAAGCACTTTTTAACGCATTCTGCAATGTCTCTTTTCATATTTGGCCACCAAAAATGTCGCTGCAAATCTTGATATATCTTTGTACTTCCCGGATAATCGAATATCTTGAGCTATGAGCTTCTGTCAAGATGTCTTCTTTAATATTATGTACTGCTGGAACCCAAATTCGTCCCTCGAATCTCAGCATTCCCTTAGTATCAACCTTGAACTTCACTTCTTTTTCTTCGACCACACTTTCCTTTATTTTGCTGCATTCTTCATCTTGTAGTTGAACGTTCTTTACTTTGTCAACCAAAGTTTGACTAGCTTCCATCTAGTACAATTTTTCATCGAATTCTTTTAAAAATTTGATTTCCATCTCTAACCTTGCCATTGCTGAAATAAGATCCTCCTTATCAGTTAACAACATCAACTTCTCTCGGCCTTTCCTACCCAAGGCATCTGCAACAACATTTGCTTTGCCTGGATGATAAAAGATCTCGCAATCGTAATCCTTTATCAATTCCATCCATCTCCTTTGCCGCATATTCAGGTCCTTTTGTGTGAAAATATACTTTAGACTCTTATGGTCTATGTAGATCTCACACTTCTCTCCATAGAGATAGTGCCTCCATATCTTCAGAGCAAATACTACTGCCGCCAACTCTAAATCATGAGTTGGATACCCTTTTTCATAGTCTTTCAATTGTCTCGATGCATACGCGATGACTTTGCCGTTCTGCATTAGGACACATCCTAAACCCTTGTGTGAAGCATCACTATACACCACAAAGTTTCCTGTATTATCTGGTAACGACAACACAGGTGCCACACTAAGCCTCTTCTTTAATTTCGCAAAACTTTCTTCACACTTCTCCATCCAATTTTTTTTTTACAGTTTTTCTTGTCAAATTTGTCAACGGAGTGAAAATTTTGGAAAAATCTTGGATAAACCATATATAATAACCTGCCAATCCCAAGAAACTTCTTACTTCTGATGGAGTTCTTGGCGGTTCCCAATTTATCACGGCTTCGACTTTTGATGGATCTCTCGTTCAGGCGAAAGTCTTGGTAAATCTTCCGGAAACACAACCCCGAATCCCCTAACCACTGGTATATCCTCCAATTTCACACCCTTCTCCTTTTGAGTATTGACTACGTAAGCTAAATACCCTACACAGCCCCGACTCAACAACTTCTTGGCTTGCATCATCGTCAGACACCTCATTTGTTTAGGCAATTTGCTACCATGGAAAACTACCTTTGTGACGTCCCCAAAATAGGTATACAACACCCATTTTGAGTCGCCAAATACATGGTACAGAAACAACTACAACTTTATTAATATAATTATCGTGCAAAATACGACAACACATAAACTGTGAATTTAAATACAAATATTGTCATCTAGATAATATCCACACTCAAATAAGTTCTCATTATAATTATTGATACACTATTTTACAAAATAGTGAGGACTACTGAGACAACTTCTAGAACCATCATTCCATACCTCGACTAGTACTCGCTACATTCTCGCCTCTTGAGAAGAAAAATAGAACAAAAAGGAAAAGGGTGAGCTCAACTAGCCCAGTAAAGAATATTAAGACTAAGATAATATAGAACAAATTATCGTTAGTCTTCAACAGGGAAAAATCTGATAGAATACAATAGACAACAAGTTTTAAATCAATATTCGCAGCGGAAATAATAATTCATAGAAGAGTTACGTAGAGAATGAAATCTACTATTATCTATGAATTTAAAAGTCCATCATCAATATTTTATCCTCAGAACATCAATCATATATACATCTTAGGTCAAATATTCATCTTTGCACTACAGGCCAAAGATATTCATCAGTAGGTCATGTTCATCTCAACACCTGTACATCTTTGCACTACGGGCCAAAGATATTCATAAGAAAATCAACCATCTTTGCACTACAGGCCAAAGATATTCAGTAATATCATCATTTAGGACTGAGGATGATGAAAAATATTTTAAAGAAAACAAATCCAGTGAAACAAAAGAACAAATATTAAGGATTCGTACTTGAAACAGTCAAAGTTCAAAAATACTTCATAAATAACCATAGTGAAGTAAAATTCAAGAATGATCAAAACATGAATACAATCAAAGCTAGTATCTATAATAGATATTTTGGACAAAAAATGAAAATTTAATTTTTCTGTGAATAGTGCCGTATTCGTGAATAGGCCGTATACGTGAATAATAATCCCAACACTAAAAGACAAGAATTTCACAAGAAAAATCTTACCAATATTTTGACATAATGATATTAGAAGAAATAATATCATTTTTTTAAAAAATAACATCCCTTACCTCGAAAAGACAGTACTTCTGACCGGAATACTGGATATAGTGCTGAAGGGAACTTGTACTATATAGCAATACTCAAAGTCTCAAAATACTCACAAGAATACGCTCGATAATATAGAGAGAGAAAGAGAGAGAAAACTTGTTTCTGGTGTGATTTTCAATTCTAACCCAAGCACCTATTTATAGAAATTGCTAGAACACCAAAGCGTAAAATTTAATAAAATATTAATATATTTTTTATAAATTCCTATGCACACCAAAGACATCTGATTTCAGCCATTAACATGTGCAAGTGGGGCCCACCAAAGTGTAAAAAACGTTTTTCTTAAATAAAACAATTAAAACTTCCAAAAATCAATTATTCCGGAACTTCGGAGCTTCAATAATTCATAATAAATAGCCCTTTTATCAGAAAAATTCAAATCTTAGGTCCATTCCATAGGAAATTCAATTTTCTACAACTTTGTAAGTTTAAGTTTTTCCAAATTCCAAACAGAAATTAATCGAAATCCACATACGGATGATCTTACAGGCTATAATCAAATTTCAGTCAAGAAATGGGATCCACAAACATGAAAAACATGTTTTAATTATTTTTAGTAACAAAAATACTCTTCCTCCTCATTAATTCATATATCCCACATTCATTGTAAAAATATCACCATTATTATATTATTAACATATAATAATATATTTAAATAAATTATTTTATCAGAAAATATAAAATATCAATTTTCAACAATTGTCACATTAAAAATTTTCTCCATCTATATCCATATAAAATGAATATTTTCCTTATCATATAAATTAACAATTAATTATTCACAAATAATATTACATAATCACAATATTGACAACCAGGCCGTTCACAGGAAAGAGGGGGCTTTCTAATAAGGATTTCTCCTTACTAGCGCGCAATTAGGTGACCAAACCTCTCCTTAGACAGAACTTTCTAGACATTGCCAATAATGCTATCTAATAATATTATTCAAATAATATGAATTATTAATCTGATAATGAAAAATACTATGTAGTGATAATTATCGAAACAGCAATAATATAAAATATCAACGTAGCAATTATTAAATCAATAAAATAAAATATTGAACAGTAATTACTGTAACAATTATTGAGTAGTGTCTTCTTACGTAAGAATCAATAATTGGTGCAATACCGTGTGCTACTGTGTTTTAACCACCGGGTATTCCTACAGTATTAACGGTAACAACTACACCATTACTTATAAACAACTTATACTTGTCGTTTTCTTCATCCAATCGCTTTCCGTTATGGGACCCACACAAAGTGTCAAGGCCATTCTGCATTTAATATTCCCAGACAACAAGAATATTCCACGACCAAACGAATATTCCCCGACAACAATGAATATTTTATAACCACTTGCTTATTTGAAATATTTGCGCATTTTACCCATAACTAACCACATTAATCAAATCAACTCTTACTATTTCAAAATAATAAATAGAGGAAATTCAATTTCATTAATAATAAGTTGGGGTCTTACAACCTCCCCTCCTTATAAAATTTCGTCCTCGAAATTGACGTACGTACCTGGTGTTTCGAAAAGGTGAGGATACCTCGCTTTCATTTCCGTTTCCAACTCCCAGGTCATTTTCTCAATAGCATGGTTCCTCCACAAAACTTTGACTTGTGGTATGACCTTTGTGCGTAGGATATGCTCCTTCCTATCCAAGATCTTGACAGGTACCTCTTCATACATTAAGTCTTCGGCTATCTCGTCCGGTTCTAACTCAATAACATGGTTCAAGTCTTTCACATATTTACATAGCACATATATATAAAAAACACTATGAACACGAGACATACTTGGAGGTAATGCGAGTCTATAAGCTACTTTTCCTACTCGGTCAAGAATCTGAAATGGACCAATAAATCATGGATTGAGCTTTCCTCGTTTCCCAAATCTTGTAACTTCCTTCCATGGAGCAACACACACCAATATATGATCCCCAATACTAAATTCCACGTCCTTTCGATGAAGATCCGCATAATTCTTTTGCCGATCTTGTGCCGTTTGTATACGTTGTCGAATCATTTGGATCTTTTCTGTAGTCATACGTACCAAATCTGGTCCCAACAATGTTGCTTCACCCACCTCATCCCAACATACTAGAGAGCGACACTTTCGTCCATACAATGCTTCAAATGGGGCCACACCTATACTTGCCTGATAACTGTTGTTGTAGGAGAATTCCACCAATGGTAAATAGTTATCCCAACTCCCTTTGAAGTCTAGGACACAGAGTCTTAATAGATCTTCAAGAATCTGAATAGCCCTCTCTGATTATTCGTCCGTTTGAGGATGGTATGCCGAACTGAATCATAAATCCGAGCCCATAGCTTTTTGCAAGCTAACCCAAAATTGTGAAGTGAATCTTGGGTCACGATCTGAAACTATGGATACTGGCATGCCATGAAATCTCACAATCTCATTTACATACATACGAGCAAGACGTTCAAGGGAATAAGTCTCCCGTATCGACAAGAAATGAGCAGATTTGGTTAATCTATCAACAATAAACCAAATAGCATTTATGCCTTGAAAACTCTTCTCACATTCCTCGCTCTATATGAATTTTGTATCTTTCCGAGTCAGCTGAGTTAACGGAGTAGCAATTTGAGAAAATCCTTCCACAAATCTCCGATAATAACCAGCTAAACCCAGAAAGCTACGTACTTCAGTCACCGACTTTGGTTGTTCCCAACTTTGTATTGCTTCAATCTTCGTCGGGTCAACAGATACTCCATGCTTTGACATCACGTGCCCAATGAATGCTACTTCCTTAAGCCATAACTCATATTTCTTTAACTTAGCATAAAACTTGTTTTCACGAAGTCTTTGGAGTACCAACTTCAAATGGTGCTCATGATCTTCACGGCTTTTGGAATATATGAGGATGTCATCAATAAAGACAACAACGAACTGATCCAAATATTCTTTGAATATTTGGTTCATCATATCCATGAAAGCCACAGGAGCATTAGTCAATCCAAAAGACATGACTAAGAATTCATAATGCCCGTACCGAGTTCTGAAGGCAGTCTTTGGAATATCCTCAGTTCTAATCTTCAGCTGATGATATCCAGAACGAAGATCGATCTTTGAAAAGAATTATGCTCCTTGCAACTGGTCAAACAGGTCATCAATGCAAGGTAACAGATACCTATTCTTGATGGTGACATGGTTCAATTCTTGATAGTCAATACAAAGTCGCATACTCCCATTTTTCTTCTTTACAAACAAAACAGGAGCACCCCAAGGAGATGTAATAGGACGAATGAAACCGATGTCCAACAACTCCTGTAGTTGGACCTTTAACTCCTGAAGTTCAATAGGAGCCATTCGATATGGGGTTTTAGAAATGAGCTTTGTACTAGGTTCAAGATCAATAAAGAATTCAATTTCACGTTCTGGGGGTAGACGAGGAAGTTCTTCAGGAAATACGTTAGGAAATTTACTAACAACAGGAATATTATTCAAATCCGACGTATCTTTATTCAAATCCATAACATGGGCTAAGAAAGCTTGACATCCGTTTTTCAATAAACGAATAGCTTTATGACTTGACATGACAGTGATTGATTTTAGTGGTTTAGTTGCTTGAATTTGTACAACAGGTTGGTTAGGAATATAAAAACTAACAATCAATTTTGGCATGATGAGTAGTTAACCAATCAATCCCTAAAATCACATCAAAAGCAAGTATCTTTAAAGAGATAAGGTCAATAGGTAATGTGATGGTGCCAACTTGGATCAAATAAGATTTATAAACAGTGGATGTAATGAATGTTTCTCCTAACGGAGTCTCCACAGATAAATCAAAGTTTAATTTCTCCGGAGTCAAGTTTAAACGTTGAGCAAAAGCAGGAGAGATAAATGAATTGGTAGCACTGGTATCTAGTAAGGTATAAACTTCACAAGAATTTATGATTAGCTTATCCATGATCACCTCATTTGGGTTCCTCGCATTTTGACCAGTCATGACAAACGCTCTTCCAGGAACCGTTGACTTTGCCTTTTCTGGGACAGCCTTTTGAGTCACCATCCCCGCTGGACTTGGTTTCGCTATAGTACAATCTTGAGCGATATGTCCTTCCTTTCCACAATTATAACATACCTTGAACTGTTGTGGGCAATTTGGGCTGACATATCCCTCTTTTCCACATTTATAAATCGATAATGATCGATGGTCGCTTCTCCTCCTTAGAAATAATTCTTTGCTCAGGCCGACGTCTTCGCATTGTCATTGTTGAATCTCCTCTTTTTAAAATCTCCCCCCGACTCGCTTCTTCTATTTTCATGACCATGATTACCACCAGAGTGGTTATCACCTTTGTTCGTATTTTTCTTTCTCCGCTAGTTATCGTTGTTCTGATGACTGCTGTCACCGGTATGATCCTGGTTGTGGTCCCTCAGTTGAACGTACTCGTTATCTCGCTCTAATAATTGAGCTCTGTTCACAACATCTGAATAGAGAGAAAATTTATGAGAAATGAGATATTGACGTATGCCGGGTTTCAAACCTCTCAGAAACATCCAAGTCATACGTTCCTCATTCTCCACCAAATGAGGTGCAAACCTGGATAACTCTGCAAACTTCACCTCGTACTGGGACATCGTCATGTTGTTTTGTTCCAATCTAATAAACTCCACTCCGTTCATATGACGAATACTTTCAGGAAAGTACTTGTCATTGAACAGTTTCTGAAACGTCTCCCAAGACATGTTCAGTGCGGCTGGATGGGTATGCTTCACAAATTCCCATTAGTAATATGCCTCATTACGGAACATAAAGGTGGCGAATGGAACCTTCTATTCCTCCGTGCATCCCAAGACATCGAATATCTTGGTAATTTGCTTGACCCACATTTCTGCCTTAATCGGATTCGGCTTTCCCCAGAATTCTGGTGGTCCCAACTCTTTGAACTACTTGGCTGTGATAAACCGTACGTTGTTATCATTTCCACCTGTATTTTGTACACGAGTCTCCCTCGTCTGATTTTTCATGAACTGTAAAAAGCTTCTAAACATCTCGTCGTTCATCGTCTGCTCAGGGGTGTTGTTTACAGGAGGAACATTACCGACCTGCTGCACGTTCTCCTCATTGGTGAGTAAAGGTGTCTCCATGGTCTCATTTACTCCACTGTTAACATTCTCAGTCGCCATTCTTAAATACTGCCATAAAACAAGGGTTAATTAAAGGAATCAACATATCACATAATATCCCTATATACTGACCAACCAACAAATAAGCTTAGGTAGGACAAACTAGTGAAAGATTTACTCGTCTCTCCCCTCCTAGTTCTATTCCCCGATCTCCGCCAAAGATCATATCCCTAAGCTCTGATACCAACTGTGACGTCCCCAAAATAGGTATACAACACCCATTTTGAGTCGCCAAATATATGGTACAGAAACAACTACAACTTTATTCATATAATTATCGTGCAAAATATGACAGCACATAAACTGTGAATTTAAATACAAATATTGTCATCTAGATAATATCCACACTAAAATAAGTCCTCATTATAATTATTGATACACTATTTTACAAAATAGTGAGGACTACTGAGACAACTTCTAGAACCATAATTCCATACCCCGACTAGTACTCGCTACATTCTCGCCTCTTGAGAAGAAAAATAGAACAAAAAGGAAAAGGGTGAGCTCAACTAGCCCAGTAAAGAATATTATGACTAAGATAATATAGAACAAATTATCGTTAGTCTTCAACAGGGAAAATCTAATAGAATACAATAGACAACAAGTTTTAAATCAATATTCGCAGCGGAAATAATAATTCATAGAAGAGTTACGTAGAGAATGAAATCTACTATTATCTATGAATTTAAAAGTTCATCATCAATATTTTATCCCTGTAACATCAATCAATATACATCTTAGGTCAAATATTCATCTTTGCACTACAGGCCAAAGATATTCATCAGTTGGTCATGTTCATCTCAACACCTGTACATCTTTGCACTACGGCCAAAGATATTCATAAGAAAATCAACCATCTTTGCACTACAGGCCAAAGATATTCAGTAATATCATCATTTAGGACTGAGGATGATGAAAAATATTTTAAAGAAAACGAATCCAGTGAAACAAAAGAACAAATATTAAGGATTCGTACTTGAAACAGTCCAAGTTCAAAAATACTTCATAAATAACCATAGTGAAGTAAAATTCAAGAATGATCAAAACATGAATATAATCAAAGCTAGTATCCATAATAGATATTTTGGACAAAAAACAAAAATTTAATTTTTCTATGAATAGTCTGTATTCGTGAATAGTGTCAGATATCGTGAATAAAGTGCCGATACGTGAATAAGAACCCCGACACTAAAAAGACAAGAATTTTACAAGAAAAATCTTACCAATATTCCTAGATAATGATATTAGAAGAAATAATATCATTTTAAAAAAAATAACATCCTTACCTCGAAAAGACAAGATTTGATCGAAATATCAGATATAGTCTTTGAAGGAACTTATACCATATAGCAATACTCAAAGTCTCAAAATACTCACAAGAATACGCTCGGTAATATAGAGAGAGAAAGAGAGAGAAAACTTGTTTCTGGTGTGATTTTCAATTCTAACCTAAGCACCCTATTTATAGGAAATTGCTTAGAACACCAAAGCAGAAAATTTAATAAAATATTAATATATTTTTTATAAATTCCTATGCACACCAAAGACATCTGATTTCAGCCATTAACATGTGCAAGTGGGGCCCACCAAAGTGTAAAAAACATTTTTCTTAAATAAAATAATTAAAACTTCTAAAAATCAATTATTTCAGAACTTCGGAGTTTCAATAATTCATAATAAATTGCCCTTTTATCAGAAAAATTCGAATCTTATGTCCATTCCATAGGAAATTCAATTCTCTATAACTTTGTAAGTTTAAGTTTTTCCAAATTCCAAACATAAATTGACTGAAATCCACATACGGACGATTTTACAAGCTATAATCAAATTTCAGTCAAGAAATGGGGTCCACAAACATGAAAAACATGTTTTAAATATTTTTAGTAACAAAAATACTCTTCCTCTTCATTAATTCATATATCCCACATTCATTGTAAAAATATCACCATTATTACATTATTAACATATAATAATATATTTAAATGAATTATTTTATCAGAAAAGATAAAATATCAATTTTCAACAATTGTCACACTAAAAATTTTCTCCATCTATATCCACATAAAATGAATATTTTCCTTATTATATAAATCAATAATTAATTATTCACAAATAATATTACATAATCACAATATTGACAACTAGGCCGTTCCCAGGAAAGATGGGGCTTTCCAATAAGGATTTCTCCTTACTGGCGCGCAATTAGGTGACCAAACCTCTCCTTAGACAGAACCTTCTAGAAATTACCAATAATGCTATCTAATAATATTTTTCAAGTAATATGAATTATTAATGTGATAATGAAAACTATTGTGTAGTGACAATTATTGAAACAACAATAATATAAAATATCAACGTAGCAATTATTGAATCAATAAAATAAAATATTGAACAGTAATTACTGTAACAATTATTGAGTAGTGTCTTCTTACGTAAGAATCAATAATTGGTGCAATACCATGTGCTACTGTGTTTTAACCACCGTGTATTCCAACAGTATTAACGGTAACAACTACGCCGTTACTTATACACAACTTATACTTGTCATTTTCTTCATCCAATCACTTTCCGTTATGGGGCCCACACAAAGGTCGTAAGTCAATCGTATTTAATATTCCCAGACAATGCAAGAATATTCCACGACCAAACGAATATTCCCCGACAACAATGAATATTTTATAACCACTTGCTTATTTGAAATATTTTCGCATTTTACCCATAACTAACCACATTAATCAAATCAACCCTTACTATTTCAAAATAATAAATAGAGGAAATTCAATTTCATTAATAATAAGTTGGGGTCTTACAACCTTTGACGGAGTCATAAGGTTTACACACTTCTTTTGGCAATCAATTATCACTCCATAATTGAATAACCAATCCATTCCTAATATAACATCAAACTCTCCGAGTTTTATCGGGATTAAATCTACTGTCATAACATTCCCCTTAATGTTCACCCTACAGTTCTTGTATACGAACCTAACAGGAATCACTTCCCTATTCACAATTTCTCTGTTTAATGGGAAATTCAACTCTTCACTAGGTATTTCTAACTTCTTAGCAAAATCATCAGATATAAACAAGCAAGTAGCACCCGAATCAAATAATACATATGCATTTATATCATTGATTGGGATAATACCTGACACGACATCTTTTGATTGCACCGCGTCCTGCACCGTCATGTTGAAGGTTCTTGCTATGGGTTTATTTGTTGACGTTGGTCCAACAATAGTCAGTGTACCTCCACTAACATTTCCCTTGCTTCCATTTGCCTCACCAGATCTCTTCTTAGGGCATTCACGAGCAAGGTGATCCTTGGACCCGCACGTGAAGCAAACGTTCTTCTTAGGTTGATTGCAATTTGGGGCGATGTGACCCTCCTGGCCACAGTTAAAGCATACTCATTTCCCCATCAAGCACACTCCCTTGTGAAACTTTTCGCATGTAGCACATGCTTCGAACTTCTTCTTTTGCTTGTTTTCTGGCTAATTTCTAGCTCCCACATTTTCAGTCCACTTCCTCTTCAAATTGTTGTTGCCATTTCCACCGTTACAACCACCACCATTCTTAACTTCACCTTCACTTTTCTTCTTCCTCTGCTCTTGGTTGTATTTTGTTATAACCTTGCCTCCACTCTTAGCGAGAATTGCTTTCTCCATTACTGCTGCAAACGTCTTCAACTGGAATAGGGAGACTCTACTGTACAACCAGGGCTTCAGTCCCTGTTCAAACCTCTTCGCCTTGCATTCGTCTGCGCTGACTTGATATGGCGCAAACCTCGCCAACTTGTTGAATCTTGCGGCATACTCAGACACCGACATCGTTCCCTACTTCAGTTCTAAAAACTGCACCTCTAGCTGACTCCTCGAACTTTCTGGGAAATTGGTCTCGAAGAACATTTCCTTAAACCTTTCCCAAGTTATAATCCCTTGACCTCCTCGGGTTTTATTGGCCTGCCACCAATAACTAGCCTATGCTTTCAACATGAATGTTACAAAAGCAGTTTTCTGATCCTCCCCTACTCTCGCAACATCAAACACTTTCTCTATCTCCATGACCTAGGTCTGTGCCTCAACCAGGTTCATGGTTCCACGGAATTCTAGTGGTCCAACTGCCTTGAAATCCTTTAAAGTTGTTCCTTTATTCTGAGGTTGATTCTGTAACGCTCCTGTTAGCAACGTTACGAATTGCTGAACTAGATTATCTTCAGCATTATTGTTATTGGTTCCTTCAGTGGCTCTCTGTCGGGGTGGTTGACGTCTTGGAGGAAATTTTTGTTAAAAATACACTCATTAGACTATTACTCCCTTTCTTTAAGTATCTCTACTTAATTTACACACAAAAATTTATCACGTAACCCATAACACTTTGAATAAAATAATAAATTTTATTCATTCATAATTTTTTTTTAAAAAACATCAGCACAATAGCATCACTGCTATTTATATTACTTCCTTGAACTACAAAAGTTGCTAGATTACTTCATCATCATCACATCCCAATGGTTGCATTATACTCGAGATTTACATCTTATTTACTCATCAATCACATAATAGTTACATATCAACCTATGATGTCCTACTAAGATGCTGCGTAGCCTTACGACGCTTTCCTCCATAATTCAGAACATTGTTCGGCGATCTAATATGTATGATGGTAGCGTCTCGAACTGAATTGGATAACCCATGACCCGATCCTAAGCTCGATTGATCACGATGTTGAATACATTATTCATCTCTTTCATCTTCATCCTCTTTGCTTATGCGTCCCTCTCTACTATTCCGGCTCGTTGGTAAACTTCATTGTACGCATCTTCAGCTCTTGCCCTCATAGTAGATTCCTCTTTCAACTTGTTCTTCAACTCTGAAATCTCTGCCATCATTCGCTCGTTCTCTCCTTCAGTGTGGACCAACTTCTCTTCAATGTTATTCAGACGTTCCTCTCGATCTTGGATCTTGTCGTCCTTCTGTGCCATCGAGGTTTGTTGTTCAGCTACTATCTTCTGCAACTCCTCGATGGTATCCCGAAGTTCTATATTACGGTCATACACCTCGTCGTGCATATGGTCAGCTATCGAGTTAAGTGGAATCTCTTCCTCCTCGTTCTCCTCATTCGACTGTGGCAGCTCTATGGGGTCCTCCTCATCCGTCTCTATCTCATCATCCTCATCAGGTACTCTCTCTTGCTCAATTACTGTGACCAACAGAACTGTTTCCTGTGGCAGTAGTTGTTCCCAAATCACCTGAATATCTCGAGGCTCCTCGTCTCTAGGCATCTAGGATCCTTCCTCTCTAGCCTGACTGGATCCTCCTATATTAGCCATCCTGTCAAACAAATTTTAATTTTTAATTACTAATCATTACTACTCGACACTCACGAGTACATAGGTTATAATCACATAAGCACATAAGTATTTTATTACTTCTTCTTTAAAACTCGATAAGAGTTCATCATCACTATCTTTTCAAAGGTTACTTCCTAAGGCTTTTTCCAACCTAAGGTTCATAACCTAAAGCTTTGATACCAACTTGTGACACCCCCAAATCCAGGTACTTCATTCCTATAAGATTTGGTGTTCACTATCCAATCATTCATATCTATCTACCCAAATAAAATAACATTTAACCATAAATCCTCCCTTTAAATAGGGTTGCATTATTAAATAAAATCTTCCCAGGTTGTCTAACCTTTAAACATCATTCAAGTGCGAAAATAAAATTATTACATCACATCATTATTTAAAAGTCTATGACCATCACAATAAATAAAAATTACAAGTCTGCATCACTTGTACATTTTTCCCTTTCCTTTGCTAGTTGAAGGCTCATCTACCTTCTCAACTTTAGCTGCAATGAGTGTATAAATATGCAAGAGTGAGCAAAACAAATGCTCACTAGATATATCAATGAGTCACCAAGAATATAATAGCTGCCAATAAATAGGCTCATCAAAACTGAATAGTACTCTATCGATGATAACCAAAGACTGGAATCAAAATATGAAATATAAATATCCGAGGGTCTACCACGAACTATGCCCACAGTTGCGAGTAATCTTTCAACTCCAACTTTAACAGTCATAAGACTATAAGGACTCCTTGTACTTAGGGGGATCAACCCTTCGTACAATGTATTGTGCACAAACATTTCAACGCTAAGCGTAAATTTTCCCCTAATAATAGGGTTGTTCATCTCAGTATTTAGAGTACACGTCCGCACCAAAGAAAGTTTGGTTTGGATAAGCTTTCAGGGGTAATTTGAAGTTTAACGATCATCAACTAGAGGACTAGTTGAATCAATAGTGTTTGATAACACAACAGTTGATCAATAATAACATAATATGGAACAATGAATAAGTGTAAGCGAACTAACTATATTTCAAACTCATGCTTAGAAACAACTACAATGCATAAGTATTGAATGACAATAAACCTTGCTTGAACAATATTAAGCTAGGACTATAAATTATTGAATATACATTAAGTAATAGCAAGCTGAAAAATAAAGCTTGCTCAATATGAGAATAGCTTGTGTCAAGTAAATGAAATAAGATAATTCAACATTAGAATTAGAATTCAAGAAAATTTCATTCATAATACACGAATGACAATAACGAAACTTGTCTAACAATAAACAAGTTAGAATACATCAATAAATATTGGAATTCAAATCTTGTTCGAATGAAGTCAAAGTGTAGCTAACTTGCCCAAATAATGATTAAGAATACAAGAGGTTTCTTAAATGAAAGTTTAAAGTAAGAAACTTGCTTAATGTAAAAAGATAAGGTTTAGAAACTTGCCTCGAGCGTAAGCTATAATATTAAACTCACGTTCACCTATACATAGGTTTAGAACCACAATACCTATTAGATATGCTAACATACCATAACATGTATATTTCTAACTAAACTTATCAATTTAGCACAAGTCTTATGCTACCATATATATTTCAGAATTCCCAAGTGTTAACCTCACAACACTTATGTAACGTTCATTGTATAAACTAATTTATAACATAACACGTTCATTACTTAATAATCATTCGAAACTTTAAATTTGTTAACCACATCACACGACTTTGTTTTAGCCTTGTTACTACATATTTATCTTACTAACACATCATTAGTTCAATGTATGTCGCTATTCCATAATCGCAGAGTAACCCAAGTGACTATCTCAAACTGGGTATGGCGCATGACTCACGCCATATAAAGGCTCGAACCAGGCAGCTTACAAGGGCCATGGCATTCAATTCTTAGATTATTTGCCTAGGCACTAAGCAATTGCTACCGGCACACGATAGAGGGCTATGAACTGTGACACCCCCAAACCCAGGTTCTTCATTCCCACAGGATTTGGTGTTCACCTAATCAAACATTCATATCTAACTACCCAATCATAATAAAATTGAATAAATAAAACCTTCCCCATTAAAGGGTTACATAATAAAAAATCTCCCAAGTTGTCTAACCTTTAAATATAATCATTCAAATGCGGAAAATAAATAAACTTCATTACAACCATTCAATTAAAAACTGATAATAAAATATCATCATATTACAAGTCTTCAATACTTGTTCATCTTTCCTTTTCCCTTACTGGTGCTAGGTACATCAACCTTCTCATCTTTAACTGTAATAGTTATATAAGCAAGAGTGAGCAAACAAAGCTCACTTGAAATAACAATGAATGAAAATCTTTACAACAACTGTCAAATAAGAGGCTTGAAAGAATTAAACAATATGATTTATCAACATTCTGAAGTATATAATTGAGGGTCCTAAGACTACGAACTATGTCCATATTTATAAGTAATTTTTCAACTTAAACTTTAACAGTCATAAGACTATAGGGACTCCTCGTACTTAGGGGGATCAGCCCTTCGTACAATGTATTGTGCACAAACATTTCAACGCAAAGCGTAAATTACCCCTAATAATAGGGTTGTTCATCTTAGTATTTAGAGTACAAGTCCGCACCAAAGTGAGTTTGGTTTGGATACATTTCAGGGTAATTTGGAATTCAACGAACATCAACTAAGGATTAGTTGAATAAAATTAATAGCATTACATTATGGAATAATCATAACTGAATCGACATGGTAAATTAAAAGCATGCTTTAGGAATAATCTAATAGCATACATATTGAATAACTATAACACACCTTGCTTGAACAATAATAAAGGTTATTTAAAATTGAATACTAAGCATGCATAGAAATTTGAAAGATAAAATTATTCAACATAAGTATTTATAAATTTGCATGCTAAACAAAAAGTTAAATACAAGAATAACTTGCTCAATATCAAAATAAAGTTTAGAAATCTTGCATCATTAATTTGTAATCGAATTGGAGACAATAATTGGTTTAACAAGATAATAGATTTAGAGAATTTGCCTTGTTTGTAGGCTAAACTGAACAATTCGAATCACAATACCCTATATATATATATATATATATATATATATATTTCATCATGACATAGTTAGTCACTACCACCTTACAAACATAACTATGTACATTCATCATGTAAGATTAATTTTTAATCACATAATCAAGTTACAAAACTAGTTAATTGTTAATAACATGCTCATTCATGGTATAGAAATACTGAAATCATAATTTAACAGTCCTACTATTAACACATAACAACTTCTTCAGACTTTGTGTACAAAAATTGCACTGTCTGACCATTCTGCTAACTCGCGCTGCGGCGCCACAGTTTATACTGTGGGTCGGTGCTGCGGCACGAGAATTATACTACGAGGCTTGGTCATGGCATGCCGTGACAAGCGTCAAGTGCAAGAACTATACTACAAAGCCCTACAACACATGTGTTTAATTGCGAACTTGACAACCAAATTCTACTTTAAATCACATGAACAAAGCCAATTTCGCCTCTACAAGCTACTTTCGAATGCAATTTAAATTAGCATGTAATTCATATAGAGACTTTATATAAACATATTTCAAAGACTCTTAACATGATTATACTCATAAAACAACATAAACATCAAATTTAAAACATCCAATTTCACTGTTTTTGATAAAAACTCATTTTTTTGACGTTTTCAATGAAAATCAACACTTTGTGATTTTGTTTTCAACCAAAACAGCTTAATTCAAAACACCTTATTTATGTTTATACAACCTCTTCAAAAATACATAGTCAATTTATCAACTAATCAACTAATTAAACCTTAATTTTATCTTAAACTAAACCATATTCATATATTCATATAAACTCACTATAATATAGTTTTCTTTACAAATTACAAACATAACATAAATTCATTGACTATACTCATATATAACTTATGAAAATAGTTTCACAACAACTAATTTATCATATAAAACCATCTATAACAATTAATTTAATTTCTACAAAGATTTTATAGAGAAAATTGGGAGAGAATACAACTATAACTTTTGAAAAGAAAAACAAATAACAGAGTTTAGATGATACCTTAGAGTTAGAAGATAATGGCTATCCTTTGATATCAAACTTCTTTTTCCCAATTCCTTTCTCCAATTCTCTAGCCTTCACCCAATTCTCTCTTCTTTTCTCTCTGTAAACTTTCTTCTTCTCTTCTACTGAGACCTCTCTATTCTAATCTTACGTATTAGAATTATAACGTATAAGATATAATATATATATATATATATATATATATATATTAATTATATAATATAAATATAAGTATAACTCGATATCGCTTATCATATTTTTTGAAATCAAAAGCCATAAGACTTGTTTGGTTATCCACTTAAAATATAATCATTTAATCCTTATGCCTTGTTTGGTAAAACACAATTTGATTTAAGACTTAATAGGCATTATCCCTTGTTTGGTAAAACTGAATTAAACTCCTTTAATTAATTAAATAACTCCCTTATAAAAGGTTATTTGTCACACTTTTATTTAATCAACTAACACATCCTTTTTATTATAAATTCAAATTAAAATATAATAATTCATTTAATCATCACAAACTCTCTAACTTAATAATTAAATTAAATTTGAATATAATAATTAATTTCCTTAATTATTTATTTAACAAATAATTAACCAAATCGAATCAAATTTGAATAATTTTTTATTCAACAATAAACACATCCATTAAATACTTAAATAATTCAATAAATATTTAATATAGCAATTAAAAAAAATTCTAGAATGTTACATGAACAGTAGCCGACTTTAGCCCAATAAACACGAATTTCACCCACTAATAGTAATATTAACACGTACAATTGATACAAAACAATCATAAACATGTTTGTTAACATATAAAAACTAGTTTAATTTCTCAAATTTCATGTTTTCATATAAAAACTCAATTTTTTGATATCTCTTGCAAAAATCATCACTGTAATCTCTATACTTGGCCACATCACTTCATTCAAATTACGTTATGCTCGTTTCTTAATGAACTAGCATAAACAAGCCTCAATTTACAATTTCACATACAATTTGAACACTAAAAATTGTACTTACATAAGCCACATACCAAAATATATACTGTCATTATTTTCTGTTACTTCTAACTGTAATTAGCATACAATTTCTTATCCACAGATAAACTCCAGTATCATAAACAAGTATAATCACAATTACAAATATATATATATATATATATATATATATATATATATATATCCACAATTCATCAATTTGATTTCACAAAACATAAACAAAACTATGCTTGATACACACACACACACACACACACACACATATATATATATATATATATATATATATATATATATATATATTTATACAATACTAAGGTTATGTAAAAATACCTTTAATTTGCTTGCAATCCTTGCTATCACCACTGATAATTACTATGAAATCCTCAGGTTTCCTCTCAAATCTCTCTAAATGTTCTTCTCTCTTTTCTCAGTAACTAGAATGTGTAAAAAGAAAACAACTGATAGCTATAATGCGAAAAAAATAAAACTGCTAATCCTTAATACGCCAAACTTAATAAAATATCAGTTACAAAACTAACGTATATGTTATAAATATATTATATTTATTATTTTAATTTATTTTATTTTAATTCAAAAATTAGAAATCCAAAAGCCATAAGGCTTTGTTTGGCAAAACTCTTTAAATTTTAAAGAATTAATATATTTAAGCCTTGTTTGGCAAAACCACATTAAACTCCTTTATTTTATTTTAATAAACAATTTAGTTTATAATTTATAATTACATCTTATTTGTTTGAATTTCCATATCCAACATTATTCAATAAATTAGTTAAACACCATATTTTAAATAAATTTCCCACTTTATCAAATACCACAAAATTATAACTTCATTATAATTTTATTTGATAATTTAATATACCATTTTAAATTACTAATCACAATATAACACCTCATGTTATATTACAAATCTCTAAATTATAAATTAATTGAATTTAGAAATTTATCTAATAAATTTAGATTCACAAATATTTATTAACAACCATCACATCAATAAATATTTATTCAACAATAAACACCTCAAATAAATATTTATATAATTCAATAAATATTTAAAATTACAATTTAAAATTCTAGATCGTTACATCAACAGTATAACAACTGATAGAATATAATAGACAACAAGTTTTAAATCAACAACTGTAGTAGAATAAGCAATCCATTAGAAGAGTCAGTAGAGCATGATATCTACTATCTTCTATGATTTAAAAGTTTATCATCAATTTTATCGCTGAAACTTTACTTTATAAATAATCCACATCACTGAATTATCCATGCACTACGGGCCAAGGATATTCATTAGTATCATGACCACGAATTATCCATGCACTACGGGTTAAGGATATTTGTGTTTTCACCAATGGTCATGAACATGTCAAACAACAATTCATCTTTGCACCCTTGGTCGAAGAGAACGTATGTTCATGATCATATCAACAACTATTGCTGAGACTCAACTTAATAATCCACATCACTTATAACATTACAGGTCATGATTACACCGAATAATCCCTGGTCATAATCACACCAATCAACAGTTCATCTTTGCACCCTTAGCCGAAGATGACTTTCATCACAATATAAACATTAGGATGATGACAATGATATAAGAATTCAATCAAACGAGATCAAGGATAAATATTAAAGATTTTATAATTTAATTTATCCAGAATTCAAGAATATCTAAATTGTCAACATGATACTGCTTTGTAGAATAAAATTCATGAGTAATAATGTATCAAAAATGATTTAGACAGAAAAGAAATTAATTTTTGTCATGAATAGTACCCCGGGTGAATAGTACCCGAGTGAATAGTACCCCACGAATAGTACTTTAAGAATAGGGCCGTGAATAGTACTCTGACATAAAAAGGTTAAAACTTATCAAGAATGCTCAGAATAATATTTCCATGAATAGATACTGGATGAAGTGCAAATATCAAGGATATTCTACTAATTTCATGGAGTATAGAAGCCAAAACTTAACAAAATGAGTGTAAAATTCGAAATCTTTAATGAAATAATATTACTTAAATACTACAGAGTATGGAAGAAAATATTATTTCTTACGAATATTGAACAAAAATAATATCCCTTACAACTGTTGAACGAAAATAATATTCCTTACGAATATTAAACAAAGATAATATTTCTTGCGAATATTGAACGAAATAAAATTTCTTACGAATACGAAAAATAATATCGTAAGTGAATATGAAATAAATAATACCCCTTACCTTAAAAAGGAGAGTATTCCAACTGGTATAGCGGGGATATTCTTGAAGAAAAATTTCACTATTTTCTACACTCAAAGCTTCTTAAAACTCGAAAGAAATACGCTCAATATTATAGAAGAAGAATTCTCTGATTCTGGTGTGATTTTGAATTCTAACTAAGCATCCTATTTATAGGAGAATGGAAGGAGTACTGTTAAGAAAAAAAACTCACGGATGAAATAATTTGAAATTCACGAATACAAAATGCAGAGTCACTAACTGATTGCTGCTGATTACTATCAAAATAATGCAACTTTATAACATATATACATATGTAACCATCACTTTCATCCCCCCCACCATCACAAATCTTCCACCACACACACACACATGCCCTCCCTTCCAAGGCATCTTCCCCCACCCTCTTTTCATTCCATCACACGTGCACACATACTTTTTTTTTTCTCCCGGGTATCTTCCACCATCCACTACATTAATATTACAAACACACACACACACACACACATCACTTTCACCACACTCATCTTAGACTCTCACACACATTTCACTATCACCCACACAAATATCACTATCACACACACACACACACACACACACACACACACACACACTTTCTCTTCTTTTTTCTTCCCACCACCACATTTCTTCTACCTATCACTTTCACTCCTTTTCCACCACTTTCCACTCACACACACACACATTATATATATATATATATATATATATATATATATATATATACCCACCACACACATCACATACATTTATATATATATTCCCTCCCCTTTACATATACTTCCCCCTATTTCCAAAAATCATTTCTTCCACACGTGGGCCCCACCTTTATTATAAAGAATAAATTTCAACCGATTATTTTGAAAAATTGGTAAATGGGGGTCCAAATAATACACCAATATTTACAACAAATACTTCATAAAATCCCCTCTATATTTTTAACAACATTTATTCATCATTATTATTATTCGAAATATTTAACAACCAGATCATTCCTAGGAAAGAGGGGGCTTTCCGATAAGGATTTCTCCTTATTGGCGCGCAATTAGGTGACCAAACCTCTCCTCGATAGAACTTTCTAGACATCGTCAATATTGCAAATAATAATATGAATAACTTTGTCGTCTCAATTATTGATTTTAAAAAAATATTATGCAGCTGATACTGTGACAATAATTGAATCAAATAACGCGAGATACTATGTAGCAATTATTGTAGCAATAATTGAACAAAACTGAGTGACTTCTCATGTAAGCATCAATAATCAATACCGTGTGCTACTATGCAACCACACATATTACTGTACTTTTCACCATAAGGTATTTCAATAGTTTAACGGTAAAACTTTTGCCGTTATTTTTATAAAAAGATATTTCTGTCGTTTTCTCATTTCGACAATAATTCCGTTGTGAGGCCACCAATGATTATGCCGTCGTACAAATATTCCCCGACCAATCGAATATTTTATGACAACTTGCATACTTTGCAAAATTTATAAATACTACCCACAACTATAACATTATATCAAATCCGCACCATAATACTTCAAAAAAATATTTTGAGAAAATTAATCTTTATTCACAGAATTTGGGGTCTTACAAAGGGTGAGCTCAACTAGCCCAGTAAAGAATATTATGACTAAGATAATGCATAACAAATTATCGTTAGCCTTTAATAGTGTTAAACTGATATAATATAATAGATAACAAGTTTAACTGCAGAGGAATAAATAATCCATTAAAAAAGTCAAGTAGAGCATGATATTTACTATCTTATATGATTTAAAAGTTTATCATCAATTTTATCGCTGAGACTCAGCTCAAAAAATAATCCAAATCACTGAATTATACATGCACTACGGGCCAATGATATTCATTATTATCACATCCATGAATCATCCATGCACTATGGGGCAAGGATATTCGTTATTATCACTAATGGTCATGATTATGTCAATAAACAATTCAACTTTGCACCCTTGGCCGAAGAGAACCCATGGTCACGATCATACTAACAACTGTTCATCAATGCACTACGGGCCAATAATGACTTTTACCACATCAATTGTAACATTACAGGTCATGATTATATCGATACATAATTCCTGGTCATAATCACACCAATCAACAGTCTATCTATGCATTACGGGCCAAAAATGACTTTCATCACAATATGAGCATGAGGATGATGACAATGATATAAGAATTCAATTAAATGAGAGCAAGGATAAATTTTAAAGATTTATAATTCAATTTATTTAGAATTTAATAATGTCTAAATTGCCAACATGATACTGCTTTGTGGAGTAAAATTTAAGAATAATATTTACGTATCAAAAATAATTTGGATAGAAAAGAATCAATATTTCGTCGTGAATAGTACCCCGCGAATAGTATTTTGTGAATAGTACCCCATGAATAGTAATATATATATGAATAGTACCGTATGTATAAATAGTGTCGTATGTATGAATAGTACCCATGAATAGTACTCTGGCATGAAAAGCTTAAAATTTAACAAGAATGTTCAGAAAAGTATTCTTGTGAAACGATACTAGATGAAACACAAATTTCAAGGATATTCTACTAATTTCAAGGAGTATAGAAGCAATACTTATCAACATAAGTGTAGAATTAGGAATATGAAATGAAATAATATTACTTACATACTACAGAGTATGAAAGAAAATATTATTTCTTACGAATACTGATCAAAATAATATCCCTTACGACCGTTAAATGAAAATAATATTCCTTACAAATATTAAAAGAAAATAATATTCCTTACAAATATTGAATGAAAATAAAATTCCTTACGAATACGAAAAATAATATTGTAAGCGAATATGAAATAAATAATACCCCTTATCTTAAAAGAAGAGTAATTCTGACTGGTATAGCGGAGATATTCTTGAAGAAAACTTATATTATTTTTTACACTGAAAGCTTCCTTAAACTAAAAAAAATACACTCAATATTACAGAAGAAGAATTCTTTGATTCTGGTGTGATTTTTATTTCTAAACTGAGCATCCTATTTATAGGAGAATGGAATGATACTATTTGAATAAAAATCACGGGTGCATAGTTTAGAAAACTTCACAGACGAATTCGGTGGATTCAATCGATTTTTTTTTGATTTTACAATGCTACACTATGCAGCACTATGCAGTACTATGCAACACTATGAAGTACTATACAAATAATAAAATATAATATATTCTATTTTATATAAAAACAAAACTTATGTATAATATATATACACACACACAACCCACCACACACGACACTCACTTATATATATATATATATTGAATAACTTTCTACCGATTATTTTAAAAAATGAGTAAGTGGGGGTCCATATAATAAGCCAAATGTATAACAAATACTTCATAAAAACCCCCTCTACTTATCTCAATTCACTTCGCTTCTCAAAACACATGTTTTAATAACATTTATTCATCATTAATATTATAACTCGCAATATTAACAACTGCACCATTCCGAGAATGGGGGGGCTTTAGATAAGAACTTCTCTTATTGGTAGCGTAATTAGATGACCAAACCCCTTTCCTTGACAGAACTTTCTAGACATCGTCAATAATACAAATAATAATATGAATAACTTTGTCGTCTCAATTATTAATTTAATATAAAATATAGTGACAATAATTGAATCAATAATGTGAGATACTATGTAGCAATTATTATGGTAATAATTGAATAAAACGGAGTGACTTCTCACGTAAGATATAGTGACAATAATTGAATCAATAATGTGAGATACTGTACAATACTGTGTGCTACTATGCAACCTTGCGTATTACTGTACTATTATCATCGAGTATTTCAAAAGTTAACGATAAAACTTTTGCCGTTATTTTTATAAAAAGTTATTTCTATCATTTTCTAACTCCAAAAATAATTCTATTGTGGGGTCCACCAATGATTGTGCCGTCTTACGAATATTCCCTGATAAAATGAATATTCCCCAACCAATCGAACATTTTATGACAACTTGCTTACTTTCCAAAATTTATAAATATTACCCACAACTATAACATTATAACAAATCCACACCATAATATTCAAAAAGATATTTCGAGAAAATTAATCTTTATTCATAAAAGTTGGGGTCTTACAACCTCCCCTTCTTATGAGATTTTATCCTCGAAATTAGTGTACGTACCTGGTATGTCGAAGAGGTGAGGATACCTTGATCATTTCATTTCAGATTCTAACTCCCAGGTTATTTCCTCAACATCGCGTATATCCTAGGAGCGTAGAATATGTTCATTCTTATTCAAGATTTTAACAGGTACTTCTTCATACGTTAAATCTTCCGCTATTTCATTTGCTTCTAACTCAATAATGTTGTTCGGGTCTTCCACATATTTACGTAACATATATATATATATATATATATATATATATATATATATAAACGTTATAAACACGAGACATACTTGGCGGTAAAGTGTGTCTATAGGCCACAGTTCCTACTCGATCAAGGATTTCAAATAGACCAATAAAATCGAGGGTTGAGATTTCCTCTCTTCTTCGATTCTTGCTTATAAAATAACACATTCTTGTACTTTCTCGAGAGGCTTAAACTTTATCGATTAAAGTCGGTTCTAATTGTATATTCACTATCTTTACGTAGGTTCTTGGAGTTTTTAACTCTATCTCCATCTTTTGTAAGTCGTACAAAATGGGTCTTTGTGTTAATAACGTCACACTCGTAACCGCATATGATTTTCTACTCAATGCGTCAGCTACCACGTTCGTTTTTCCAGGATGGTATTAAATGGTATGGCCGTAATCTTTTAACAGCTCGAGCCTGCATCTTTGGCATATGATACGTTCATTTTGGTTGAAGAAATATTTGAGGATTTTGTATCGGGTTCAAGGTCGATACAAAATTTTATTTCACGCTCTGGGGTAGGCCAGGAAGTTCTTCAGGGAATACGTCAGGAAATTTATTAACAATAAAAATATCATTTAAATATGACATTTTTTGTTTAAATCTGTGACATGGGCTAAGAAAGCTTGACATCCGTTTTTCAATAAATGAGTGGCTTTATGGCTTGATATGACAGTGATTAACTTTAGTGGTTTGGTTGCTTAAATTTGCATAATAGGTTGGTTAGGAATATGAAAGCTAACAACCTTACGAAAATAATAAATTTTAGCATAATGAGTAGTTAACCAATCAATCCCTAAAATCACATCAAATGCAAGTATTTTCAAAGAGATAAGATCGATAGGTAACGTGAGGGTGCCAATTTGAATCAAACAAGATTTATAAACAGTGAATGTAATGAAGGTTTCTCATAATGTAGTTTCAACAGATAAGTTAAAATCTAATTTCTTCGGAGTTAAATTTAAACGTTGAGCGCAAGTAGGAGAAATAAAAGAATGGGTAGAACTGGTATCAATTAAGGTATTGACTTTGTAAGAGTTTATGATTAGCTTACCTGTGATAACTTCGTTCGGGTTCCTCACTTTTTGGGAAGTAACGAAAAGTGCTCTCACTTGAACCACCGACTTTGACTTGTTCGAGATAACCTTTGGTGTCATCATTATTGCTGGAATTGACTTTCGCTATAGGGCATATTCCACCCTCAACTGCTTTATCGTACTCCTGATCCATGATCTGAATCATTAATCTTTGATCTATATTGAATTGGGGTTGAACGCAATGTACAAGGTAATTCAAAACTCGATGTTAGGTTCTCCCAATTGCTGTCCAAAAAGAGAAATACATATCATCTATTTTAGTCTTCTTGGATCAGACTTCTCTTTCTACAATATCAACGCGTCGTGCGGCTTTTACTCATGCATCCTTCATTCTCACTCGTTCAGTTATTTCTTCTTTCAGCTGATCCTTGGCATTTAAATTCTCAAATTCCAGCTTTATTATCTTATACTCTGCCAAAGAGTGCTTCTGTTCAAGCATCACATATCGGGTAACACAATCTTGAATTATTGGATCCCTTTGCTCCACGACCGTCTGCCGTTCTTCAGCCTGCTCTTCTAACTCATGAATATGATTTTTTAGTTCTACATTTTGATCATAAAGTTCTAATAAATTCTCCGCAGGTTCCTCTTCTTCCTCACTCTCAGCTGCTACCTCTGCGACTAGCTCGGGTGCAACTATTAATTCTTCACTCACCACATGGATATCTCTAATTTGTTCTTCGCCTGACATCCTACAATCAATTTTAATAACTTAATTAGTAATCCCTAATAAAATCTTTGTTATAACAACATATTATACTCCAATATTTATTCTTTAAATGAATCTCCTCGATTCATCACTTAAAACTCTATATGAGTTCATCTCTTAATTTTCAGATGTCATTTTAAAATACTGCCACAAAACAAGAGTTAATTGACATACCACATATTATCCCTATATTCTGACCGACCAATTAAATAACAAATAAGCTTAGGTAGGTCATACTAGCGAAGGATTTACCCGTCTCTCCCCTGTAGACACTCAAAATTTTCTACATACATATTACTAACATTACAGGAAGGCAGAATCGTCTTTCAGAGATAACCCTGGAGGATAGCTCAACTTAATCCCGGAAATAATACAGGGAGTTTTAGTACCATCTCAGAGATAACCGTGAGACATCCATTTCAGTCCCAGAATTAACACAGGGAGTTTTAGTTTCAACCTCGGAGATAACCCCGAGGAATGCAATTCAAATACCAGAAATCAAACCGGAGAAGACCCTTTCATCTCAGAGATAACCCCGAGATACTCAGTCTCAGTCCCAGAAAACAACACCAGGAAAGACAGTGTCAACCTCAGAGATAACCCCAAGGAATGCAGTTGTAGTTCCGGAGATGCTCGTTTCAACCTATGTAGTCAGCTTCAACCTCGAAAACAACACTGAGGCACTCAGCTCCAATCCCGGAGATAACCCTGGGAGGTCAGTCACACCTCAGAGATAACTCTGAGGATATTCAACACTTACAATAATCCAATCTCGGAAATAACCCTGAGCAACGTCTGCTTTATTAGCCCAAACCGGAGATAACCCCAGTGAGGGGCAAAATCATCATTTTTCCACCTCGATCCCACATATGTGCCATCTCAACACATTTCAACATACATTCTACACAATAATGTCCCACAAGAACCAAGGAGTTCCAATCCCGAGTGACTACTACGCAAGGCAGCACACCGGATAGAATTTGAAGCCTGAAGACCTAGGGCATGGTCCCATCTTCCTGACTTCGTATAACCTCTAATCCCATATCATTGCATAGCTCTTAACAACACCATTCCAAAATAGGTCTTATACACCTCAATCGGATGCTCGGATTGAAATTCTGAAAGCTCAAATAGACATCACGTTACACGCGTGCACGTGCCGAGAGATTTACCGGACTAAGCGAGCTCGGGGCACTCCATACGCCAGCAGTGTACTGCAGCCCCCCTCTATAAATAGAGGGCTTGGGGTGGCCATTTTGTAAGAGAAAATGGCGAGGAAGCCCTGTCCAATTTGCTCCGTACACACCCTAAACTGAGTGTTTTCTCATTTTAAACACTTGTGAGCTTATATACTATCATATTTTTACCGGTGGGAGCCGAGTATTCATCCATTTAAAGCTATAGAAGTCTTCTTTGGCAGTCCACTATAAGCCTTCTTAACTTCTTAAAGCCTTTCTCTTCTACTGTGCACACACTATTCTTCACATTGAGAGTTGTGTTACGTGAGTATGCCCAGACTTCGGTCCGTGACTTTTATTTCCTTTTGTGTGTGTATATATATATATATATACATTTCTGTCAGGCCTGTAGTTTACTTTGTGGCCTTTTACAATTTTCTTTACATTTAGTCCTGCCTGGAGTTTAATTCGTGGCGGTTGATCGTCTTTTACTGCTTTATTTACATTTCTGATCCCCCATGGAGGTGCTTCATGGTGGTTGATCATGTCTCTATATATATTTATTGCTTTTATATATTTACATTTTCGATCCCCCATGGAGGTGCTTCATGGTGGTTGATCATGTCTCAGATATATATATTTTCTGACTTTTATATATATAATCGCTTCGCTTTTTCATATAAATTGCGGCATCATGTGAGCCTAGGAATCATGTGATCACAGATTCAGTTTGCTAAATCTAGATTCGGTTCCCTTGATGGATATGCTCAGCTGTAAGTAGCTTGTAAATTATTCACAGTGTTTGAATTTCCTTAGATGACTTTCATGCCCATGAGGAGTTTAGCACTGCTTTGTACATTATTAAAATATTTAATAAAATGGAAGTATCAAAGGCCTCAATTACTATTGAGCATAAGGGTTTGAAAAACCTCTTTTACAAAACATCACTGCTATATCTTGTTTAAAACTGAATTTTTACATAAATTCAAACCCTTTGTGTATAGGTGCGAACGAGGCATAGCACTACTTCCAAATAATTGCACATTGACCCATACACACACACACACACACATTTATATAACAATTTAATTGAAAAGTGGCAGTCACCATGGTAACACGGATGTCGGGGGGTGCCTAACATCTTCCATCCGCATAAGCAAGTCCCCGGACCTTAACGAATCTCGGTTTCACAGACCCGTTTAGCAGTGTCACATCACTGGGTCAATGTGCAAACCTTTTCTTGGTTATGTTGGTACAACCATTTAAAAAACTAACTGGCTACTTTTACAGTCCAATCGTTGACATATAAATGTCGGACCTTTTCACAACTTATTTTTTCAAACAAATCTCACCTAACATGAGAACATCAAAAGACAAGAACAAAAAAGGGACAAATAAAAATCCCGACGTCGATAGGTGGCGACTCTGCTGGGGACATTCCAGTAAGAGAACTTAAGCCGCTACTACAAGCTTTTTAAAACTATTGCATGCTTGTGTGTGAATGTTGCATTTACATTTTGACGAATATGTACAGATGCATTTACTTACTGCACTGCAATATATCTATCTATGATATTAGTGCTTCGCACATGTCATCATTCCCATAACGGTGAGACACGTTGTATGTGAATGTATGTTGTGTGGTTCCTCCACCAGGAGGCTATCCTGTCGGTGTTGGATGACTGGACTCGTAGGGAGACTAATTGCAACGAGGCTCAGGAAAGGCACCACCCAAATTTGTTCCAGTTGAAAGACCGGATTAACTTCCTGTCAAGTAAATTGCGATGATCTGGGAACCTTCATGCCAAAAAGCCACGAGAGTAACATAAGCTAGGTCAGCCTCTGATAAACCAAATGCGGAGGAAAGTCTCTTCATGCTTTCCATTTTCAATTACTTGTAAAAACAAGTACTTATAATTTTATTCCATGTCAATCTCTATGTAATGGAAAATATGAAGAATATGTGTACATGCATATTAAGGCTTGACATGCTATCAAATAACACCCGTTTTACAGAATAATACTCCTGAAACGGACATATTATGATAGCATGTAAATATTTATACATTCCCTAAAACTAAACTATGCAAGTTTTTATAGGGAAACAATTGGGCCTGTTACCCATTCAAAGTCTAAAAAGGCCACGAGCCTACAGCCAATTATGTCTTCATCTGACCAGTCTAATCCTGCTCCTGTCTCTCATGAAGAGTTTGACGGATTAAGCAAACAAATTACTGATTTGGCTATTCTGCTTAAAGAACTACACCAGTCTACTCAAGGTTCGCAAATACCTGTATATATAGAATCCTCTACACAAGGAGGAGCCCATGGTTTGGATAAAATAATTCCAGAACTTTAGTTGGATACATCAAACAAAATTCCTGAAAACACTCATCTCAAAGAAGATCCAGACACCAGTGATATCAGGAAAAAAGTCCATCAAATGGAAGAGACCATTCCGCCTATAAAAGGGATTGGAGCACACGGGAGTGTCTGTGTGACGTCCCCAAATTCGGGTATCTTTCAACCCGACATATGGTGCTACACGATACTCATAATCATATTCCATTGAAACCATAACACAATGAATGTATTAACTATCTTCTTATTACAATCATAGTAAAATCGTTTCCCAGGTTCATAAACTGATTACATCATTTGTTATTCATAAGTATAATACATACAACCATTCTAATCTATTACAAGATATTTAACTATCCATCTTAGCCTTACCTTTATCTCTCTTAGAATTCTCAGTTCGTTCGGCTTTAGCTGCAATCATATAATTCACGCAAGAAGTGAGCATAACTAGCTCAACAAGTCTAACAAAGAATAATATCAATACCACATTCGTGACTTATATGATTATCTTATATAACTAAAAAAATAGTCATGAAGTACTACAAAACATTGACTAGTACTTATCAATTCATAACATCAATTACAAAGTATATAATAGCTTAGAAATTCTAAACCGGTCGAAAGACCATGAACATTCTCTTTTCGTTTTCATGCTTGAAAAGGACATCACAACACTAAGGCTGTACATTTGACATTTCTTATGAGCACTTCTAGGTGATGAGCCTATAGTACTCTATGTTGATCAACATTCATCCGTTAAACGTATTTACATTTTAGATTTGTCAAACTCGCGTGCCCATCGAATAAACGATGAAAAATACTTTTGTTTGTTTATAGATAAACTTACCTTTAAATCCGTACCAAATATTTGGCATAAGATAGAGTTATCATTTATATATAGAAAGACACGTACACAAATCAATTTAACTCTTAAGAATAGTCTAGCCGAGTTAAAGATGGCATTGACCCTTTCTTTAAAATCATTTATGCAACTCATTAAATGAATCATAGAAAACTCGGCTAAGACGAAGGTTAGACAAGCGTTAAGAAAACTTGCCTTCAAGCGTCTTTGTATAAAATATTCAACAGTTCTCAGTCTTTACAGTATCTACATGATATAATCATATAGCACACTGTAATTAGTTACAAAACAATCTTATCATATTGCTATTACCAACTTCTTTCTCTTCTATGTCTTAGATGAGATTATTTCATTAATAATGTCAATCCGACTAACTACCCAATTATCTCAGCTTGTTAACATTCGTACTTTATTAACCGAGACTCGATCATTATTGGTGAAGTACCAATGTCGAACACCGTTCATGGTTTACTTATTTATACTTCACGTTTTTCGTTTACTTACTAACAACTTGTGTTCAATTTCTAAGTTCATAATAATATATGTTAATATATATAACATAGGAATGGTTTTAGTATGTACATTAAGTATATAATCTTGGCTTATTGTGGTCTTGAAACATTTGAGTTCAAACCTAACTTTCCTAACATTTTTCCTGTCTTGGTGCTGCGGCGCGACCATTACATGCAATACTAGTGTCTTTGCGCCCTTGATTCTGATGCTGACCCCTCGTCCAAATACGCTACTGACGCGGAAGTTGTATGTGTGAATGGCACTACGGTGCCACTCTTTAGTAGCTCCTATTACTATGCTTGCGCTGCTATGCCGCTTCTAGCAAGCTTTATCTGTGTATGGCTTTGATTTCTTGATTCAATTGTTTGACAGTTAACTTTTTCGACGAACTTCCTGGCTTCATAACTTCTTCGTGATAAGTCCGAATTGGTCTGTTCAAAAGCCCTCAACTCCCATTTTACATACTCCAAGTGTTCATATAAGAATTTTACATTTTCGAATCTATTATCTCGGAATTCACTTTTAAGTTCATTATCGAGCGTTCGTTTATCGTTCTTGAGCGTTCAATACTCGTTTTCTTCGTTCTAAGTCAGAATTCGATGATTCTTGAGTCCACGACTCTTGAATACCTTAACTCACGTGTTGACATTGAAAACCAATATTTCCAAGTCATACGACCACTTTCTACTACTAATCCGGGATTTTTGCGTTTTTAACGTTTAACGTCTAATTCCGTAAAATTCACCATAACTTCGTTACTTGTGTTCTATATGCCAAATCAAATGGAACAACTCCATTGATTCCTTATCTACATCCTAACCAACAAAGATGCACATACCCTATCTATGATGGTTTTCAATTTGTCCATCAACAACTATGTATATCATTCAATATTTTCTACGGTTTAAACTTACATAAACCCTTATGATTTTTTCTTAAACATGACTTATTAATATTTTAATCATTAAAATCCATCCTTATTCCTCCATAAGAGGTATGCTCCACCAATCTACGATTCTTTACGATTAAGGAATCGAAAATTAGAAAAGTTAACGTTTACAAAATTTTACCTCTTCGTTCTTCACGTTCTTGGTAAAACTTGTTATAGTTTGCTTCAAAGTAGAATGATTACTTGTTTTTAGCTCTTTCTCTCTCTCAATATAAGTTAAACAATTCTTGTAAAACCACAAATGACCAACTTAAGCTTTCTTTTATATGCAAACCAAATGGAGGGCATAATGGTCATTGTGTGACCTCCGTACTATTCCCACCTCCCCAACAACTTAGCCACCAAGTAACCACTTTACTTGGTGGCTAAGTAGCCAGCCCACATGATCCATGGGTCATCCCCATGGGTTGCCTTATGGGTTTTACCCATCCAATGACCCATCGATTCGATCTGCGATTTGGTTTCTTGGATCAGGCTTACTTAAACTTAATATTGGGTCTTAACTTGGGCTTGATTACATAATTCATTGGGCTTGATATAATCCAAGTCCAATTGGATGATTCAAAGTCCTTAAACTCTAAGTCCATTAAGAACCAATCGTATTCTACGTGTATAACTCACGTATTCTCTTCGTATAGTACTCGTACAATATTCGTATTGTACGCTGTATTAAATCTTCATACAATACTTGTATACTAAATAGTATCACACTCGTATATCGTATAGATAATCATTTTAATCATTATACGTATATCATTTCCTTCTCAGAAATCATTTTTCCCAACCCTTAGGTTTTAAGTTCGGAGGCAAAAACTTCGTTTGCCATAACTAAAATATTATTAGATATTTCATCTCATCCTCGTATTCTATCATCATGCATTTCTCAGAATTTCAAACTTAAATCCCGAGCAGAAATGGATGAATAGTGTTTTTACGAAAATTTTTCGAGAAACTTTTATTTTTGTCTTAGAAATTCAAAATAATTAATTCCAGCACATAGCCAAAATCCTAACCACATCCGCACATTCTAGGTCATAGAACAACCTTCACATAGCTTATTCACATAAATAATCAATTAAATTTATTTAATTCACATAATCAAATAAAAATTTAATTATCATATAATTCCAATTTTCTTGGGCGTTACATTCTCCCCCCTTATAAGGATTCTGTCCCCAGAATCTCGCTATAATTACATAAACAAATGAGGAAAGTTTTCCTTCATTTTACTTTTGAGTTTCCACGTTGTTTCATCAGCATTGTGGTTCCTCCAAATCACCTTCACCGAAGGTATTATCTTATTTCTCAAAACTTGTTCCTTCCTATCAACAATTTGAACAGAAAGTTCTTCATACATCTTTTCCTACCTGAATAGATTCATACTGTGAGAGCCCCAAATTCGGGTCCTAAATCACCACGAATCTTGTACAATCATTCTATAACTATTGCAAAAGATATAAACATAAATTGTTTATACATTAAACATTACACACTATTCCCCAAGGTCGAGGAACCTTAATTTATACGCAATTCATTATCCTATCTGACATACAAAGATATTATCATACATTACTATTACAAATAAGCTGCACATTTTATCCCAAGCTAAACTTGGGTTTCGCTTTATCTGTAATGTTTATCATGATATAGCAAGGGTGAGCATGAAGATTGCCCGGCAAGTTTAAATTTATTTAAGGACATATCATGATTGAAAGAGTCTGAATAATAAGCTGGCTATAATTCATCAATATAGTTGAGAACTAGCACAAACAAACTTTTGACTGAACAAGTATTAAAAATGAACAAATTTATCTGGATCGAATGGTAATGAAGGTGATCAGCCTTTCATACCTGACTTATACATGAAATATGTATAGAGTATAATTTTACATGGCAATCAGCAATGATTATCCATAAGTATATCTGAATGAAACAACTCTAAGTAAAGTTAAGAAAAACTTGTCTGAACCGTTGATTACCGCTACGCAATTTATATCGCTTTATCCGAAAACCTAATATTAGTAATATAGATCTCCAATATTAGAATAATATCATCACAATATAATACTATTATATATATACATAGAATAACCTAAACACATAACCATATCAGTCTATAAAACACATAAGACTCAGTATCAAGTCAAACTATTGCAGTTTGAGTTGAACCCGACACAAATCTAACATCTCGACGGTCTAGTCGGACAATTCACGAGTTTAAGTTCAATTAAACTCTACCATAACACTTAATAATAATTATCTTAGATAATTTATTCTTAGTCAAAAATATTTTTCATAAGCTCGTAATAATTTTTAAGTAATTATTACCATTTATCATAATTTTTCAATCATTAAAATCATATTTAAATAATTTAAATACCACATAATTCCTTAATCATTAATATTTATTTAATATTAAATATTAATGAAAATCATAACATAATATTAAAATAATTTTATAATGTCACAAAGTATTTTTAATACCTTAAAATCATATTTATATGATTTTTAAACAATTAAATTCATTATCATATAATTGCTATTAATATTAAAATATTAATATTTTCATGGAGAAATATCAAAAGTTATATTTTATAACTTCAAATATTTTTTCTAACTCTTAAATCATTTTTATATGATTTTTAAAGCATTATTTCTAATTTTTCATAATTTATTTAATATATTTATTAAATAAACTAATTACCATTAATATTACTTTATTAATGAATTTCATCATTAAAATATCAAAAGTTATTAAAAATAACTTAAAATATTTTCTTATACCATAATATAATTTTCATGATTTTTCAAGCATTAAAATCATTTTTAAATAATTTATTTAATATTATAATTAAATAAATTAAATACCATTTATATTCCAAAAATATTAAATATTTATGAAATATAATCAAAATAATTAAAAACTAATTTTTAGGCTTTTAAATAATTTTTAAGAATTTATTTTATATTGTTAATAATTAAAAACTAATTTTTTCTATTTTTTAAATTAAATAATTAATTTCTAAATAAACTGTCGTTATAGGGACTTTAGGCGACGAATCTGCTAAAAGTGTTCTTCGTGTTCATGAGCCTATTCCTAGAAATTCTGTTAGTCGCTAAGGTACATAGTTTGACCACAAATAGATCAGTGTTTTTGTTGCTTTCTGGGCTGAAATTTATTTTTAAGTTGTTATACTTATGTAATTCTACCATAGCATACCAAGTTCATGACAATTCTACAACATATCAGAGAGATCTAAGTCTCCAAAAACCTGTCAGACGCTGTTCTTCAATTTTTTGGGTTTTCCAGAAAAGAACAGTCGAGATACCTACTTTGGATCCTTATAGTTTGCATTCTATATCTTGTTTGTGTGATATAAAAGTTCACACTTGTAGTCTTGATGTCAGAGTACAACCTCATAACATCATAGCAACATAACAACATCACCTACACAAGATCTGGGCCGGTCAAACTAGGGGTCAAGAACTGTTCTTGAACATTTCTGGGTTTTCCACAAATTTCTGTGATTCTCTGCAAGATCTGAGTGATCTAATGATTTTAGTATGTAGATCACATGTTAGACAACAACTTTAATACTACAACATGGCTAAAACACTTAAGAGCAGCAAGATCAAAGCCTTGCAAAAACGTTGTCAGACAACAATCTAGGTTCTGGGTTGCCCAAAAACCCATTCCTGTGATCGGTCAATGCAGTTTGACTGCATATATCTCTTAACCTACTCATGATCTGGCCCTGCTTTGAGTTTCAGATCATAGACCACATGACATAGAACCCATCCATAACTTAAAACACATTAAACAATTAATAGATAAAGATCTAGAGGCTCTGACATTAGGCTGTCAGGCCTTATTTTTTCCACATTTCTAGATTTTTATAAACTTCAAAATCGCGCATCTAGATGTTATAGATCCTTGATCTAACAACCTAGATCCCTTATTAACACACTAATACACAACTTTAACCAACAACTTACAACATCTAACATCAAAACACAAGATTTACAAAATTTAGTTTATACCTTTTAGGCTTTGATTCTGATTCTGATCTTTGAATTCTGATCTTGTAATGCTAACACATGATCTTGGCTTTATATTTTACTCTCTCTCACTTCCCATTCCCGAATTTTAGAGAGAGAAGGTCTTGGGAGAAAATGATAACTAAAGTGGTCATTTCTCTCTCTTTAATCTATTCATATGATATGATTCAATGTATTTGTATAACATAGCTGCTGATTTAATTGATATAGGCACATGACTAATATATTTAGTTGTTCAACAACCAATATTTTAGCAAGATTCACACTCCTTCTTAATAAAATACAAAAAGGGCATTAATGTCATTTTGCTTCCAATTTTAATGGTAAATTGGTATTTGATCCAACCCTTAGGGTTAAAACCTAAGGTTTACAAAAATCACATTTAGGATTTCTAAATTAGGTTTTAAAAATAGGAAACTAGTATTTCTAAATTATAATTAGGATTTTGTAATTATATTAAAATTTCGTAATCATAATCCAAGCTTGCTAATTAGGATTAATATTTCCTAATTAAAATTGCTAATTTAGCAATTAAATCCATAATTGTACATTAGGGTTTTTGACAGAATAATTAGGGTTTAAAAATTTGAAATTAGGGTTTGCTAATTAATTAAGCTTTATCCTAATTAATATTATAATTAATATCACTTAAGCATTATAATTATCCTTTAAATTCCCAGATTAGGGTTTCCAATATCTGAATTAGGGTTTCGAATTCCCAGAACTGAAATTAGGATTTCAGAACCGGTTTCTAGGGTTTCTTATCCATTACTAGGGTTTTCTAACTGAACGTCGATATTCGACAATAATATTAGGGTTTGACACTAATAAAATTCATCTGGTCAATCCCTTGACCCTTAACCACATTCTGAACACATAAATGACCATACTCACAGAACATAAACACATATATACTTAATCCTGAATAATTTACCAAAATCCTACACAGAATTTTGAAATCCTCAAAATTCCTTCCCAAAAATATCAAACGCATACACTAATTTTCTGTTTAGGTCTATTATTTGACCTTAAATCCATCATTTAAGATTTTAATAAATTGTCTAAATTCTCGGGTTGTCACATTCACCCCTTCTTCTAAGAATTTTGTCCTCAAAATTCACCTTACTCCTTACACCGTACTACTTACACCATTCATACACATCATCACATGCTACCCAATACACCACTCACATGAGTTAAAATTTTTCAAATTATGTTGAGGGGTCATATAGACCATGAACACATATTTTTAACGGTATTTATACAGCAAAATAATACATTACTTGGTATGTTTACAATCACAAAGAAGGTAAACTACCGTTGCTAGTACGTACTTTAATCATGTCTTGCGAATATTATCGCTATTGAATAATTTTATTCAACCTGCATAGTTCACCTCAGTCTTATCATAGAATTCCGTACCAGCACAATTTGGTTCGGGAAAATTTTCTTAATGAACACTTAGAGTTTTCATAAACATTAGTCTAGCTGAATCAAATAGCGTAGACTCATATCAATAATTCAATTCAATCGAATTATTTAGGTGTAGCCAAACCCCGTTGGCAAATTTAAAATTTTAGAAAATATTTTTGAGAATGACGTTATGATGCCGTACTCTATTAACAGTCCGTTTGAGGATGCCGTCATTGTATGACTTTGTCATAACACATCATACAATAGTGGAACAACGACTTTAGATCAAATTCACACTAAGTATTCCTGTATTTACAACTCCATCAACTTTTTATCATCTCTGCACCAAGTTACATGGTACATGAGTGATAAATAAAATATATTTTGATATTTCAAATCATTTGCGTCTAGCCAAAATAAGTAGCATAGACTATACTTTAAACCGTTCCAAAAATGATTACGAGTATATATATTTTTTAAAAAAGCACATAGTGTGTATTTAGCTTGATATCAAAATTTTGAAGTCTAGCATAGCTAGGAGTTTTGGAAAACTTATGTCTCCACTAATAATCATTTGCTTAACAATCTATCTGTTCCTATAATCCTCAATTCTCCATTTACATACAACTATAACTAGTTCGTTAAACCACACTTATGAGTTCATAAACTTACCACAATCATATGAGTTTAAGAACTTACCCTAGTCAGACCTTTGGCGTCCATTCGCTGAGGGGTGCATAAACATTTCATATAACTATGAGTCAAGAATGTCACATAAGTATGAGTTTTAAGAACTCGTACTTAACCTTATATTCTCTACCTATAACATATCTATCTGTTATATACATGAGATAGGAATCACCCTCTTAACATGCATATAACAAATAGCGTGACACAAACATTTCAATGATTATCAGTGCCAGAAACTAAGTGGTTTTTACACCAAGTACAATTCCCCGCCCACACAAGGAATCATACAACTCAGCTGCTGACATGAGTCCTCAATTGAAATCCCCACCTAATCTTAATTCCCTTCTCAATACGAATTTTATTCAACTCGTATTCATAATCCTTTCCTAAATCTGTACCAATTCATACAACAATCTTGCTGTAAACTTTTTAATCATCAGATTGATTCTTTTCCCTGCTATCACCTTATCAGATCACGGGGTGATCTCATCGTATATATTATGATTCATTTCTATACTATGATCGTTTTGTTTTACGATCTCCTATCACTGAGCTTTTAGTCTTTTAGACTCTATCTATTCACCACTACGGTTTACCTTTATTATTAGAGTTAGGAAACTCCGTATCTTTTTAACTCGCCGAGATTCGTCTTTGAATCTTACCGACCAACTAAATCTATGTGAGTTAGATCTTATCCTAATCACTGCGGTTATTGATCTCAGGTATTCCTACCTAAGATTCATAACCAACAGCTTTGATACCAACTGTGAGAGCCCCAAATCCGGGTCCTAAATCGCCACGAATCTGGTACAATCATTCTATAACTATTGCGGAAGATATAAACATAAATTGTTTATACATTAAACATTACACATTATTCCCCAAGGTCGAGTAACCTTAACTTATACACAATTTATTATCCTATCTGACATACAAAGATATTATCATACATTACTGTTACAAATAAGCTACACATTTTATCCCAAGCTAAACTTGGCTTTATCCTTTCCTGTATCCGAACGTATTCGCCTTATCTGCAATGTTTTCCATGATATAGCAAGGGTGAGCATGAAGATTGCCCAACAAGTTTAAATTTATTTAAGGACATATCATGATTGGAAGAGTCTGAATAATAAGCTGGCTATAATTCATCAATATAGTTGAGAACTAGCACGAATAAACTTTTGACTGAACAAGTATTAAACATGAACAAATTTATTTGGACCGAATTGTAATGAAGGTGATCAGCCTTTCATACCTGACTTATACATGCAATATGTACAGAGTACAATTCTACATGGCAATCATCAATGATTAACCATAAGCATATATGAATGAAATAACTCTAAGTAGAGTTAAGAAAAACTTGCCTGAACCGTTGATTACCGCTACGCAATTTGTATCGTTTTATTCGAAAACCTAATATTAGTAATATAGATCTCCAATATTAGAATAATATCATCACAATATAATACTATTATATATATATATATATATATATAGAGAGAGAGAGAGAGAGAGAGAGAGAGAAAGAGAGAGAGATAATAACCTAAACACATAACACATAACCCTATCAGTCTATAACACACATAAGACTCGGTATCAAGTCAAACTATTGCAGTCTGAGTTGAACCCGATACAAATCTAACATCCCGACGGTCTAGTCGGACAATTCATGAGTTTAAGTTCAATTAAACTCTGTCTTAACACTGAACAATTATATTAGATAATTTATTCTCAGTCAATTTTTTTTTTCATAAGCTCGTAATAATTTTCAAGTAATTATTACCATTTATCATAATTTTTCAATCATTAAAATCGTATTTAAATGAATTAAATACCACATAATTCCTTAATCATTAATATTTATTTAATATTAAATATTAATAAAAATTATAACATAATATTATAATATATTTATAATGCCACAAAGTATTTTTTAATACCTTAAAATCATATTTATATGATTTTTAAACAATTAAATTCATTATCCGATAATTGCTATTAATATTAAAATATTAATATTTTCATGGAAAAATATCAAAAGTTATATTTTATAAATTAAAATATTTTTCTAACCCTTAAATCATTTTTATTTGATTTTTAAAGCATTATTTCTAATTTTCATAATTTATTTAATATATTTATTAAATAAACTAATTAACATTTATATTAATTTATTAATGAATTTCATCACAAAATATCAAAAGTTATTAAAAATAACTTAAAATATTTTCTTATACCATAATATAATTTTTATGATTTTTCAAGCATTAAAATCATTTTTAAATAATTTATTTAATATTATATTTAAATAAATTAAATACCATTTATATTCCAAAAATATTAAATATTTATGAAATATACTCAAAATAATTAAAAACTAATTTTCAAGCTTTTAAATAATTTTAAAGAATTTATTTTGTATTTTTAATAATTAAAACTTATTTTCTATTTTTTTTAATTAAATAATTAATTTCTAAATAAACTGTCATTATAGGGACTTTAGGCGACGATTATTCCGCTATTAAAGTGTTCTTCGTTCTTCTGAACCTCTTGAGCTATTCCCATTTTGTCATAGTTTGACATAGTTCACCACAAATCAGATCGTTGTTCTTGTTGCTTTACTCAATTTGAAATTTGTTTTCAAGTTGTAGTACTTATGTAATACTACCATAGCATACCAAGTTCATGACCATTCTATAACATATCAGAGAGATCTAAGTCTCCAAAAACCTGTCAGACGCTGTTCTTCAATTTCTGTGTTTTCCAGAAATTGAAGAAAAGTCGAGATACCTACTTTAGATCCTTATAGTTTGCATTTTATGTCTTGTTTTTGTGATATAAAAGTTCACACTTGTAGTCTTGATGTCAGAGTACAACCTCATAACATCATAGCAACATAACAACATCACCTACACAAGATCTGGACCGGTCAAACTAGGGGTCAAGAACTGTTCTTGAACATTTCTGGGTTTTCCAGAAATGTTCTTGAACAGTTTGGTCAACGGTTGTTTGACCACAAATTTCTGTGATTCTCTACAAGATCTGAGTGATCTAATGATTTTAGTATGTAGATTACATGTCAGATAACACCTTTAATACAACAACATGGCTAAAACACTTAAGAGCAGCAAGATCAAAGCCTTGCAAAAACGTTGTCAGACAATAATCTGGGTTCTGGGTTTCCCAGAAACCCATTCTTGTGATCGGTCAATGCAATTTGATTGCATATATCTCTTAACCTACTCATTATCTGGCCCTGCTTCGAGTTTCAGATCATAGACCACATGCCTTAGAACACATCCATAACTTAAAACACATTAAACAATTAACAGATAAAGATCTAGAGGCTCTGACATTAGGCTGTCAGGCCTTATTTTTTCAACTTTTCCAGATTTTTATAAACCTCAAAATCGTGAATCTAGATGTTATAGATCCTTGATCTAACAACCCAGATTACTCATTAACACCCTAATACACAACTTTAACCAACAACTTACAACATCTAACATCAAAACACAAGATTTACAAGATTTAGGGTTTTTATACCTTATAGGCTTTTGTGACGCCCCCAAATTTGGATATCTTCCAACCCGACATCTGGTGCTACACGGTACTCATAACTATACAATCATTCCATTGAAATACAACATAATGAATGTAATTACTATCTTCTTATTACAATCAACGTATAATCCTTCCCAGGTTCATAAACCGATTACATCGTTTGTTGTTCGTAATGTATAATACATACAAACATACTAGTCTATTACACGATGGTTAAGTATCCATCTTAGCCTTGCCCTTATCTCTCTTAGCATTCTCAATACGTTCATCCTTAACTACAATCATATAATTCACGCAAGAAGTTAGCATGACAAGCTCAACAAGTTCAACAAAGGATAACAGTAATAACACATTCGTGAATTATATAACAATTCATACATAACTGAACAAATAGTTATGAACAAATACTTTAACATTTCATATCATCAATTCCCAAAGTATAAAGTAGATTAGGAATTCTGAACCGGTCGATAGCCCATGAACAATAGCTTTCTGTTTTCATACTTGAAAAGGATATCACATCACTAAGGCTGTACATCCGCATTACTTACAAGCACTTCTAGGTGATCAGCCTATAGTACTCTATGTTGATCAACACTCATTCGTTAAACGTATTTATGTTTAAGTTTTGGCAAACTCGCGTGCCCATCGAATAATCGATGAAAAATACTTTTGTTTGTTCATAAACAAACCTTACCTTCACATCCGTACCAATTATTTGGCATAGGATAGCGTTAACATTTCTATATAGAAAGATATGACTATAAATCAATCTATATCTTACGAGTAGTCTAGCCGAGTTAAATCTGGCATTGACCCTTTCTTTAAAACTAGTAGTGTAATTCAGTACAATGAATCACATAAAAGTTGACTAACTTGAAAGTTAGACAAGCGTTAAGAAAACTTGCCTTTCAGCGTCTTCAAATAACTTAATCGACTGACCACAACCTTTACAGAATCTACATGATATATTCACATAACACACTGTAATTAGCTAACAAATAATTATTCACATTGTTCCTACCAACTTCTTTCTCTTCTATATTTTGGTTAACTTAATACTATTACTAAAGTCAATTCGACTTATTACCCATCGTCGCGACTTATTAACCAACTGACGTTATTAACCGGACTCTATCATCGTTGATGAAGTACCAACATCGTTCACCGATTACGGTTCATCAACAACACTTTATGCTCTTCATTCATAAATTACTAACATGCATTCAATTCCTAAGTTTCAATAGTATATACATTAGTATAGGAATAGTCTTAATACACTTATGAAGTTTATAAACTTTACTCTTACAGGTCTCTGAACAATTGCAGTTCAAACCTAAGTCATTCAACAATTACTCACACTTTTGCATCATGCGTGAACTTTCTATTCAAGATCAAGGCGTTGCGGCACCAGCTAGCGATTCTAAGTTCCTAGGTCTCATGACATGACACGAGACTTCCTTCTACTAGTGGCGCTGCGGTGCCACTTTCCAAAGAGTTAATTACACTATCTTGGTACAAGTAAATACGACACTTAAAGCACTATCTAGTGGCCATGCAGCTGAAGACCTCAACACCAAATTTTTTTTAACAAATAAAATTTTGGTAAGTTTCTCGGAGCCATAACTTCTACGTTATAAGTCCGATTTGGTCCATTCAAAAGCCTACACGTCATAAATGACATACTCTACGCGTTCATATAGGAATTCAACACTTTCAAATCTGTTAACTCAAAATTCACTATTGAGTTCATTTTCTAAGCGTTCGTAAACGTTAATGAGCGTTTAATATTCGTTTTCTTCGTTTTAAGTCGGAATCCAACGATTCTCAAACCCACGACTCTTAAATACCCTATCTCACGTGTTGACATTGAAAAACAACATTTTCAAGTCTCATGGCAACTTTCGACTACCAATCCAGAATTTCAACGTTTTTGACGTTTTCATCTTATCTCGTTATTCTATCATTACGCGTTTCTCGTAATTTCAAAATAATTCCCCAAGCAAAAATGGATGAATAGTGTTTTTACGGGAATTTCTCGAAAAACATTTATTTTCATCTTGGAAATTCTAAACAATTAATTCTAGCACGTAGCCAGATTACTAACCATATAAACACATCCTAGGTCATAGAACAACCTTCACATAGCTTACTCACAAAATAAACCAAATAAATTCATTTAATTCACATAATCAAATAAAAATTTAATTGTCATAAAAATCCAATTTTCTCGGGCATTACAATCTGTCCCCGTTATAAGGATTCTGTCCCCAGAATCTAGCTTATAATTACATAAACAAATGAGGAAAATCTTTCTTCATTTTACTCTCAAGTTCCCACATTGCTTCTTCAGCATTGTGATTTCTCTATAACACCTTCACTGAAGGTATGACTTTATTTCTTAATACTTGTTCCTTCCTATCAATAATTTGAATTGGAAGTTCTTCATAAGATAAATCTTTCTCTATTTGGATAGATTCATACTCTATTACATGTTTATAGTCCCATTATAAGGATCTAAATGATGTATACACGAAACACATTATGAGTGCGTTCCATTTCTGGAGTTAAAGCTACTTCATAAGCTGCCTCTCCTACCCTTCTTAAAATCTCAAAAGGTCCTACAAACCTTGGAATTAACTTCCCTTTCTTTCCAAAATGTATCTTTCATTTCCAAGGCGATACTTTCAGAAAGATAAAAGATCCTACATCGAATTCTCTCTTCTCTCTGTGAGGATCTGCATACTTCTTCTGCCTATCTTGAGCCGCAACTAATCGATCACATATTATCTTCACCATGTCCGCCGTTTACTGTACCATCTCAGGTCCCAATGTAAAATCCCAAATTTTACGAATAAAGATTTAATTTTCTCGAAATATTTTTTTTCAAAATTATGGTGTGGATTTGAGATAATGTTATAGTTGTGGGTAATATTTATAAATTTTGAAAAGTATGCAAGTTGTTATATAATATTCTTTTGTCGGGGAATATCCGTACGAAGGTACAATCATTGGTGGACCCCACAACGAAATTATTATCGGATTGAGAAAACGATAAAAATATTTTATAAAAATAACGGCGGAAGTTTTACCGTTAACTGTTGAAACACTCGGTGTTAAAAGTACAGGAACACGCGCGGTTGCATAGTAGCACACGGTATTGATTATTGATGCTTACGTGAGAAGTCACTCAGTTTTGTTCAATAATTGCTACAATAATTGTTGCATAGTATCTCACGTTAATTGATTCAATTATTGTTGATATTTTATATATTATTAAATCAATAATTGTGATGACAAAGTTATTAATATTATTATTTGTAATATTAACAATGTCTAGAAGTTTCGCCAAGGAGAGGTTTGGTCACCTAATTGTACGCTAATAGGGAGAAATCCTTATTGGAAAGCCCCCTCTTTCCTGGAAACGACCTGGTCGATTAATATTGTAAATTATAATAATGATGATAAATGTTGTTAAATATATTGAGGTGTCTTTTATGAAGTCACGAAAGTTTATATAAATATATATTATATATATAAATTACATTTTATTAGTATTATTAATGTAATAAAATGTAAAAGCTTTTTATATAAAATGTAATACTTTTATAAAGTTATTTGTTTTATTAGACTATAAATAGAATATATTATATTCTATTATGCATGCGTTGTTTTGCATAGTAAAATCTTTTTATATAAAATGTAATACTTTTATAAAGTTATTTATTTTATTAGACTATAAATAGAATATATTATATTCTATTATGCATAGTGTTTTGCATAGTAAAACTTTTTATATAAAACATAATACTTTTATAAAGTTATTTGTTTTATTAGACTATAAATAGAATATATAATATTCTATTATGCATAAGTGTTTGCATAGTAAAATCTTTTTATATAAAAATGTAATACTTTTATAAAGTTATTCGTTTTATTGGATTATAAATAGAATATATTATATTTTATTTAAAAGATTTTGTTTTATTAGAATATTTTATTAATACCGTATAGTAAATCAATATGGGTCATTCGTTTAAAAGTAAATCAATCTGACCGTTCATGAATTAGTTACTATTCACCCATGCTCCTATAAATAGAAGCTCATTCCTTCATTATTTCTTACGAATTCACTGAAACTCTAGAGAGAGAAACTATAGAGAGAAAGAAGAAAAGTATTCTGCTACTTCACTACTCATATATCCAGTTTCTTCTAAAGTAAGGGATATTATTTATTGTACTCGTAAGGGGTATTATTTCTTTCATATTCATGAAGAGAACTTCTGTTATTCCATTATTTATTATTCTGTTGGAATAACCTGTATATGCGGACTACCCTATACTTGGTGAAATTCTTTTGTTATTCCATTTTTTATTATTATGTTGAATAACTCCGCCTATGCTAATCACCGCATACATGGTGAAATTCTTCTCGTATTCTATTCTTTATTATTCTCGTTGGAACATCCTCGTCTCGTAAGTTTACATGCACGACCGGTTCCGTTATTTATTCTATTGAATATCCCATGCTGCGTGCGCTTACGCATGACCTGGTTCCATTCTTTATTATTCGCCGGAATATCCTCGCCCGTGCGTTTACGCACGACCGTTCCATTATTTATTATTCATTGAATAATAACCCGTGCATGCAAGGCTCTATCGCATGCTCGGTGATTTCTTTTGTTATTCCATTCTTTATTATACTCAGTTGGATAAAGTTTTGACTTATATACTCCATGAAATTAGTTGAATATCCTTGATATTTGTGCTTCATCTAGTATCTTTTCATGGAAATATTCTTCTGAGCATTCTTAAATTTTACTCTACAAAGAAGTATCATGTGGACAATTTGACGTTATTAGTTCCTATATAAATTAATTCTTGAACTTGTTTTATTGAATTCTTATATCATTGTCATCATCCTCATGTTTATATTATGTTGAAAGTCATCTCGTGGCTCAGTAGTGCATAGATGGACTTGGTATGATTATGACTGTGGATTATTCTTAGATAATCATGACCGTAATGTTACAAATGATGTGAAAATAGTCCTTATCGGCCCGTGAATGCATTGATGGACGCTTTTTGGTATGATTATGGCTATGGATTCTCTTCTACCAATGGTGCAAAGATGAATTATTTTATGGCATGATCATGACCATTGATGAATACACGAATATCCTTGGCCGTGAAGTGCATGGATAATTTGTGGTCGTGATACTAATGAATATCCTCGGCAGTAGTGTGGATGATGTGGATTATTTATTGTTTGAGTCTCAAATATAAAAGTGATGAAAACCTTTTAAATCATAAAAGATAGTAGATTTATTCTGTACTTGACATTTTTAATGGATTGCTTGTTCCGCTGCAGTTAAACTTGATATTTGTTATATTTTATCAGTTTAACACTGTTCAAGGCTAACTATAATTTATTTTGCATTATCTTAGTCATAATATTTCTTACTGGGCTAGTTGAGCTCACCCTTTTGCTTTCATTGTTCTCTTCAGGAAATGAGAACGTAGCAGGGACTAGTCGGGGAATAGAGTGACGGTTCAGATGATAACATTAGTAGTCCTCACTATTCTATGAAATAGTGTGATAATAAATGTATTGAGGACTTATTTTGAGTTTGAATACTGTCTAAAAGAAAATATTTGAATTAAAACTCACAGCTCATGTTGTATATTTAAGATTGTATTTATATTCTGTATCATGTATTTGGCGACTCAGAATAAGTGATGTATACCAATTTTGGGGGCGTCACACCCAACATCCGACGTTCACCCACCTCATCCCAACACAATGGAGTTCGGCACTTTCTTTCATACAACGCTTCGTAAGGCGGCATGCCTATACTAGTGTGAAAACTATTGTTGTACGAGAATTCCACTAACGGTAGATACTCATCCTAACTCCCTTTAAAATCCATAACGCAAGATCTTAACATATCTTCAAGCATTTGAATTATCCGTTCACTCTGACCATCCGTCTAAGGATGATACGCCGTACCCAATCTTAAATGCGTTCCCATTTGCTCTTGCACACTCCTTCAAAAGTTTGATGCGAATCATGGATCACGATCTGACACAATCAAAACAGGTACTCCATGTCTGGAAATAATTTCCTTGACATGCAACTTAGCTAACTGATCTAGGTTATACCTAACTCCTATTGGTAGAAAATGAGCTGATTTCGTCAATCGATCCACTATCACCCAAGTAGCATCGTATCCTTTTCTTGTTGTTGGAAGTCCCACCACAAAATCCATTTTGATGTGCTCCCATTTCCACTCTGGAATTTCTAACGGTTGCAATAACCCGCTAGGTCATTGGTGTTCAACCTTAACATTTTGACAAGTTAAGCACCTACTAACATATTTTGCTATCTCTCTTTTCATGTTCGGCCACCAAAAGTTCTGACGAAGGTCTTGATACATCTTCGTACTACCGGGATGTATCGAGTACCTCAAACTATGAGCCTCCATCATTATTTCTTCCTTTACTTCGGAATCATTTGGAACCCAAATTCTTCCTTCAAAACGAAGTAATCCCTCCTTATCGAGGTTATACTTAGTCTTTTCTTCATCTTCTATCCTCTTCTTCATCTGCTTGCATTCCTCGTTACTCAATTGTACTCCCCTAACCCGTTCCACTAGGATCGGTTAGGTTTCCATGTAAAATAACATTTCCACCGCTTCCTCCGGTAACTTAACTTCTAACTCCATTTTGGCCATCGCTGTTATCAACTCATTCTGAGTTGTTAACATTGACAGTTTCTCTCTACCTTCCTACTTAGCGCGATCTACTACTACATTTGCTTTTCCCTTGATGATATAAAATATCACAGTCATAATCTTTTATTAACTCTAACCACCTTCTCTGTCTCATGTTCAACTCCTTCGGTGTAAAGATATATTTCAGACTTTTGTGGTCCGTGTATATCTCACACTTCTCACTATATAGGTAATGCCTCCATATCTTCAAGGAAAAAACTACAGCTGCCAATTCCAGATCATAAGTAAGATATGCCTTCTCATAATCCTTCAATTGACGTGACGCGTACGTAATGACTTTGCCATACTTCATGAGCACGCAACCCAGTCCTTTAAGCGAAGCATCACTATACACTACAAAGTTCCCTGTATCGTCGGGTAAAGACAATACAGGTGCCTCACTTAACCTCTTCTACAACTCCTGAAAACTGTTCTCACATTTTTCAGTCCACACATACTTCACCGACTTTCTTGTCAGATTTGTCAACGGAGTAGCTATTTTAGAAAAATCCAGAATGAACCTTCTATAGTATCCCGCTAACCCCAGAAAACTCCGAACCTCGGTTGGCGTTTTCAGTTGCTCCTACTCATTTACTGCTTCTACTTTTGCTGGATCCACGGAAATGCCATCTTTATCAATAACATGTCCTCGAAACTGCACTCGCACAAGCCAAAATTCACACTTCATGAATTTCGTATACAACCTCTCCTTCCTTAGTGTATCCAACACTATCCTTAAATGTTCTGCATGATCTTCTTGCGTCTTTGAATAGACTAGAATATCATCAATGAACACTATGACGAACTTGTCCAAATACTGTTTGAACACTCTGTTCATCATATCCATAAATGCGGCTGGTGCATTAGTCAACCCAAACGACATCACCAGAAACTCGTAATGACCATAACGAGTCCTAAACGCCGTCTTAGGTACATCCTCCTTTGTCACCTTTAACTGATGATACCCCATGCATAAATCTATCTTAGAGAAATACTTTGCCCCTTTCAACTGATCAAATAGATCATCGATCCTGGGCAACGGGTATTTATTCTTAATCGTTAACTTGTTCAACTCTCGATAGTCGATACAAAGTCTTAACGACCCATCCTTTTTCTTTACAAACAACACCGGTGCTCCCCAAATAGACACACTTGGTTGAATGTACTTTCTATGTAATAGTTCCTGTAATTGAACCATTAACTCCTTCATCTCAACTGGCGCCATTCGATATGGTGCCCTTAAAACTAGTGTCGTACCCGGTAACAGATCAATTACAAACTCAACCTCCCTGTCCGGTGGAATACCCGCTAACTCCTCCAGAAATACATCCGCAAACTCTTGCACTATAGGTATCTGGTCCAAGGATGTTCCCACTCTTTGGGTATCCACAACATGGCACAGATAACCTACCCACCATTTTATCAACATCTTCATAGCTTGCGTCGTTGATAGACAACAAGAGCGTCTCGGTGATTTACTACTGAAGAACACTACCTTAGTTTTCTTAGAAAGCCGAAGGTTCACACTTTTCCTATGACAATCTATTATCGTCTTATGGTTAATCAACCAATCCATACCAAGAATTACATCGAATTCTTTTAACCTTATCGGTACCAAATCTACCGATAACTTATTCCCTCTAATATCTACGCAGCAATCCTTATGAATATGTTCAATGGGGATTATTTCTTCATTTGCTACCTTAACGTCTAAAGGTATTGCTAACTTCTCAGGGATTAAACCTAATCGCTTAGCAAATTCACATGCTATAAAAGAACAAGTAGCACCCGAGTCAAATAACACATAAACATTTATCTCATTGACCGGAATGATACCTGCTACCACATCCATTGATGCAACCGCATCTTGGACAGTCATATTAAACGTAGGAGCTGAGGGTCTACCCACTGATGGTGTTGGTCCAGTAATGGCTAATTTACCACTACTAGAACCCTTATTTCCCTCTAATCCAATGACCCACAAACAAAGTACCCATGATTCTTCTTAGGGTTAGGACAGTTGGGTGACAAATGCCCCTCCTGCCCACAGTTGTAGCAAACTGATTTCCCCTTTAAACAGACTACCATATGAGTCTTTCCGCATATCTTGCATGCCTCCGTCCTATGCTTATGATCTCCCTGCTTTACCCCAGTATTCCCAGGGTTGAAACTCTTTTTCTTTTAGGCAAGTTGCCACTTCCGCTGGCAACTTCTGCCTTATTACCTCGCTCTACCTTACACTTGTTCTCCCGCTCTTTGTGGTACTGAGACAATGCCTCACCACCACCTTCAACTATAATATCTTTTTCTAGAATGGTCCCATAGGAAGCACTCTGAAAAACCGATATCTTACTATAGAGCCAGGGTTTTAAGCCCTGCTCAAACCTGCGCGCCTTCCTCTCTTCCGTGTCCACCTGATGTGGGGAAAACCTCGCCAATTCATTGAATTTGGCAGCTTACTGGGGAATTGTCATATCCCCCTGCTTAAGTTCTAAGAACTGAATCTCCATCCTACCTTGCATACTAGCAGGGAAGTAGTTCTCGAAGAACACGTTCTTAAACTGTTCCCACGTAACAACTTCTGTCCTAGCCCCACCCTGGTGAGCCTCCCACCAGTAGTTGGCTTCTCCCTTCATCATGTAAGTCGCAAAAGAAGTCTTTTGCGCCTCACCTACGTTTGTTATCCCAAATGCCTTTTCAATCTCCTTTACCCATGTCTGGGCCTCTAGTGGGTCCGTCGTTCCTCAGAACTCTAGAGGACCCACACTCTTAAATTCCTTAAAGGTAGTTGTTCTTACTACCCCAAGAGCTACAGGAATCCCTCCCCCAACTTAGTTAAATGCAGCCGTTAATAAATTAACAAACTCTTGCATAGGGTTATTAGGACCCCCCTGATTCTCATTATGAGACTCGGCCTCTTGGTTACGTTGTCTCCTTCTTGGTGGCATAATTCTGATTAAATAAATAAAGTTTCGTTATTATCTATTTAACTACTTGGTTATCATTTTCAAATAAAAACCCATACCACAACAAGCACATTAAATAAAACTTCATTATATAAATATGCTTTCACTGTCAAAACTATTTACATCATGTTCCTTTAGCCAAAAAGCTATTACATACTATCCCGCGATTGACTTCTACAAAATTGGGATTTACAAAAAGACTACCCTTTAATTATACAAAAGAGGGTTTTACGTCATTACTTATACACAAAAAGATCTAACGATCTACTAACACTGTCGTACAACATTCTCATATTTCTGATTTGCCAGTATCGGCACAATATCTCGACTTATGGTATTTTGAGTCTGTCCGGACTCAATGGAATAACAAGCAATTTTCAGCTTGAAATCCTCATGAACGCATTCATGGATGTAAGACATCCTAGCTATTTTCTGGTCTTTTTCAACCAGTTTCTTTCGAAGCTCTACAGCCTCTTCCTTATAATCTCTTGCCTTATCCGTCATAAGCACTTTCTCGTCGTGCTCTGACTCAAAATCTGCCTCTGCAGATTCCTTCGCCTCATATAGGGCAGTTATCTCCTCGTTATGTGTCTGAACTACAGTGCGCAGTTGCACATTCCTATCCAACACAGCCAGATACAATGATCTCATGGCATCCGGAGGTGTTGGTTCCTGAGTAGGTACCACCATATTAATCGATGTCACCTCCATCTCCTCCTCCACGTCAATCATCATGTTAAGATATGACGCTATTCCCATTTTCTCTTTAGAGTATTCCTCCTCAGAGATGTATTCCTCAATATCTAAGTCTTCTAGAACCACTAACGGTACCTCCACCACGGGCATTGGTAATATCTGCACTTGGTTCATCGACTCCTCACTTATTACTTCAATGTCTCTAAACATCAAGCTATCGTTTGACATCTACAAAACATATAACACATTGATTAGTACATAATACACAATAGTATAAGCACAAATCACATTTAATTTATTTAAGATTAATTTCTATCTTTTAAATCTTTCGGTACTGAGTTATCTCAATACCTTATTAATTCAATTGACTTGAATTTCATTCTTCGGACTTTACCTTCCTTACGAGGTTATTAGCCTAAGGTTTCCCCCCCTTAAGTTTTATAACCTAATGCTTTGATACCAACCTGTGACGCCACCAAATTCGGGTATCTTCCAATCCGACATCTGGTGCTACACGGTACTCATAAATATACAATCATTCCATTGAAATACAACATAATGAATGTAATTACTATCTTCTTATTACAATCAAAGTATAATCCTTCCCAGGTTCATAAACCAATTACATCGTTTGTTGTTCATAATGTATAATACATACAAACATACTAGTCTATTACACGATGGTTAAGTATCCATCTTAGCCTTGCCCTTATCTCTTTTAGCATTCTCAGTACGTTCATCCTTAACTGCAATCATATAATTCACGCAAAAAGTGAGCATGACAAGCTCAACAAGTTCAACAAAGGATAACAGTAATAACACATTCGTGAATTATATAACAATTCATATATAACTGAACAAATAGTTATGAAGTATTATGAAACAATAATACTTTAACATTTCATATCATCAATTCCCAAAGTATAGAGTAGATTAGGAATTCGAACCTATTCGATGAACCATGAACAATAGCTTTCGCTTTTCATACTTAAAAGGATATCACAAAGACTAAGGTCAGACATCCGCATTACTTACGAAAGACTTCTAGGTGATCAACCTATAGTACTCTATGTTGATCAACACTAATTCGTTAAACGTATTTACGTTTAAGTTTTGGCAAACTTGTGTGCTCATCGAATAATCGATGACAAATACTTTTGTTTGTTCATAGACAAACCTTACCTTCACATCCGTACCAATTACTTGGCATAGGATAGCGTTAACATTTCTATATAGAAAGATATGAATATAAATCAATCTATATCTTACAAGTAGTCTAGCCGAGTTAATCAACTGCATCAATTTCTTTTAAAACTAGTCGTGTAATTCAGTACAATGAATCACATAAAACTTGACTAACTTGAAAGTTAGACAAGCGTTAAGAAAACATGCCTTTCAGCGTCTTTAAATAACTTAATCGACTGACCACAGCCTTTACAGAATCTACATGATATATTCACATAGCATACTGTAATTAGCTACCAAACAATTATTCACATTGTTCCTACCAACTTCTTTCTCTTCTATATTTTAGTAAACTTAATATCATTACTAAAGTCAATTCGACTTATTACCCTTCATCCCGTCTTATTAACCAATTGACGTTATTAACCGGACTCTATCATAGATGGTGAAGTACCAACATCGTTCACCGATTATGGTTCATCGACAACACTTTATGCTCTTCATTCATAAATTACTAACATGCATTCAATTCATAAGTTTTAATACCATTTAGTATAGGTAGTATAGGAATAATCTTAATACACTTATGAAGTGTATAAACTTTACTCTTACAGGTCTCTGAACAATTGCAGTTCAAATCTAAGTCATTCAACAATTTCCACACTTTTGCGTCATGCGTGAACTTTCTATTCAAGACCGGCTATGCACGCTGCTTAGCAGCATTCTGTGTCCCTTGGTCTCTGTATTGCTTGCACATGAGACTTCCTTCTACCAATGGCGCTTACATTTGCCACTTTCTAGTAGCCAATTACACTATGCCACACACATGACGCGACACTTAAAGACTTTAGCATCGTCAGCGGCTGCAACCTGCACCTCAAAGACCGTAAATGTTTTAACAGATAAAATTTTGGTGAGTTTCTCAAAGCCATAACTTCTTCGTTATAAGTCCTATTTGGTCCGTTCAAAAGCCTACACGTCATAAATGACATACTCTACGCGTTCATATAAGAATTTGACACTTTCGAATCCATTAACTCAAAATTCACTATTGAGTTCATTTTCTAAGCGTTCGTAAACGTTAATAAGCGTTCAATGCTCGTTTTCTTCGTTTTAAGTCGAATCCGATGATTCTTGAACCCATGACTCTTAAATAACCTATGTCACGTGTTGACATTGAAAATAATGTTTTCAAGTCTCACGACAACTTTGGACTACCAATCCGGAATTTCAACGTTTTCGACGTTTAACGTCTATTTCCGTGAAATTCGCCATAACTTCGTTACTAAGGTTTTCTAAGCCAAATCACATGGAATACTCCATGAACTTCATATCTACATTCTAACCAAGCAAGATGCACATATTTACGTATTGATGGAGTTTAATTGTTCATCAACAATCAATCTCAATAATCAATGATTTTCATGATTTTAAACTATAACAAACCTTGTGATTTCTATGATTCCATGACTTATAAAGATTGAATCTATAATAATTCATCCTTATTCCACCACACTAGCCATACACCACCCATTTATGATTCTCCATACTAAAAGAAAACCAAAAGAGATGGAATTAGAAATAATGAATATTACCTTAAGAACTCTTAAGAAATCTTGACAAACTCTAAAACCAAGCTTCAAAGTGTATAATTTGGTTGAGTCTAGCTCTCTTTCTCTCTCAAAATATAGGTTGGAAATTTGAAAAACTCTCAAAAGACCAATCCTATCTTTCTATTTATAAGCAAATGAAATGGAGGGTAATTTAGTCATTACACCATCACCTCCTTACTATTTTACACTTTGTCACCAAGTAAAATACTTGGTGACCAAGTGATTGGCTTGCCTTGCACACCAAGTGGCCGTCCCACCTTGCCCATGGGTCATCCCCATGGGTTGCCCCATGGGTTTTACCCATTCGGTGACCCACCGGTTCGATCCACGGTTTGGTTTTCTTGCATTGGGCTTAACCAATCTAATATTGGGCTTTGACTTGGGCATAACACATTAATCCTTTGGCTTACTCATTCAATTGTTTGGGCTAAACATATTCCAAACCAAATGAATTCATATTAAGTCTTAACCTAATTCCATAATACGAATCGTATTCTATACGTACAATTCACGTATTCTTTTCGTATAATACTAGTACGATAATCGTATTGTACTTCGTATTAACTCGTCGTATTATACATAAATACTAAATAGTATCATAATTGTATAACACATGCTTTAACTATAACGTAATTCCTTCTACACATTTCATTTCCTTCTCGGAAATCAATATACTCAACCCTTAGGTTTTAAGTCCGCAGGCGAAAACTTCGTTTGCCATAAATGAAATATTATTAGATATTTCATCTTATCTCGTTATTCTATCATTACGCATTTTTTGAAATTTCAAAATAATTCCCCGAGCAGAAACGGATGAATAGTGTTTTTACGGGAATTTCTCAGAAAACATTTATTTTCGTCTTGGAAATTCTAAATAATTAATTCTAGCAGGTAGACAGATTACTATCCATATAAACACATCCTAGGTCATAAAACGACCTTCACATAGCTTTCTCACAAAATAAACCAAATAAATTTATTTATTCACATAATCAAATAAAAATTTAATTGTCATAAAAATCCGATTTTTTCGGGCGTTACAGCTTTGATTCTGATTCTGATTCTGATTCTTATATTTGAATTCTAATCTTGTAATGCTAACACATGATCTTAGCTTTATATTTTACTCTCTCTCACTTCCCATTCCCGAATTTTATAGAGAGAAGGTCTTGGGAGAAAATGATAACTAAAGTGGTCCTTTCTCTCTCTTTAATCTATTCATATGATATGATTTAATGTATTTGTATAACATAGCTGCTGATTTAATTGATATAGGCACATGGCTGATGTATTTAGTTGTTCAACAACCAATATTTTGGCAAGATTCATACTCCATCTTAATAAAATACAAAAAGGGCATTAATGTCATTTTGCTTCTAATTTTAATGGTAAATTGGTATTTGATCCAACCCTTAGGGTAAAAACCTAAGGTTTACAAAAATCACATTTAGGATTTCTAAATTAGGTTTTAAAAATAGAAAATTAGTATTTCTAAATTATAATTAGGATTTTATAATTATATTAAAATTTCCTAATCATAATCCAAGCTTGCTAATTAGGATTAATATTTCCTAATTAAAATTGCTAATTTAGCAATTAAATCCATAATTGTACATTAGGGTTTCTGATGGAACAATTAGGGTTTAAAAATTAGAAATTAGGGTTTGCTAATTAATTAAGCTTTACCCTAATTAATATTATAATTAATAGCACTTAAGCATTATAATTATCCTTTAAATTCCCAGATTAGGGTTTCCAATCTCCGAATTAGGGTTTCGAATTTCCGAAACTGAAATTAGGGTTTAAGAATCGACTTTTAGGGTTTCTTATCCATTACTAGGGTTTTGTAACTGAACGTCGATATTCGAGAATAATATTAGGGTTTGACACTAATAAAATTCATCTGGTCAATCCCTTGACCCTCAACCACATTCTGAACACAAAAATGACAATACTCACATAACATAAACACATATATACTTAATCCTGAATAATTCACCAAAATCCTACATAGAATTTTGAAATCCTCAAAATTTCTTCCCAAAAATATCAATCGCATACACTGATTTTCTGTCTAGGTCTATTATTTGACCTTAAACCCATCATTTAAGATTTTAATAAATTTTCTAAATTCTCGGGTTGTCACACATACTCTATTACATGTTTATAGTCCGGCTTATAGGGACGCAACACAGACACGTGAAACACATTGTGTATACGTCCCATTTCTGGAGGTAAGGCTACTTCATAAGCTACCTCTCCTACCCTTCTTAAAATCTCAAAAGGTCCTATAAACCTTGGACTTAACTTCCCTTTCTTCCCAAAATGTATCTTCCCTTTCCAAGGCGATACTTTCAGAAAAACATAAGACCCTACTTCAAATTCTATCTTTTCTCTGTGAGGATCAACATACTTCTTCTTCCTATCTTGAGCCGCTACCAATCGAGTACGTATTAGCTTTACCATATCTGCCATCTGTTGTACCATTTCAGGTCCCAACATCCGACGTTCACTTACTTCATCCCAGCATAATGGAGTTCTACACTTTCATCTATACAACGCTTCGTAAGGCGGCATGCCTATACTAGCGAGAAAACTATTATTGTACGCAAATTCTACCAACGGTAGATGTTCGTCCCAACTTCCTTTAAAATCCATAACGCAAGATCTTAACATATCTTCAAGCGTTTGAATTGTCCGTTCACTTTGTCCATCCGTTTGAGGATGATACGCCATACTCAATCTCAACTGCGTTCCTATTTTCTCTTGCAAACTCCTCCAAAAGTTCGATGTGAATCGTGGATCACGATCTGACACAATCGAAATAGGTACTCTATGTCTTGAAATAATTTCTTTGACATACAATTTAGCTAATTATTCTAGATTATACCTAACTCCTATTGGTAGAAAGTGAGCCGATTTCGTCAATCAATCCACTATCACCCAAATAGCATCGTATCCTTTCATTGTTGTTGGAAGTCCCACCACAAAGTCCATTGTGATGTGCTCCCATTTCCACTCTGGAATTTCTAATGATTACAATAACCCACTAGGTCGTTGATGTTCAGCCTTAACTTTCTGACAAGTTAAGCACCTAGTAACATATTCTGCTATCTCCCTTTTCATGTTTGGCCACCAAAAGTTCTGACGAAGGTTTTGATACATCTTTGTACTACCAGGATGTATCGAGTACCTCGAACTATGGGCCTCCAACATTATCTCCTCTTTTAATTCAGAATTATTTGGAACCCAAATTCTTCCTTCAAAACGAAGCAATCCCTCCTTATCGAGGTTATATCTAGTCTTTTCTTCATCTTCCATTCTCTTCTTCATATGTTCACATTCTTCATTGCTTAATTGCACTTCCTTAACCCGTTCCACTATGGTCGGTTGAGTCTCTGTAATAACCCAATATTTTCAATAAGAAATTTTGCGATTTAATTTATTTTTATATAAAGGTGAAAATATTTGCAAAGTAAAGTATATGTATCTATATGATAAATAAAATTATTTATTAAATGTAAATAATTTCTTTTTAGACTTATTGATCATTATAGATTATACTCTTATAATAAATCAATTTTGTAATAAAAATATTTATTATTTATTTTCCATAAAAATATGATTATGGTATATATGATATGATTATTAGGATTGATATGATATGTATTTTATTATATTGGTTAGGTTAATTATTTTAACTTAATTAATGATGGTATGTATGAAGGTTATGTCAAAATATGAATTCAAAATCTAAGTCCGGATTTTGAATAAGGAATGAGAATAATAATACAATATTATTTATATTTCAGTAATATAAATATGCCTGATATGTGTGTAATGTTAATTTGTAGATCAATTATAGTAAAACAGTACAAACCCTAGCATTATTGATAAACTATGGTACAGAAGTCAGTTATGACTATAAGATTTTTTAAGTTGTGTGTTGTAGACACTCAAAATTTTCTACATGCTTGTTACTAACATTACAGGAGGGCAGATTCGTCTTTCGAAGATAACCCTGGAAGACAGCTTACATCCATTCCGGATACTACCGGAAGTGCAGTTCCAACCTGGAACACAAACCGGGAACATCAGTTCCAACCCGGAACACAAACTGGGAACTTCATCTCAAACCCAGAACACACACCGGGAATGTCATTTCCAATATCGAAGATAACGCCGAGGTTTGCAAGATCAAAAGATTGACAACAACACCGGAGAGGACAGTTCTGTCTCGGAGATAACACCGCAACGTTCAATTCCAGTCCCAGAAGCAACACTGGGAGTAGCAACTCCATCCTTTGTGATAGCCCCAAGGGATGCTTTTGCAGTTCCGGCGATAACTTTGAAATTGTTTATTTCAAACACATGCGATCAGCTTCAAACTCAAACCTCTTACCGAGGCAATCATACCTCAGACCCGGAGCTAATAATGGGTAGATAGGTTCTTTCACAGATGACCTTGCGGTATTCAAACACTTGCAGCAGTCCAATCTCAGATGTAACCCTGAGCAACATCTGCTTTCCGCTCAAACCGGCGATAACCCCTGTAAGGAGTCAAAAGCGTCATCTTATCGCCTCAACAAGATGATATCGCGGCATACCAACAAGTAGTCCAATCTCAGATGTAACCCTGAGCAACATCTACTTTCAACTCAAACCGGCGATAACCCCGGTGAGGAGTCAAACATCATCTTATCTCTGCAACACCTACGCGTCATCTCGACACTTCATATATACATACATACAACAATGTCCCACAAGAATCGATGAGTAACAATCCTGAGTGACTATTACGCGTAGCAGTACTTTGGATAGAATTTGAAGCTTGAAGACCATGGGCATAGACCCCGCTTCCTGACTTCGTACAACCTCTAATCCATGTCATTGCGTAACCTCGACACAAGCGGTCCGAAGAATGTAAGACCCCAACTTTTATGAGTAAAGATGAATTTTCTATAAATATCATTTTTGAATATTAGGGAATAAATTTGATATAATGTTATAGTTGTGGGTAATATTTATAAATTTTGCAAAGTAAGCAAGTTGTTATATAATATTCGATTGGTCGGGGAATATTCGTTTTAGCAGGGAATATTTGTACGACGGCACATTCATTGGTGGACCCCACAACGGAATTATTGTCGAATTGAGAAAACGACAAAAATATTTTTATGACAATAAAGGCAGAAGTTTTACTATTAAAACTGTTGAACTACCCGGTAGTAAAACTACAGTAATACGCGTGGTTGCATTGTGGCACACGGTATTGGTTATTGATGCTTACGTGAGAAGTCACTCAGTTTTGTTTAATTATTGCTACAGTATTTGCTGCATAGTGTCTCACGTTATTTGATTCAATTATTGTCAATATTTTATATATTATTAAATCAATAATTGAGAAGACAAAATTTTTAATATTATTATTTGCAATATTAACGATGTCTAGAAGTTCTGTCAAGGAGAGGTTTGGTCACCTAATTGCGCGCCAATAGGGAGAAATCCTTATTGGAAAGCCCCTCTTTCCTGGGAACGACCTGGTCGAATAATATTGTGAATTATAATAATGATGATAAATATTGTTAAAAATATTGAGGGAATTTTTATGAAGTATTTGTTGTATTTATGGACCCCTATTTACCCATTTTTCAATATAGTCGGAAGTAGTTATCTCGGATATATATATGTGTATATATATATATATATATATATATATATAAATTAACTACCCGTGAATCACATTCTTCCCCCACCCCAAAATCAACTAACCTATATATATATATATATATATATATATATATATATATTAATGATGTTGATAAGGGGGGGCCTTAATTATTTTCAAAGACGACAATTGCTAGCTTTATTTGGCAGGTTGTGGGTGGATTTTCAAAGCTTGAATGTTATTGCCAAACTTTTCCAAACATTCAATATTAACTTGTAAAATAGGGTGCTTTCTAATTGGTCGAGCTGTTATATTAGCATGTGTTCTTTTTCCTCATTTGCCAATTCTTTGAGAATGAATACTGATACTTAGCAACCGTGAAGCTGTGATGTTTTGTCTGTGATTTTTAAAAAATAACAGTTGCGTCTGTTTCTTAACAGTACCCCTTCCATTCTCCTATAAATAGGATGCTTAGTTAGAATTGAAAATCACACCAGAAATTCAGAGAAATTCTCTTCTATAATCTTGAGCGTATTTCTTTAGAGCATTAAGAATTTTTGAGCGTAGTGCAAGTTTTCTTCAAGAATATCCTCACCCTACCAGTCGGAATACTCTTCTTTTACGGTAAGGGATATTATTTCTGTTGTATTCATGAAGAGAACTTCTCATTATTCCATTCTTTATTATTCTCGTGGAATAACTCAGATACGCTGCTACCCTATACTTGGTGAAATTCTTCTGTTATTCCATTTGTTATTATTCTGTTGGAATATCCTGTCTGTGCATTTTACGCCGGACCTGGTTCCGTCTTTATTATTTTGTTGGAACATCCTGTTGGTGTGAATTTCGCCTGACCTGGTTCTGTTATTTATTATCTTGTTGGAATAACATGTCTATGCGAAGTACCGCATGCATGGTGATTTCTTTTGTTATTCCATTCTTTATTATACTTTGTTGGTTAAAGTTTTGACTTCTATACTCCATGAAATTAGTGGAATATCCTTGATATTTGCGCTTCATCCAGTATCTTTTCATGGAAATATTCTTCTGAGCATTCTTGAATTTTACTCTATAAAGAAGTATCATGTTGACAATTTGGACATTATTAGTTCCTGAATAAATTAATTCTTGAACTTGTTTTATTGAATTCTTATATCATTGTCATCATCCTCATGTTTATATTTTTTTGAAAGTCATTTGTGGCCTGTAGTTCATAGATGGACTTGGTATGATTATGACCGTGGATTATTCGATTAATCATCATGGCCGTAAGGTTATAAATGATGTGGTAAAAGTCCTCATTGGCTGTGAGTGCATTGATGGATAGTTGTTGGCATGATCATGATCATTGATGAATACACGAATATCCTTGGCCCGTAGTGCATGGATACTTTGTGGTTGTGATACTAATGATTATCCTCGGTCAGAAAAGTGTGGGGGATGATGTGGATTATTTATTGTCGAGTCCCAGCGATAAAAGTGATGAAAAACCTTTTAAATCATAAAAGATAGTAGATTTTATTATCTACTTGACTCTTTTAATGGATTGCTTATTCCGCTGCAGTTAAACTTGATGTCTATTGTTTTTTATCAGTTTAACATTGTTGAAGGCTAATCATAATTTATCCTGCATTATCTTAGTCATAATATTTCTTACTGGGCTAGTTGAGCTCACCCTTTCTTTCACTGTTCTCTTTAGGAAATGAGAATATAGCTGGGACGAGTCGGGGAACGGAGTGACGGTCCAGAAGATAGTATTAGTAGTCCTCACTATTATGTGAAATAGTGTGATAATAAATGTAATGAGGACTTATTCTGAGTTTGTATACTGTCGAGAAGACATGATTGTATTAAAACTCATAGCTCATGTTGTATATTTAAGTTGTATTTGAATTTTTTACCATGTATTTGGTGACTCAAGATGGGTGATGTATACCTATTTTGGGGGCGTCACAAAGAAGGTCAGATATACCTCGTTCGGATGCTCAAATTGAAGTTCTGCAAGTTTGAGCGGATATTACAGTGCATGAGTGCACGTACTATGAGACGACGGGACCCGTGAGGCACGGATGTACCACGACCAAATTAGGTAGAGTACAACCACAACCTGCCGTGAAAATGTACTACTACCATCCGCTCTATATACAAGCCTTGGGGTCAGCCGTTTGAAGAGGAGGAGAGATAGAGAAAAGGCGAGGAAGCCCTGTCCATTTTACTCTACATACACATCTTTTGAGTGTTTCCTCACTTTTAAACACTTGTTAGCTCACATATAGCTATCTTTTATCCGGCGGGAGCAGATCTTTTATCCGGCGGGAGCAGAGTGTTTATCCATTTAAAGTAATAGAAGTCTACTTTGGCAGCCCACTGTAAGCCTTCTCACATTATATAAAGTCTTCTTCTCATATTAGCACACACTATTGTACACGTTAAGAGTCGTGTGAGTGTGTTTTCCTGGACTTCGGTCCGTGGTTTTCATTCCTGTCTGTATATATAGTTATATATATATATGTATATATTTCATATATGGACTAACATTATCGAGTTATGCCTCGATTGAGCCTAGACTTCGGTCTAGAGCGTTTATTGCTTTATATATATATATATAATTGTTGTCAGACATATCTGATGAGCCTGGATTTTACATCCAGAGCATTTAATCGCTTATATATATATATACTTATATATATAATTATTGTCGAAAATATCCGATGAGCCCGGATTCACATCCGGTGCATTTACTGCTTATATATATATTTGTACATATATATATATATATTTATATTTTCTGTCAGGCCTGGAGTTTACTTTGTGGCCTTTTACAGCTTTATTTACATTTTTGTCCTGCCTGGAGTTTACTTCGTGGCAGTTGATCGCTTTTACAGCTTTATTCACATTTCGTCCCACCTGGAGTTTACTTCGCGGTGGTTGATCATGTCTGTATATATATATTTAAAGCTTTTATATATATAACTGCTTACTGCTTTCCATACAAATTGCAGTATCATGTAAGCCTAGGAATCATGTGATCACAGATTCAGTCTACTGAATCTAGATTCGGTTCCCATGATGAACATATTTCTCAGCTGTAAGCAACTTGTACATTATTTTACAAAGGTCGAATTTCCTTGGATGGTCAGTTTTTTGCCCATGAGGAGTTCTACGATCACAGATATTATTTTCTAGAATGCTTCGCATCTCAAAAATAAAAGCAAACAAGCCGAACATTTAAATAATAAAATAGAAGTATGAAAAGGTCTCAATTCCTATTGAGCACAGGGTTTGAAAATCCTCTTTTATAAAACTTCATTGATATATCTTGGTTAAAACTGAATTTTTCTATAAAATTCAAAACTTGTGTATATAGGTGCGAACGAGGCCTCACACTACTTTTAAATAATTGCACATTGATCCACACACACACACACACACACTTTCATATAACAATTTCTTTGAAAAGTGGCGGTCACCATGGTAAGATGGATGTCGGGGGGTGCCTAACACCTTCCCTCCGCTTAATCAAGCCCCCGGACCCTAAATGAATCTCGATTTCACAGACCCGTCTAGCAGTGTCAAAACACTGGGTTAATGTGCAAACCTTTTCGGTTGCGTTGGTGAAACCAATTAAATACACCAACTGGCAACTCTTAAAGTCAAATCGTTGACATTATACATGTCTGACCTTTTTCACTTATTTTTTCAAACAAATATCACATTAACATGAGAACACCAAAGAACAAGTAACGAAAAGGGACACTCAAAAATCCCGACGTCGACAGGTGGCGACTCTGCTGGGGACTCCAGTAAGAGGGCTTAAGCCGCTATTACAAGCTTTTCAAAATTGTTATATGCTTGTGTGTGAATGTTGCATTTACATTTATGATGAATGTGTACGAATGCATCTTAATTACTGCACTGCTAAATATCTATCTGTGATATTAGTGCTTCGTACATGTCATCATTTTGTATAAACGGTGAGACACGTTGTATGTGAATGTTTGTTTTGTGGTCCCTCCACCAAGAGGATATCCTGTCAGTGTTTGACTACTGGACTCGTGGGAAGAATAATTCCCCGGGGCTCAGGAAAGGCACCACTCAGATTCGCTCCAGTTGAACGACCAGATTAATTTCCTATCAAGTAGATTGCGATGATCTGGGAACCTTCATGCCAAAAAGCCGCGAGAGTAACCCTAAGATAGGTCAGCCTCTAATAAACCAAACGCAGAGGAAAGTCTCTTCATACTTTCCATTTTTTAATTACTTGTAAAAGCATTTACTTGTAATTTATTCCATGTTCATCCATATTAATGGAAAATATGAAGAATATCTGTGCATGCATGACATGTTATCAATTAACAACCGGTTTTGCTAAACAAAATTCCTAAACGGACATGTTATGATAACATTTACATTACCCTAAGACTAAATTACTTAAGTCTTTTGTAGGGAAGTAATTGGGCCTATTACCCGCTCAAAATCCAAAAAGGCCACGAGCCTACAACCAATCATGTCTTCTTCTGACCAGTCTAATGCTGTCTCCCAAGAAGAATTTGATAGATTGAGTAAACAAATTGCAGACTTGGCCATTCTACTGAAAGAATTGCACCAGTCCACTCAGGGTACGAAGATACCTACACATACAGAATCCCCTACATAAAGAGGAGTTCAAGGTCTGGAAAAAACAATTCCAGAACCTCAGTTGGATACAACCAACAAAGACCCTGAAAACACCAATCTCAAAGGAGATCCAAACAACGGTGATATAAGGAAGAAGGTCCTTCAAATGGAGGAAACTATTCTTGTTCTCAAAGGGATTGGAACACATGGCAGTGTTTCATATACAGACCTTTGCATATTTCCTGGTGTTCATTATCCAGAGAAATTCAAGTCCCCTGATTTTGAGAAATATGACGGATTAGGGGATCCTTATACACATTTAAAAGTGTTCATTGGAGAACTTGGGTCTTACGCAGAAAATGAAAAGCTCAGAATGCAGCTGTTGTAGAAAAGTCTGACTGGAGAAGCCCGTTCATGGTATACCAGATTAGACAACTCAAAGATCCATAGCTGGGAAGAGCTGGCTCACGCCTTCCTTACTCAATACAGTTTTCAATCTCTGATGGCTCTTGACCGGTACCAAATTACCAAGGTCAAGAAACAGTTTAATGAGTCATTTAGAGAGTACGCTCAAAGGTGGAGGTGCCTTGCTGCTCAAGTTATTCCTTCCATGACGGAATCAGAAATGGTCATGACTTTCATAAATATACAGGAAGCTCCTTTCTATGAAAACATTCTAGCTGGTATTGGCAAACCATTCTTTGAAATGATCAAGCACGGAGAAATGGCTGAGATGGGATTGAAGTCCGGTAATATTCAAGACCTAGCCGCTCTTAAAGCTGTTTCTGAGCACATCCAGTTCGGATCTTATGGAAACAACCCCTGGAAGGTCCATAAAAAGAAAGAGGAGGATGTTTCCTTGATACTACAAGGACAAAAAGGCAATCAAAGCATGCCTATGCAGAGGAGAAACTACTCCCCTTTTCCAGCACAATCTTCAAACCCTCCATTGTCTAAAAGTGGAGAAGTAAAGCGGCCTCGAACGTTCACACCCTTAGGGGACTCACTCGAGAATGTTCTTGCTCTTCTAACTGCTCAGAAGAAAATTACACATCTTCTTCCACCGGCCAACCCTAATGGGAGGGGTTTTAATGCTACTCGGAAGTGTGCTTATCATGCCAGAGCACCTGGACATGATACTCAAGATTGTTGGGCCTTGAAGCATAAGATTTAAGATCTAATAGACAATGGTGAGATCGTGGTCACCAAACCAGATCAACCTCATGTGCAAGACAACCCTCTTCCTCAACACAAAGAAGAAGAGGTCAACATGATCAGTTGGAGCACTGTATAAGGTTCTAATTCTAACGGCGAATCATCCCAACCCATCAAAGACGGTGTTGACAAATGGGATTATGTAAAGTTCCAGTTTACCATGGAACAAAAGATGAAAGCTCTTTCCAAACAAATTGAGCAACTGGTAGAACTGGTGACCCACCAACATCAAGTCACACGCCAATTAATCAGGCAGGAGCATGCCTATCTCCTTCTTTTTGTTATGAATGCCTCCTCACCACCTTCATAAAGCGAAGCTATGGAGGATAAGGTTACGAAGAGAGCAAATGCTAAAGCCCGTCGGGATTTTGCCAATCAGAGGGAATTCACCTATTTGGGCCAATCTATATAGGAGATACTACAGATGTTGATCAACGGAAGAAGAATTACCTTCCTTCTCCCTCCAATAAATCCCCGTTTAGGACGGTTCAATCCTGATGAAATGTGTCAACATCATTCACATTCTCGTGGTCACAACACAGAAGAATGCTGGGCACTCAACCATCTCATTCAGAATCTTATTGATAGCGGTGTCCTGCAAATAGCAGATGATTACACTGTATAACTCAAGGGTGGGAATGCTTATCCTACCAAATGGAAGGGATCGATGAGCGATTATATCCGGTGGATGATGAGATCACAAAGTATTTCCCATACAACCAATTCAACTCAAAGGAGCTGACAATCCTTTGAAAGTAGCCGCACCAGAGCCAATTTCTTTATCTTGCAGACCACAATATCCTGTTATCAGCTTACACAACGTTCCATGGAATTATGGAGAAGCTGAAGGATCCACGTCTCATACTACTACTATAGTGTCGTAGGAAAATCCATTGTATCTTCCTCAACGGGTTATTAAACCTACTTGTGAAGCAAAGGGGAAGTTTCCCATGAAGAAGATTGAAAAATTCCTCCGCACTATGGGCCACAATGAAGCCAAAGTGGTTTTAAGCTTCCAAGAAGCTCCACACCAGATTTCAATACTGGACTTGGTTTTCTCTTCTGAGGATCATCGGAAGATCTTACTGAAGGTTTTAGAAGAAGCCTATTCGCCAAAATTAGTGGACGTGGAAAAATTTCAACATTTGGTTGATCACATTTTCAACAATAATATGTGATATCCTTCACTGATGATGACATACCTCTCGAAGGGACCGGTCATTGCAAGCCATTGCATATTACAGTTTTGTCTTCCTGGTACATGCTAGCTGGAGTTTTGATAGATGGAGGCTCATCTCTAAATATCTGTCCTTATGCCACCTTGGTGAAGATGAATGTCAATCTCAGGCGGATCCAAAGCAGCCATACGATTATCGAGCTTTTTGATGGATCCCGGCGAAATGTCGCTTTTTAAAGATTGAATTGCCAATTGAGATTAGTCCAAATATATTCAATGTATCCTTCCACGTCCTCAAGATAGACTCAGGATACAACCTGCTATTGGGGAGACCATGGATACACATGGCTGGAGCCATTCCCTCCACACTACATCAACAGCTCAAATATATTATCAATAGCAGTCTAGTCACTGTCAACGCTGAGCCGGATTGTCCAGAACAAGGAACTCTACCAATCATCAGCTTGTCAACGCTGAGCCAGATTATCCTGAACAAGGAACTCTACCAATCATCAGCTTCAATTCAGAAGTTGAACCGTCCAGTTTCCATACTTTGGAAGTGAGTAACACGCAATACCATTCTATTGGAGGGCCACTTCCCATACCCAAGATTTCTGCAGAGGTTATGTTGGCCATTCAAGAAATGATATCATTGGGTCATCAACCTGGACAAGGGCTTGGTAAAGATAGGCAGGGTATTAAGCACCCTATTCAAATGTCCAGTCAAATTAGAATAGCCGGACTAGGCTATTCTGCCAATTCCACTCACAGGAATCCTCATAAGCACAAACAGGTTCCTCAAGCTTCCGCCGCACGGAGATTTTCTATACCTTTACCCCATGAGCTAATGCAGTCTCCAATAAAAGTGCCAGCCCATGTTGTGGCCATGCTGTTTCCTAAACCAGTGCCAATCAAAGCTAAAGAGGTGCTGATTCCTGATCCCGAAGCGGAAGGAAAGGAACAAAAACATAAACATGACCTTGCCTTAGTGATGGCAGGCCTACGCGTCATTGTTCATGATGAACATACAAACAGATACACCCAAGACGATGATTGCCCAGATGTCATGGTTATCATTCGGGAAAAAAAGGACAATGATGATCCTTCCATCACTGCAGTCCATTAGGACTTTTCCCTTGATAATTGGAGCATCACTCCATGCATTGGTCAATGAGGGTAAAATGGTCAGAAAAATCCCTCTGCCCTGTAGATAACTTTAATTGCTTTCTTTCCTTTACAGTACTAGCAGTTATTTTATCAAGTACATGCTAACACTTTTGTATGATCGAACAGTTGCATATATTAAGTGAAAGCATCTTTTGTTTCAGGACTCTGAATTTAGATGTGCATGTACTTACTGATGAAGTGCCTTCTCTCCACGAGGACTGTAACTTTGATGCAAAGTTGGACTCAGACTTGATGGACATCCAAGAGGAAATTGAGACACCTCAGGAGATTAAGGAATGGGTCACAGACAAACCCAAACCCAATATTGATCAAACCACTTCTTTCAATATTAGAACCTTAGACAACCCTAAGCTAATCCAAATTGGTTCAGACCTTACCACAAATCAATGGAATGACATGGTTGCACTATTAACCCAATTCTAGGATGTGTTTGCATGGTCTCATGAAGACATGGTGGGTTTGTCCACTGACATTGTTCTTCATCGCCTTCCCATCAAAGAAGGATTCAAGCCGGTCGCAAAAAACTTCAAAGATTGAAACCTGAGTTGAGTTTAAAGGTCAAAGAAGAAATTGTGAAACAATTTCAAGCTGGCATCGTCATGGTGTCTACATATCCGGAGTGGATATCTAACATTGTTCCTGTACCTAAACTAGGGGGAAAGGTGCGTGTCTGCATGGATTACCAGGATTTGAACAAAGCTTGCCTTAAAGATAGCTTTCCAGTGCCCTTTATCCACATTCTTATTGACAATACTTCTCAATGCGGCATGTACTCCTTTCCTGATTGCTTTGCGGGGTACCATCAAATTATGGTTGCTGAGGAAGATCGTGAGAAAACTGCTTTTATCATGCCTTGGGGAACCTTTTGCTATAGACGGTTGTCATTCGGCCTCATCAATGCTGGGGCAACCTATCAGCGAGCTATGATGGCTCTTTTCCATGATTTAATGCACAAAGAGATAAAGATCTACGTGGATGACATCATTGTCAAATCCCGGAAGGAGGATGACCACTTAGACCAGCTCACAAAACTTTTCAACAGGTTGCGTAAGTATAACTTGAAGTTGAATCCTGTCAAGTGCGCCTTTGGTGTTAAGTAAGGCAAGTAGCTAGGTTTCCTAGTCAGCCACAAGGGGATTGAACTGGATCCTACCAAAATCCAGGCCATTAAGGAATTGCCCATTCCTCAGATAGAGAAGGAAATACGGGGATTTTTGGGAAGAATCAACTTCATTAGCAGATTCATTTCTCAACTCACAGCAACCTGTGAGCCAATCTTCAAGTTGTTAAGGAAGAACCCCTCCATGAAATGGAACGTTGAGTGTCAGAAAGCCTTCCTCACAATCAAAGAGTAACTGATTAACACTCCTGTTTTGGTACCTCCCAGGGATGATGTTCCCCTGTTCATGTACCTGTCCATAATTGACAATGCCATGGGCTGTATGCTGGGATAAAAAGATAATAGAGGCCAAGAATGAGCTATCTATTACCTCAGCAAAAGATTCAACATCAGTGAACACAAGTACACTCTGATTGAGAAGACTTGTTGTGCTTTAGCATGGGCTTCCATTAGGTTACAACATTACCTCCATGGTCACACAACCCATCTCATATCCCGAATGGATCCTCTCAAGTATGTGTTCAGTAAGCCCATACTGAATTGTCGACTGTCCAGATGGCAGTTGATCCTACAACAATTTGACATCGTCTATGTGATGCAAAAAGTCATCAAAGGTCGTGGAATTGCGGATCAACCGTCGCCGCACCTGCTGAGGGACTATAAACCCTTGGAAACGAATTTCCCTGATGAAGGGGTAATGACAATTCAACAACAACATCAGTATAATACATACCGTACGTGGAGAATGTATTTTGATGGAGCTGTTAACATAGAAGGCTCTGGAGCTGGAGCGATCCTAATATTCGGTATGGGGAGCGGTATCCGTCGCCACAAATTGCGATTTATGTAAGGCACCAACAACATAGGCGAGTATGAAGGTACATATCATGGGGCTAAAACTTGCCTGCTCAATGGGCATCGGTGATTCTTAACGTCTTTGGGGATTCCGAATTGGTAATCAAGCAATCCACAGGAATCTATCAAACTAATGAATTACATTTGCTGTCTTACCATCGACAAGTTTTATAGATGGCTTTGGAGTTCGAAGAAATCTCCTTTTTAGACATTCCTCATAATAGGAATGATTTTGCAGATGCATTAGCAACGCTGGCCTCCTTGGTTTACATATCGGACAAGGAAAACATGCCAAACATCACGTTACTCTGCAAAGAGCCGCAGTCTATGGGAATTACGTTGGAGAAGTATCAGATGAGCTACCTCCCATCCACAGTCCTTGGTATCAAAGCATCAAGGAGTATCTACGAGATGGATCTACACCCGCTGAGGCGAGCCTAACTGAGAAGAGGCGGATTCATCGATTTGCTATGAAATTCTACCTAAGCAGAGATGCACCCTACAAAAGAGATGCTGGATTAGGTCTCCTCAGATGTCTGGATAAAGACCAAGCTCAGAGACTCATGGATGAGATCCATGGTGGAGTATGTGGCCCTCACATGAGCGGACCCCTACTTGTCAAGAAGATCCTCAGAACGGGGCATTATTGGCTTATACTCAAAACTGACTGTGATGATCACGTCAAGAGGTGCTATCAATGCCAGATTCATGGGAATGCTATCGACGCCCCTCCAAGGGAACTCCAAAATATGAGTTCGCCATGGCCCTTCTCAATGTGGGGAATGGGCGTGATCGGGCCCATCGAGCCCAAAAGCCGATGTGGACATCGATTCATATTCACCATGATCGACTACTTCACCAAATGGGTAGAAGCGACATCCTTCCCGTGGTTACTAAAGAAGTTATCATTGCTTTCATCCGAAAACAATGTCATGTGTCGATATGGACAACCGAGAGGTCATCAGTAATCGAACAATTCTAAGAACCTCAACAACAAAATGATGGAGGAGTTATGCAGAAAATTCCACATCAAACACCTCAACTCCGTCATCTACCATCCAAAGATGAATGGTGTTGTTGTAGCGGCTAAAAAAAACATCAAAAAGATCATGCAGAAAATGTCCGCCAATCATAAAGGATGGCCTGACCTCTTGCCTTTGTTGACTTTATTAGCCAACAGAACTTCCATGCGAACTTCCACTGGGGAAACCCCCTACTCATTAGTCTATGGGATGGAAGCAGTGCTCCCCATAGAGGTGGAAATGGAATCCCTCAGAGTATTGATGGATGCTTAGTTGGGTGAAGACCAATGGGTACAAGACAGGTATCACCAATTGTCTCTAACAGACGAATGGCGATCCGCGACTATCTTCCATGGTCAGTTATATCAGCAAAGGATCGCACGATCCTACAACAAAAAAGTCCGACTACGGAAATTCAAACAACATGACTTGGTTTTGAAGAAGATCATTGACAACCAAGATTAATCTAAGGGAAAATTCGCTCCTAACTGGGAAGGCCTATTTTTTGTCAAGGAAGTATTGACAGAAGCTGCTCTCAGATTGCAGGAAATGGATGGCGATGAATTTCCACAGCTTATCAACTCGGACACCGTGAAACAGTACTATGTCTGAGGTTACCATCAAACAAACATCCTGGTTTTGATCATCAAATCACCAGTCAGTCCGGTTTTGAACCCTTTCTTTTCTACATACTCTTTTGCCCCTCAGGGAAACATGCACTTCAAGCCAACAACCTGGTTTTACCTCAATTCAAACCTTCCCTACAATCTTGGTTATCCTGAAGACGAGATTTAACCTTTCAAAATTTTGGTTATCCTGAAGACGGGATTGAACCTTTCACACTTGTAGTTTATCTTGAAAATGGGATTAAACTTTTCTACGCTTGAAGTTTGTCCTGAGGAAGGGATCAAACTTTTTACACACCTACAATTTATCCCCATTATGGGATTAAACTTCCCTCTCCCTGCAGTATAGCCTGCACATGGGATTCACATTTCTCTTCAGCTGCGATTCGTCTTGAGGGGCGAACTACGTCGACCTAATCTCCTCTTCAATAGGAGTAAGTAGGCAACCATATGCTATATGGCCCGGTCGCAACAACAAAAACTACAAAAACATTTATGCCCTTTCTTCATTACAAAAACAACAAAAACATCTCTACACCTATCTGCCTTTCACAATGAGCGTTGAACCTCCTACACTAGGTTCGAACTACGCATACTTGATCTCCTCTTCAATAGGAGTATGTAGGTAGCCATTTATGGTTCAGTCTAACCCCTACCAGAACAAAAATTCTTGTCACACGGTACTGGGATCATCCTTCAATTCACCACATTTCATCGGTTTCATATCAAAGGGATGGAATTACCCAACCTCTTCTCACAAATAGAAGATTCGGTGACCATCTAAGCTGCGATCGTGCCTCAAAGAGCAATACCAACCCATAAGAGATGGAATTAACTAGGCTTCTCACAAATAGAAGTACTGGCGACCATCTGTGGTGCGGTCAATCTCAGAGAGGAAGAAACCACCCTCCTCACCACTTTTCCGTACAGATACCAGTCCCAAGACACCAAAGATGGTAGGGATTTACAGAAATCAATGATCCGTTCTGAGAGATCTTGCGACATCTCAATGTCCATCTATCAATGATAAGTTCAGAATGCATCAACATCACAAGGCCCTGAAGAAACATGCAAACATCAAGCAAGTATCAAGGCATAACTAAAAGGGAAGTGAATCAAAATATATTTCCCTGCCATACATAATACTGTTTGATATATACATCTGTGTTGTACATGAAAAAATGGCTAAGCTAGTCTGTGCTGGAAAATACAAAGCTATCTACAAATCTGTGTGTATGCGGACTATCAGATTTAACATAACATCCCTCTCTGACGACGGAGGAAGCACTGCAAGCTCCTGCCCAAGGGTATTTACACGAGCTAATAGATTAGAGGCTAACTGCATGGTGGCATAGTTCTCATCAATGTAAGCACTCATGTCAGCAAGACTGACAGTCATCTGGGATCTAACGAAAGTACTATCTGCAATGGCCACATCCCTAGCAGATAAGGCGGCATCCCGCTCCCCAATCAATGCATCCCTGGCTGATCTAGCCTCATCCCTCTCTAATAGAGTGGTATCTTTCTCATCAAGAGTCACAACATCATCGCATCTAGCCTAATCTCTATCATAGGTCATCGATGTAAGCTCTGCTCTAAATCTTGTCTTAATAATCTTGAGTAACAATGGCACTTTCGGGTGGGAGAATCCATCACAAATGGTGGCGACCAAATGATCCAAGTCATCGGTGGGAATAACAGCCTCCTCTATAGACTCCTCATCATCAGAATCAGTCTCCAGCACTGTGGATACTACCGCAGCCGATGTAGTCTCTGTCTCCATCCATGCGGAATACTCTGCAGAACAACTTGGATAACTGTCAAAAAACTTAGCCAGCTCTTGCTGATCCCAACAGGCATATAACCTGGATCCGTCCTCCGCTGACAAACGGTGTGAAGCGAAGCGCTAACTCACTATCCCCTCATAAGGATGAAAATCCTGAAACTGGTCAAACTGACACATCACAGCCAGAGGGTGGTAAGTAATCATGCCCCTCAATCCAACCAGAAGGAGATAATCCATGCCCGGAGCATGAGTAATGAAGCTGTTGGGTGAGCTAAGCCCTGAACACGACAATATAGCAAACGGGGCTCTAATCCCTGCTAGAAAAGCTGACCACGATGCAGCATCTGTGCACTCTGCAGGCTGAAAGGAGTATGACATGGCTATCTCCTGGGTGAAACAAAACCCCTGTATTATCAAGTAAAGTGGTTTTAATTGGTGACCAAGAGATGAATAGTAAGGAGGTGGGTTGGCCTAAAAGTCTAATATGCCCTCACTTTGTTTTTCCTATAAATAAGGGACTTGCTATATTATTTAGTTTGTTCATTATTTCACCAACAACTTATAACTTATTTAGTAGAGAGAAAAAGTAAGAAAAACTAGTCTTTGATAATCCAAGAAGGAAGAAGAAGAACAAAGTTAATCATCATGGGTAAGAATCCAAGACTATTAATCTTCCATCTCTTTAATTATAGTTTGATAGAGAAGTGTTGATTAGTGGAGAATGTGTGATAAGAAGAAATAAGAATGGCTAATCAATGGAATTAAACCTTAATCAGCCATGAACAAGTAATTCATACTTATTTAAGTTATGAACTAATGAAGAATATGTAAAAAATTGTCATATAAATGATTTATTGAAATATGTTTGGTTAAGATGTTAGTATGATGAAATGAATCCATTTGAAACGATGTAAAAATCTCAAGTAACGAAGTTATGGCAGAATTTACGAGATTAGACGATAATCGTCAAAATCGTGAAATTCTCGGAATGGAAGTCAAAAGTTAGCATTGAACTCGGAAACGTTAGTTTTCGATGGAGAATAGTCTAAGTTTGCATTTTAGAGTTGCGGACTCAAAAATGGTCAAATTTTGACTTAGAACGAAGAAATGAGCTATGAACGTTCACGAACGTTTATCGTTTTTGTTAAAATAAACTAATCAGTGAATTCCGAGATAAAAGATTCAAAAGTGAAATATTTTCTAATGAAATCATAGAGCATGTGATTTATGAGCTAACAACTTTTGAACGAGCCAATTTGGATTTATAACGAACAAGTTATGAGCTCGGGAAGTTCATCAAAGCAAAAGTCTGTAAAAATTTCTAAGGCTTAGGGTCAATTGCAAGCGAAACGACGACCCGTAGAGAGTAAAGTTTAAGACGTTGTAGCGCCTGCATCGGACCAACAACTCATCGGAAGTGGCACATGATTACGACCACCAATACTAAGAATGGCACCGCAACGCGATACTTATATAGGGAGCCGGCGCCGCAGCGCCAACACTAGAATGAAGATAGTAAAGAAGGCTTATAAGTGAAGAAAGAAAGTAAATTGATTATGGTAAATTAATTTTCCTTAATTAACTTGAAGTAATATCCGTAATGAGGATTATAACCTCAAGGATTACAACTAAAGGTCGAAGAAAGATTACTTGAACATGAATGTAAAACAATACGATAAACTTGAACCAATGTTAAACAATCTAAGGTATGATTAGATTGAGAAGAAGGGTACGATATAGTAGTAAACATACTTGATTATATATGACCTAATGTGGTATGTTATGTGATCATGTATTGTAGAATCCTTAAAGACTCAAAGAGAAAGTATAATAACTGTAGAATACGCTAAAGGAAAGTGTTCTAACACTTTTCTATGTTCATTCTGGACAAGCTTTGTGATTCATGTATCTTAAGCATGAATTGATGTATGATGAAGTCAAAGCCAATTTCTTTAGCTAGACTTCATATGTTTTTGGATTTCTTATAATCTATCAAATTTTTATCAAAGTTGTCAAGATTTGCCAAACTATTTTGGTATGGTTTTCAAAAAAAGACTGAGTATGCTAAACAAATGTTTTGTCATTAAACAATAGACACGTGAGGTTGCCAAAACTTAAACGTACATACGTTTAAAGAAAGTAGTGTTGTACAACATAGAGTACTATAGGCTGATCACCTAGACGTGCTCGTAAGATATGCCAGACTTACGAAATTGGTGTCAGGTTGTCCTTTTCAAAGAAAGTATGAAATGCTCAAGGTCTTGCACTGCAATTAATGTTTTACTGAATGTTATTCATTGTGAAACGTTTTAAAAAAAAGAGAAGTGCTATTTTGAATTATCGATAGTACTTCATAACTATTGTTCAATTATTGAAGATATACAATTTGTATGTTTCAAGCATGTTGTTTAAATGGAATTGTTTTACTTGCTGAGCTAGTTATGCTCACTCTTGCTTGAACCATATAAATGCAGTTAAGACCGAACGGACCGAAGGATCCGGTAAAGATAAAGGGAAGGCTAAGGCAAACCTATAGATTGCCTTTGTAATAATATAGGTTGAATGTTGTTATGATTTTATATTATGACAAGAACACATGTAATGGTTATAAAGAACCTTGGGTATGGTAATATTGTTTTAGAATATATATAAGACATATTTGTTCTTTTGAGGCTTTTCAATTGAATGTATGTGTGAACTGTAGCACCGTGTAGCACCATATGTCGGGTTGGAAAATATCCGGATTTGGGGGCATCACAAATATCAACCCCAAGAGGATCAAAAGTAGCCATACGATTATCAAAGCTTTTGATGGGCCCTGACGAAATGCCATTGGAGAGATTGAACCTGCCAGTGGAGATTGGTTATATACATTCAGTCTATCCTTTTATGTACTCAAAATATCTACAAGATACGACATGTTTTTGTGAAGACCATGGATTCATATGGCTAGAACCGTGCCTTCCACCCTTCACCAGTAACTCAAATACATTATCAACAATATCCTAGTCACTATTAATACTGAACCAGAATGTCCTGAACAAGGTGATATACCACTCATCAACTTCAACACAGAAGTTGAACCGTTCAGTTTTCATGCCCTGGAGGTGAGCAACAGTCATTACCATCCCATTGAGGTGCCACATATTACACCCAAATTTTTTGTGGAGGTAATGTTGGCCACTCAAGAGATGATGTCATTGGCTCATCAACCTGGACAAGGGTTGGGCAAAGATAATCAGGGCATTAAGCGCCGAATTTAAGTTCCCAATCAAACAGGGATAGCCGGACTAGGCTATACTGCTAGTTCCAGTCAAAGAAATCCTCACAAGCACAAACATATTTCTTCATCTTTAGCCACATGACGATTATCTCCACCTACCGATCCTGAGCTTGTATAGTCTCTGGTAAAGGTTCCAGCCCATGCTATGGCTATGCTATTTCCCAAACCGACACTGGTTACAGCAAAAGAGGTCCTGATTCCTGATCCCAAAGTGGAAGAAAAGGAACAGAGACGTAAACAAGGCATCACCAAGAGTTTGTCTCATCTATGCATCCTTCTACATGATGTGTGACACCCCCAAATCCGGTACTTCTATTTCCACAGGATTTGGTGTTCACTGTACAAACATCATCTATCTATCTACCCATAAATAAATGCAAACAGATAGAAATAAATAATAAAATCTATCCCCTTAGGGGGTTACATCAACTACATAATAAATAAATCCCAGGTTACTCTAACCTTAAATCATCTGTGCGGAAAATATAACCAAATAAGTCTTAAGTAACATCAATTCTAATCATCATTACATAACCACAATAATAAAGCAGTCTTCATTACTTGCTAATCTTGTCCTTGCCTTTACTAGTGGAAGGTTCGTCTGCTCTTTCGTTCTTAACTGCAATGTTATTATTACGCAAGAGTGAGCACGATTGCCCACAAGTATAACAATATAACAACGAATAATAACATGCGAGAGAAATAATAACTTCTGATATAAAGCTCAACTTTTGAATCAAGAATGAATAACAAGAATCAAAAGAATTTCTGAGGGTCATAAGACCTTGAACTATGTCCTAGGTTGTCAAGTGTTTATACTTGAAACCTTTAACAGACATAAGACTATGGACTCTTCTTCTGGTACTTAGGGGTATCAGCCCTTAGTACCATACTGTGCACAATATCTTAACGCTAAAGCGTAAATAATCCCTTATATAGGGTTGTTCATCTCAGTTTGACATTCAAGTCCGCACCAAAGGAAGTTTGGTTTGGATAATTCATCAAGGGATTCTGAAATTTAGAACGCTCATCAACTATGGACTAGTCGAATCAATAAGAGTTCGCTAATCTAACAAGGTTTAACAGTGAATGAATATTTAACTTGAATAACATCTCAAAAGGTATACAATAGAATTATTATTATATAACAACATCATGCTTGAAGGTTAATAAACTTTAATATCCAAGACAGGCTTGATCAATAATAATGAGAACTTGCTCAATATTGAAAGAGGAATTAATCAATCTATATAACGATAACAAGTAAGGTTAGGAAACTTGCTCAACGAAAGTTTAGGGTAAGAAACTTGCTCAACGTAAATGTAGAGTTAGAAAACTTGGTCAATGTAACAAGATAAGGTTTAGAAACTTGCCTCGTGTGTAGATTACACTTAAACAAACTCGTTCTTTGAATTAAATCCTACATACCAATTACGTTCACAATACCGGTCAATAACAACGTACTAACATCATAACTTTACTCTTTGTTTAACTCTAATTCATGACTATACTTAGTACATTATTACACTTGGTGTAAAATTAAGACTTCACGAAAAATAAACTAATTATGCATTCGATCATTCAATCCACACGTAATTGTGTTATGGTCATGTTAAGAATTTATTTTAACATCTCATTATAGGTCTAACAAGTCTTTATAATCATTAGACTAAGTTGCTATCACATTTCCATACTTGTACACTTTTAAAAACTCATTTTGACCGTTCTCGCTAAGTGGTATTTGCTTACCACTTTTTATCTATCTATGCTCTTGGCTGCCATGGTGTGGTGGCGTTATTGAGTGCGGGTGTGCAACCTTCATGCGCGAGTCTCGAGTTCAGAGTTGGCGTCATGGCGCGACACTCCAGATTCTGAATTTCCGATTCATGAAGAACACGAATTTCAAATAAATAAACTCTACGTGATCATTAATTTCACCAATTTAAACATACCCACATGCTAGAATTTATACATAACCATTCCCCAACATATATAGAGTTATTTTAACACATTAAAACACATGATCATAGAATTAGAGCATGTAAATTGGACTGTTCTTGATGTTCTTGAAGTTTTGAACATAAATTCTAAAATTCATCGCCATAGATTCGTTATAAGACCAAATCCAACCATTCAAATTTTGTTTTGTTCATTTTATCATGCATAATCATACACAAGTGGAAATTTTGCAAAACCATTTATGTTTGACATACTAAAGACACGTATAAAGCCATATGGCCATATAACATACTCTGAAATCTTTTACTATATAATTTCATGAAATTGAAGATATGGAAACCCATATAATATATATAAAACATGTTATGATGTTATATATTAACACATAATCACATAATTATTACCCTTTCCAATTACAGAAACTTTACAGAAAACTTAGGCCATATTCATGAAAACTTAAAAAGACGTAAAATAGGAATTTGGGTTGGAGAGAATTACCCAAAGCGTAGAATATAACTTTCAGAAGATGAATTCCCTCTCAATTCTTTACCAATCACACACTAATTACTCAAACTCTCTCTGTCACTTTCTAGACTTTGGAAAATTAATAAAGAAAAGGAAGGGGAAAGCGTATAATAAAGAAGACGTCTGACGAGTTGTGGTCAGTTACCCAGTCATGGGTAACTGTCCTCAACTCCCTCTAAGGCCATGTTTGGCTAGTTAGAATAGGTTTTAAAAATCATTTAATTTAATAAAGCTTTATTATATAGTTTGAGTAATGTCACATCCATTATAAAATAAATCAATGTCTTATTTAATTTATTTAAATAAAATATAATAATTTCTCAATAATTCACATAGTCACATAATTAAAATTCTCATTTAATAATAATATTAAATTATTAAATCTCTAATTAATAATTAAATTAATTAAAATAACATAAGCTTATTAAATATTTCTTTTAATTCAATAAGCTCACATAATCACATACTTGAATAATAAAAATTCTCCACATTAATTTAATAAATATAACACATATAATTAAATTAATCTACCACAATTTCCTCAATTAATTATTTAATCTAATAATTAATTCATCGAAAAATATTTATTCAATCCAATAAATATTAAAATTAAATTATAAAAATCTCGGTTGTCACATGATGAACACACAAATAGATACACTCTAGATGATGATTGTCCCGAAATTATGGTCATTATTCGGGAGAAGGAAGATGATGATAGCCACTTCATCACTGCCGTCCATCAGGATTCACCCTTGACAATTGGAGCAGCACTCTTTGCATTTGTCGCCAAGGGTAAAAAGGGCAGAAACCACCTCTGCCATATAGATATTAATAACTACTTATTGTTTTATATAGTATTAGCAGTTGTTTTGTCTGTACATGATAACACTTTGTATGATTGAATAGTTTCATATATTAAGTGAAAGCATATTTTGTTACAGGACTCTGAATTTAGATGTGCCTGTACTTGCTGATGAGGTGCCTTCTCTCCACAAGGACTGTAACTTTGATGAAAAGTTGGACTCAGACTTGATGGAAATACAAGAGGACATTGAGATCCCTCAGGAGATCAAAGAATGGGTCGAAGACAAACCTAAACCCAACCTTGATCAAACCACTTCATTCAAACTTAGAACCTTAGAAAACCTTGTGCTAATCCATATTGGTTCAGACTTCACTTTAAACTAAAGGAATGACATGGTTGCACTATTAACCCAATTCTAGGATATGTTTGCATGGTCTCACAAAGACATGGTGGGTTTGTCCACTGACATCGTCATCCATCGCCTTCCCATTAAAGAGGGATTTAAGCCAGTCAGGCAAAAGCTCAGGCGATTAAAACCTGAGTGGAGTTTAAAGGTTAAAGAAGAAATTGTGAAAAATTTCAAGCAGGCATCATCATGGTGTCTACATACCCTGAATGGCAATCTAACATAGTCACCGTGCCTAAACCGGGAGGAAAGGTGCGAGTTTGCATGGATTACCAAGATTTGAATAAAGCATGCCTCAAAAATATCTTTCCCGTGCCATTTATCCACATTCTCATTGATAATACTGCTCAATATGACATGTACTCCTTTGCCGACTACTTTGTGGGGTACCATCAAATCATAGCTGCTGAGGAGGATCGTGAGAAAACTACTTTCATCACGCCTTGGGGAACCTTTTGCTATAAACGGTTGTCATTCGGCCTCATTAATGCTGGAGCAACCTATCAGCGAGCTATGATGGCTCTTTTTCATGAATTAATGCACAAAGAGATAAAGATCTATGTGGATGACATCATTGTCAAATCCCGAAGGGAAGATGACCACCTAGACCATCTTAGAAAGCTATTCAACAGGTTACAAAAGTACAACTTGAATTTGAATCCAGCCAAGTGCGCCTTTGGCGTTAAATCAGGCAAGTTGCTAGGATTCCTAGTCAGCCACAAAGGGATTGAGCTGGATCCCACAAAAATCTAGGCCATTACAGAAATGCCCATTCCTCAGAAAGAGAAGGAAATACGGGGATTTTTGGGAAGAATCAAATTCATTAGCAGGTTCATTTCTCACCTCATAGCAACCTGTGAGCCTATCTTCAAATTGTTAAGGAAGAACTCCTCTATGAAATGGAACGATGAGTGTCAAAAAGCCTTCCTTACAATCAAAGAGCAGCTGGTTAACGCTCATGTCTTGGTACCACCTAGGGATGATGTTCCCCTGTTCATGTACCTGTCCATTAATGATAATGCCATGGGCTGCATGCTAAGACAAAAAGATGATAGAGGCTAAGAGCTAGCTATCTACTACCTCAGAAAAAGATTCAGCAGCAGTGAACACAAGTACACTCTGATTGAGAAGACTTGTTGTGCTTTAGCATGGGCTTCCATGTGGTTACATCATTACCTCTATGGTCATACAACCCATCTCATATCCCGCGTGGATCCTCTCAAGTACGTGTTCAGTAAACCCATATTGAATTGTCGGTTGTCAAGATGGAAGTTGATCCTATAACAATTTGACATCGTCTACATAACATAAAATTCCATTAAAGGTCAAGGAATTGTGGATCAACTGGCCACCGCACCTGCAGGGGATTTCAAACCCTTGGAAACATACTTCCCCGGTGAAGGGGTAATGACAATGCAGCAACACCATCAATACAATGCATGCTGTACATGGAAAATTTATTTTGATGGAGCTGTAAATATGGAATGTTCTGGAGCTGGAGTAGTTCTAGTATCCAGTACGGGGAAGCAGTATCCCGTCGCCATCAAATTGCAGTTTGTCAGCAACAACAACATAACTGAGTATGAAGGCTGTATTATGTGACTCAAACTTGCCCAATCAATGAGTATCAGGTGGTTAACTGTCTTTGGGGATTCAGAATTGGTAATTAAACAAACCACAAGAATATATAACACCAAAGAACTACATTTGCTGCCTTACAATCGGCAAGTTCTACAGATGGCTTCGGAGTTTGAAGAGGTAAACTTCCTCCATATTCCTCGGAATAGGAATGATTTTGAGGATGCGCTAGCAACTTTGGCCTCCTTAATTCACATACCTGACAAGGAAAACATGCCAAGCATCCCACTTACCCTGCAAAAGGCTCCGACCTATGGGAATTTCATTAGAGAAGTATCGGATGGGCTACCTCCCATCCAACACCCTTGGTATCAGCACACCAAGGAGTACTTACGAGATGGATCTACACCCGCTGAGGCGGATCCATCGACTGGCTATGAAGTTCTACATGAGCGGAGATGCACTCTACAAAATAGATGCAGGACTAGGTCTCCTCAGATGTCTGGATAAGGACCAAACTCAGAGGCTCATTGATGAAATCCATGGTGGAGTATGTGGCCCACACGTGAGCGGCCCTCTACTTGTTAAAAAGATCCTCAGAACAGGGCACTACTGGCTCTCGCTCAAGGCTGACTGTGATGACCACGCCAAGAGATGCTACCAATGCCAAATTCATGGGAATGCTATCCACACCCCTCCGAGGGAACTCCAGAATATGAGTTCACTTTGGCCCTTCTCAATATGGGGAATGGATATGATCGGGCCCATCGAGCCCAAAGCCAGTAATGGGCATCAATTTATCTTCACCATGATCGACTACTTCACCAAATGAGTAGAATCAGCCTCCTTCCCAAGGGTTACTAAAGAAGTCATCATTGCTTTCATCTGAAATAATGTCATTTGTTGATATGGACAACCAGAGGTGATTGTGTAAGACAATGCTAAGAACTTAAACAACAAAATGATGGAGGAGTTATGTAGTCAATTCCACATCAAAAACGTTAACTCCATTATCTATCGTCTAAAGATGAATGATAATGTTGAAGCGGCAAATAAGAACATCAAGAAGATCATGCAAAAGATGTCTGCTAATCGTAAAGGATGGCCTGACCTCTTGCCTCTGACTCTATTAGCCTATAAAACTTCAATGCGCACTTCCATTGGGGCAACCCCCTACTCATTAACCTATGGGATGGAAGCAGTACTTCCCATAGAGGTAGAAATGGAATCTCTCAGAGTGTTGATAGACGCTCAGCTGGATAAAAACTAATGGTTACAAGACAAAGATCACCAATTGTCTCTAATAGACGAAAGAGGAAGCGATGCTATCTTCCATGGTAAATTATACCAACAAAGGATCGCTAGATCCTATAATAGAAAAGTTCGGTTATGGCAGTTTAAACAACATGACTTGGTTTTGAAGAAGATCATTAACAACCAAGATCAGTAAAAGGGAAAATTCGCTCTGAACTGGGAAGGCCCGTTTATTGTCAAGGAGGTATTGACAGGAGGTGCTCTCAGATTATAGGAAATAGATGGCGACGAATTTCCACAGCTCATCAACTCAAACACCGTGAAACGGTACTATGTTTGAAGTTACCATCAAGCAACCACCCTAGTTTTGGATCACCAGACCCCAGTCATTTCAAGTTTTCTAACCCTTTCTACACACAACCTTTCTTCACACCCAATTTCCCCATCAGGGAAACACACTCTTCAAGCCAGCAACCTAGTTTTGAATCATCAGATCCCTCACTTCATACCTCTTTTACACAACTTCGGTTATCATAACAGGGATTAAACCCTTCCCCTGCAGTTTGTCCTAAACATGGGATCAAACTTTTTCACACCCGTAGTTTATCCTGAACATGGGATCAAATCTTTTCGCACCTGCAGTTTGTCCTGAACATAAGATCAAACTTTTCCTCCATAGTTTGTCCTGAACATGGGATAAAACTTTTTCGACTTCAAATCGTCCTGAACAAGGGGTGAACTACGTCGACTTGATCTCCCTGATACCTAGGAGTATGTAGGCAACCATTTTATATGGCCCGGTCACAATAAAAATAAAAACAACAAAAACAACAAAAACATTTCTACACCCTTCTATACAAACAAAAATCACAAAAACTTTCCTACACTTTCTACCCCTTCACATACAGCGTTCAACCTCTTACACCAGATTCAAACTACGCAGACCTGGTCTCCTCTTCAATAAGTGTACGTAGGCAACCATTCATGGTTCAGTCTAACCCCCTACCAAAACACAAACACTTGTCAAGAGTACTGGGATCAAACTTCAATCCACCATATTTCATCGGCTTTAGACCAAAGGGATGGAACTACTTGCCCTCCCCATAAATGGGAGAGTTGGCGACTATCTAAGCTGCGGTTGATTCCTAAAAGAGCAACACAAATCCATAAGAGATGGCACTAACTGGGCTCCTCTTAAATAGGAGTACTGACGACCATCTGTGGTGCGGTATATCTCAGAAAGGAAAGCCATACTCCTCTCCACATCTAAATAAAGAAACCAGTCCCAAGACACCGAAGAAGGTAGGGATACACACAGATCAATGATCCATTTTGAAAGATCCTGCGATGTCTCAATGTCCGTCCATCAAGGATGAGTTCAGAATACATCAATATCACAAGCCCTGAAGAAGCAGGTAAAATATCAAGCAAGTATCCAGGCATAAATAAAAGGGAAGCGAATCAAAATATATTTCCCTGCCATATATAATGTTGTTTGATATATACAATTTGAACTGTACATGACCAAATGGCTAAGCTAGTCTATGCAAAAAAATATAAGTCTATCTATAGATCGTTGTATATATGGGCTATCAGATCTAACATAGCATCTCTCTCAGTGGAAGTGGGTAATGTTGTGGTCTTCTGCATCAACATGTCTATGCATGCCAACAAACCTGAGGCCAACTACATGGTGACATGATGCTCATCAATATATGCACTCATATCGACAATCATACCAGTAGTAAGGGATCTCACTGCAGTACTATCTGTAATGGCCACATCTCGGGCAGATATAGTAGCATCCCTCTCAATAATCAATGCATCTCTGGATGATATAGCCTCATCCCACTCCTCAATAACGATATCTCTTTGAGCTACAACCTCATCTTTCTCCAATAAAATGGTGTCTCTCCCATCAAGAGTTGTTAACATCAAGGCCCTAGCCTGATCTCTCTCAAAGGTCATCAGATGAAGACTCTGCTCTAAATATTGTGCTGAATGCTGAATTATAATAGCACTTGTACTGGGAGAATCTGCAAGAGCTTCTGGCAACCCAGTGAATAGCTCCTCCTCGGTGGGAATATCAATGTCCTCCATGGGCTCCCCATCATCGGAATCAATCCCCGACACTGTGGATACTACCACAGCCGATGTTGTCTTTGCCTCCATCCATGGAGAATACTCTGTCGAACAGCTCGGATGGCTAACAAGAAACTCAGCTACCTCACGCTAATCCCAACAGGCATATAACCTGGATCTGTCCTCTGATGACAAGTGGTGGGAGGCCAAACGCTGACTCAATGCCCCCTCAAAAGGATGGAAATCCTGGAACTGGTCAAACTAACACATTATAGACAGTGGGTGGTAAGTAGTCATGCCCCTCAATCCAGCTTGAGGTAGATAATCCATGCTCAGGGCATGAGTGATGAAGCTGTAAGGTGAATTAAGCCCTATACATGATAATATATCAAATTGATCTCCGATCCCTGACAGGAAAACGGACCAAGATACAAGATCTGTACACTCCGCTTGCTGAAAGGAGTACGACATGGCTATCTCATGGGTAAAACAATACCCGTGCTGTCTAAAAGTGCCAATCGGTCTCAAGTGTGACATAAACCACACATACAACATGACTGAGCTACATGTGAATACCCTTGTACGGTAGGTACTGCAATATATAGTTGATCTCATCGTATCTGCTACAATCATCGGCAAAATTGTGTGACCCTCCCTGAGAGCTCTCATTGCTATAATGATGCCAATGTCTAACTCATCCATGTACTATGGAATGTATACATATGACAACATGCACAGTAGCAGTACATCTACTCTAGCTAAATGCCAATGATCCTCTAGAATGGTAAATTCTTCGGAGTGCCGTGTATAGCTATCCTCTAAGCCTAATCTATCAATCAGAAAATGTTGGGATACCACGTGGCCGGATGTGAACTCATCCTGCATAACTCTACGCCTCAGCACGATAAGGGTCATAAATGGTCAGTTTATGTTGCCGATAGCCATCCACGCGTAAGGTCTGTCCAGCGGCAGCGCCGTCAACCGTGTATACTCCTCTAAAGAAGGAGTCAACTCATGGATACCAAACCGGAAGACCTGCCTCTCCGATATCCAATGCTTCAGCAATGCCCTCTACAAAGCCTGTGGGAACCTGAAACATCAGGAGAGTCATAATATGTGACGCCCCCAAATTTGGGTATCTTCTAACCCGACATATGGTGATACACGGTACTCATAACTATACAATCATTCCATTTAAAACACAATATAATGAATGTAATTACTATCTTCTTATTACAATCAAAGTGAAATCCTTTCCCAAGTTCATAAACCAATTACATCATTCGTTGTTCGTAAGTATAATACATACAATCATACTAATCTATTACAAGATGGTTAACTATCCATCTTAGCTTTGCCCTTATTTCTCTTAGCATTCTCGGTATGCTCACTTTTAACTGCAATCATATAATTCACATAAGAAGTGAGCATAACAAGTTCATCAAGTCTTAACAAAGAATAATATCAATACCACATTCGTGAATTATATGAAAATCTTCCATAACTGAACAGATAGTCATGAAGTATTACAAAACATTAATACTTAACAATTCATAACATCAATTCCCAAAGTATATAATAGTTTAGGAATTTTGAACTGGTCAAAAAACTATGAACAGTATCTTTCTATTTTTATACTTGAAAAAGACATCATAGCACTAAGGCTGTACATCCGGCATTACCTACGAGCACTTTTAGGTGATCAGCCTATAGTACTCTATGTTGATCAACATTCATCTGTTAAACGTATTTACGTTAAAGTTTTGGCAAACTCGCGTGCCCATCGTATAAACGATGAAAAATACTTTTGTTTGTTCATAAACAAACTTACCTTTGAATCCATACCAAATACTTGATATATGATATCGTTATCATTTCTATATAGAAAGATATGTATACAAATCAATCTATCTCTTACGAATAGTCTAGCCGAGTTAAAACTGGCATTAACCCTTTCTTTAAAATAATTCATGCAATTCAGTACAATGAATTATAGAAAACTCGACTAACACGAAGGTTAGACAAGTGTTAAGAAAACTTGCCTTCAAGCGTCTTCGAATAATTTATTTGATTATTCTCAGCCTTTACAGAATCTACATGATATACATAACACACTATAAATAGCTACCAAACAATTAATCACATTGTTTCTACAAACTTCTTTCTCTTCTATGTCTTAGTTGACTTTATTTTATTAATAATGTCAATTCGACTTACTACCCTTTATCCCGTCTTGTTAACGATCTTACGTTACTAACCAAACTCAATCATCATTGGTGAAGTACCAATGTCGATTACCGTTTACGGTTTATTATTAACACTTTGTGTTCTTCGTTACCATACTAACAACTCGCGTTCAATTCCTAGGTTCATTACCATATACACTAGTATATGTAATGTAGGAATATTTTTAGTACGCTTATTAAGTATATAAACTTAACTTGTATAGGTCTCTGAACAATTGAAGTTCAAACCTAACTTGTCTAACAAATGCCCTTACTTACCAAGCATGGCATGGCATCTATACCTAACAACTTGGCAAGCTGCGCAGCCAGAGTTCTGATAACTAAGTCCGGTTTTGTATTTGTGGCGTGAAACCACTTTGTATGAATAGCGCTGTGGTGCCACTTCTTCCATAGGTCATTACACTGTGCACGACGCTGCGACGCGGCACAACAAGCCTTGTCTGATGCCGCTACGCTAGACCTCAGCACCAGAAAATTTTTACAGATAAAATTTTTAGTGAATTTCTCGGCTTCATAACTTCTTCGTTATAAGTTCGATTTGGTCTGTTCAAAATCCTACAACTCATAAATTATATACTCTACGCGTTCATATAAGAATTTTTCAATTCCTAATCCGTTAACTCGAAATCCACTTCTAAGTTCATTATCGAGCGTTCGTTAAACGCTTTTGAGCGTTCAATACTTGTTTTCTTAGTTTTAAGTTGAAATCCGATGATTCTTAAGCCCACAACTCTTAAATACCCTCTCTCACGTGTTGACATTGAAAACCATCCTTTCTAAGTCACACAACAACTTTCGACTACTAATATGGAATTTCTATGTTTTCGACGTTTAACGTCTAATTCCGTAAAGTTCGCCATAACTTTGTTACTAGTGTTCCATATGCCAAATCAAATGGAACACTCCATTGATTTCATATCTACATTCTAACCAAGCAAGATGCACATATCATAATAGTGATGGTGTTCAATTTATCCATCAACAACAAAGTTCATTAATCCATATTTCCTACGGTTTTAACTTACGTAAACCCTTATGATTTTCATTTACATATGACTTATAAAGGTGTTACATATTACAAGCCATCCTTATTCCTTTATAAGAGGCATGCTCCACCAATCTATGATTCTTTATAATCAAAGAAATCAAAAGGATGAAAACTATCATTAAAGGAATATTACCTTTTCGATCTTGGTGTTCTTGCTAAAAACTCTTAGGTTTTGCTTCAAAGTGATATGATCTCTTGTTTCTAGCTATTTCTCTCTCTCAATATATATTGGATGACTCTTGGAAAACCAAATATAACCAACTTAAGCCTTCTATTTATAGTCAAATCAAATAGAGGGCTCTTTGGTCATTTCTACCCACCTCTTTACTATTCACTACTTCATCACCAAGTAAAATACTTGGTGATCTAGTAAATCACTTTACTTGGCCACCAAGTGGCCGACCCACATGCCCATAGGTCATCCCTATGGGTTACCCCATGGGTTTTACCCATTCGGTGACCCATCGGTTCGATCCACAGTTCGGTTTCTTGGATTGGGCTTAATTAAATATAACGTTGGGCCTTGACTTGGGCTTAAACACCTAATTCATTGGGCTTGATTACTCAATTACTTGGACTTGGTATAATCCAAATCCCATTGGATCATATCAAGTCCAAACTCTAAATCCATTACATCAATCGTATTCCACACGTATAATTCACGTATTCTCTTTGTATAATACTCGTACGATAATCGTATTGTACTTCGTATTAAATCTTCATATTATACTCGTATACTAAATAGTATCACACTCCTATAACGTACGCATAGTCATTATCGTAACTCATTATACAAATCTCATTTCCTTCTCGGAAATCATTCTTCTCAACCCTTAGGTTTTAAGTTCCCAGGAAAAAACTTCGTTTGCCATAAATGAAATTTTATTAAATATTCCATCTCGTCTTCATATTCTATCATTACGCATTTCTCAGAATTTCAAACTTAATTCCCGAGCAGAAACGGATGAAAAGTGTTTTTACGGGAATTTCTCAGAAAACTTTTATCTTCATCTTGTAAATTCAAAACAATTAATTCTAGCACATAGCCAGAATACTAACCACATTCGCACATTCTAGGTCATAAAACGACCTTCACATAGCTTACTCGCATAAATAATCAATTAAATTCATTTAATTCACATAATCAAATAAAAATTTAATTCTCATATAAATCTGATTTTCTCGGGCGTTACATTCTCCCCCCTTATAAGGATTCTGTCCCTAGAATTTTTTTATAATTACATAAACAAATGAGGAAAATTTTCCTTCATTTTACTTTTGAGTTCCCACGTTGCTTCTTTAGCATTGTGGTTTCTCCATATCACCTTCACCGAAGGTATTATTTTATTTCTCAAAACTTGTTCCTTCCTATCAACAATTTGAATTGGAAGTTCTTCATATGATAAATCTTTATCTATCTAAATAGATTCATACTCTATTACGTGTTTATAGTTCAGCTTATAGGGATGCAACATAGACATGTGAAACACATTGTGTATACGTTCCATTTCTAGAGGTAAAGCTACTTCATAAGCTACCTCTCCTACCCTTCTTAAAATCTCAAAAGGTCCTATAAACCTTGGACTTAACTTCCCTTTCTTTCCAAAACGTATCTTCTCTTTCCAAGGCGATACTTTCAGAAAGACATAAGACCCTACATCAAATTATCTATTTTCTTTGTGAGGATCGGCATACTTCTTCTGCCTATCTTGAGCCACTACCAATCGAGTACGTATTAGCTCTACCATGTCCGCCGTCTGTTGTACCAATTCAGTTCCCAACATTCGACGTTCACCCACTTCATCCCAACATAGTGGAGTTTGACACTTCCTTCCATACAACGCTTCGTAAGGCGGCATGCCTATACTAGAGTGAAAACTATTATTGTATGCAAATTCCACCGACGGTATATGGTCGTCCCAACTCCCTTTGAAATCCATAACGCAAGATCTTAATATATTTTTAAGCATTTGAATTGTCCATTCACTTTGTCCATCCGTTTGAGGATGATACGTCGTACTCAATCTCAACTGTGTTCCCATTTGCTCTTGCAAACTTCTCCAAAAGTTCGATGTGAATCGTGGATCACGATCTAACACAATCAAAACAGGTACTCCATGTCTTGAAATACTTTCCTTGACATAAAGATTAGCTAATTGGTCTAGGTTATACCTAACCCCTATTGGTAGAAAATGAGCCGATTTCGTCAATCGATCCACTATCACCCAAATAGTATCGTATCCTTTCTTTGTTGTTGGAAGTCCTACCACAAAGTCCATTGTGATGTGCTCCCATTTCCAGTCCAGAATTTCTAATGATTGCAATAACCCACTAGGTCATTGGTGTTCCGCCTTAACCTTCTGACAAGTTAAGCACCTACTAACATATTCTACTATCTCCCTTTTCATGTTCGGACACCAAAAGTTCTGTCGAGGGTCTTGACACATCTTCATACTACCGGGATGTATCAAGTACCTCGAACTATGGGCCTCACTCATTATCTCCTCCTTTAATTCGAAATTATTTGTAACCCAAATTCTTCCTTCAAAACGAAGTAATCCCTCCCTATCAAGGTTATACTTAGTCTTTTATTCATCTTCTATCCTCTTCTTCATATACTCACATTCCTCGTTGCTCAATTGCACTTCTTTAACACATTCCACTATGGTCGGTTGAGTCTCCATGGAAAATAACATCTCCTCTACTTCATCCGGTAATTTAACTTTTTGCAATCGCTATTACTAACTCATTATGAGCCGTTAACATTGACAGTTTCTCTCTACCCTTCCTACTTAGCGCATCGGCTACTACATTTGCTTTCCCCAGATGATAGAAGATATCACAATCGTAATCTTTTATTAGTTCTAACCACCTTCTCTGCCTCATATGCAACTCCTTCTGTGTGAAAATATATTTCAGACTTTTATGGTCCGTATATATCTCACACTTCTCACCGTACAAATAATTCCTCCATATTTTTAAGGCAAAAACTACAGCTGCCAATTCCAGATCATGAGTAGGAAAGGCCCTCTCATAATCCTTTAATTGACATGATGCATACGCAATGACCTTGCCATGCTGCATGAGCACGCAACCCAGTCCTCTATGCGAAGCATCGCTATACACTACAAAATTCCCTATATCATCTGAAAAAGATAATATAGGTGCCTCACTTAACCTCTTCTTTAGTTCCTGAAAACTGTTCTCACATTTTTCAATCCACACACACTTCACCGACTTCCTCGTCAAATTCGTCAGCGGAGTAGCTATTTTAGAAACGTCCTGTATGAACCTTCTATAGTATCTCGCTAGCCCTAGAAAACCCTGAACCTCAATTGGCATTTTTGGTTGCTCCTATTCATTCACTGCTTCTACTTTTGCTGGATCCACAGAAATTTAATCTTTATCAATAACATGTCCTAGAAATTGCACTCGTTCAAGCCAAAAATCACACTTTGTGAATTTCACATATAAGTTTTCCTTCCGTAGTGACTCCAACACTATCCTTAAATGTTCAACATGATCTTCTGATGTCTTTGAATAGAGTAGAATATCATCAATGAACACTACGACGAACTTGTCCAAATACTGTTTGAACACTCATTTATCATATCCATAAATGCGGCTGGCGCATTAGTTAACCCAAATGACATCACCAGAAACTCGTAATGACCATAACGAGATCTGAACGCTGTCTTAGGTACATCTTCCTTCCTTACTTTTAACTAATGATACCCCGTACACAAATCAATCTTAGAAAAATACTTTGCCCCTTTCAACTGATCAAATAGATCATTAATCATGGGCAACGGGTATTTATTCTTAATCGTTAACTTGTTCAACTCTCGATAGTCGATACAAAGTCTTAACGACCCATCCTTTTTCTTTATAAACAATATCGGTGCTCCCTAGGGAGACACACTCGGTTGAATGTACTTCCTGTCTAATAGTTCTTATAATTGAACCATTAACTCCTTCATCTCAACTGGCGCCATCCGATATGGTGCCCTTGAAACTGGTGCCGTACCCGGTAATGGATCAATCACAAATTTAACCTTCCTCTCCGGTGGAATACCCGGTAATTCCTCCGAAAATACATCCGCGAACTCTTGAACTATAAGTATCTAGTCCAAGGATGCTCCCACTCTTTGGGTATCCACAACATGGCACAAATAACCTACACACCCCTTTCTTAACATCTTTTTAGCTTGTGTCATCGATAGACAACAAGAGCGTCTCAGTGAATTACTACAGAAGAACACTACCTTAGTTTTCTTAGAAAGTCGAAGATTCATACTTTTCCTATGGCAATTTGTTATGGCCATATGGTTAATCAAAAAATCCATACCAAGAATTACATAGAATTCTTTTAACCTTATTGGTACCAAATCTACCGATAACTTATTACCTCTAATATCTACACAACAATCCTTATGAATATGTTCAATGGGGATTATCTCTTCGTTTGCTACCTTAACGTCTAAAGGTATTGCTAACTTTTCAGGGATTAGACCTAATCGCTTAGCAAATTCATATGCTATAAAAGAACAAGTAGCACCCGAGTCAAATAACACATAAACATTTATTTCATTGACTGGAATGATACCTACTACTACATCCAATGATGCAATCGCATCTTGGATAGTCATATTAAATGTGCGGGCTGAGGGTCTACCTACATATGGTGATGGTCTAGTAATGGCTAATTTACCACTACTAGAACCCTTATTTCTCTCTAACCCTTTCTTTGGGTAATTTCATGCTATGTGGTCCAATGATCCACAAACAAAACACCCATAATTTTTCTTAGGGTTAGGAAAGTGGGGTGATAAATGTCCCTCCTGCCCACAATTATAACAAACTGATTTCCCCTTTAAACAGATTCCCAAATGTCTTGCATGCCTCCATCCTACGCTTAGGATCTCCTTGTTTCACCCCAGTATTCCCAGGGTTTAAGATCTTCCTCTTTGGCATATTGCCACTACCACTGGCAACTTTTGCCTTATTTCCTCCCTCTACTTTATTCTTATTCTTCCTTTCCTTGTGGTACTGAGACAACGCCTCACCACCACCTTCAGCTATTATTTCCTTTTCCAGAATGGTCCCGTAGGAAGCACTCTGAAACACCGAAATCCTACTGTAGAGCTAGGATTTTAGGCCCTCCTTAAACCTACATCCTTCTTCTCTTCTGTGTCCACCTGATGTGGAGCAAATTTGGCCAATTCATTGAATTTGGCGGCGTATTGGGGAACTGTCATATCCCCTTGCTTAAGTTCCAAGAACTTAATCTCCATTCGACCTTGCATGCTAGTAGGGAAATAGTTCTCGAAGAATACTTTCTTGAATTATTCCTATATAACTGCCTCTGTTCTAGCCCCACCCTGGTGAGCCTCCCACCAGTAGTTGGCCTCCCCTTTCATCATGTAAGTCGCAAAAGAAGTCTTTTGCACCTCACCTACGTTTGTGATAATAAATGCCTTCTCTATCTTTTTCACCTATGTCTGGGCCTCTAAGGGGCCCGTCGTTCCTTGGAACTCCGGAGGACCCACACTTTTGAATTCTTTAAAAGTAGTTGTTCTAGCTACCCTAGGTGATACAGGAATCCCTCCCCCAACTTGGTTAAATGACGTCGTTAATAAATTAATGAACTCTTGCATAGGGTTATTAGGACACCATTGATTTTCATTATGTGTCTCAGCCTCTTGGTTACGTTGTCTCTTTCTTGGCACCATAATTCTGATTAAATAAATAAAGTTTCATTATTATCTATTTAACTACTTAGTTATCATTCCCAAATTACAACTCATACCACAACAAGCACATTAAATAAAACTTCATTATATTAATTTTCTTTCATAGTCAAAACTATTTACACTTTGCTTCCATAGCCAAAAAGCTAATACATTACTATCATGCGATTGACTCCTACAAAAATTGGGATTTACAAAAAGGCTACCCTTTAATTATACAAAAGAGGGTTTTATGTCACTACACATATACCAAAAAGATCTAATGATCTACTAACACTGCCTTACGGCATTCTCATGTTTCTGATTTGCTAAAATCGAAACAATATCTCGACTAATCGTATGTCGAGTCTGCCCTGACTCAATAGAATAACAAGCAATTTTCAGCTTGAAATCCTCGTGAGCATATTCATGGATGTATGACATCCTAGCAATATTCTGGTCTTTTTCAACCAGTTTCTTTCGAAGCTCTACAGCCTCTTCCTTATAATCCCTCGCCTTATCCGTCATCAACACTTTCTCGTCGTGCTCCGACTCAAAATCTGCCTCTGCAGACTCTTTCGCCTCATATAAGGTGATAATCTCCTTGTTCCGTGTCTGCACCACAGTGCGCAGATGCACATTCCTATCAAGCACTGCCAGATACAATGATCTCATTGCATCTGGAGGTGTTGACTCCTGAGTAGGTACCACCGTATTAATCGATGTTACCTCCATATCCTCCTCCACATCTATCATCATATTCAGATATGTTTCTATTCCCATTCTTTCCTCAGAGTAATCCTCCCCAGACATGTACTCTTCTGGATCAGAATCTTCTAGAACCACTATTGGTACCTCCGCCACAGGCATAGGTACTATCTCCACTTGGTTCACTGACTCTTCACTCACCACGTGAATGTCTCTATACATCAAGCTATCATTTAACATCTACAAAACACATAACACGTTGATTAGTACATAATACACAACAGTATAAGCACAAATCATATTTAATTTATTTAGGATTAATTTCCCTCTTTTAAATCTTTCAGTACTGAGTTTTCTCAAAACCATATTAACTCATTCGACTCGAATTTCTTTCTTCGGACTTTACCTTCCTTACGAGGTTATTAGCCTAAGATTCTTCACCCCTTAAGTTTTATAACCTAATGCTTTGATACCAACCTGTGATGCCCCCAAATTCAGGTATCTTCCAACCCGACATATGGTGCTACACGGTACTCATAACTATACAATCATTCCATTGAAAACACAACATAATGAATGTAATTACTATCTTCTTATTACAATCAAAGTGAAATCCTTTCCAAGGTTCATAAACCGATTACATCATTCAATATTCGTAAGTATAATACATACAATCATACTAATCTAATGAATTAGTTATTAATTTAATGAATTTAAGATTTAAAGAATTAGTTATTAATTTAATGAATTTTTATTAATAATATTATGCGCTATGTGTTTATTAATGATTCTAGAACCTAGGATGATTATAATACGAGAGGATTCTGGCTACGAGCTAGACTGAACGAGTAAGAATTTTCAAGACGAAAATAAAAAAAATTCGAGAAAAAAATATTCTCAGAGAAAAAGACGAAATATGCACTATTCACCTGATGAAACCCAAAGGGTTAGGGTTTGAATAACCTAGGCCTTTCCAAGAGTTTGGTATGTTGAAATGACATTTCGTAGAAAGATTTGACGATAATATATTGTGAAAAGTTAAGTAAGCCGATAAAAGTTTTTCTCGAAAAACGTGCAGAAATTGGACAAAATAAAAATGATGAAAAGTACTACTATGTACTTTTCATTCGTTTAACTACGTTAGGGGAAAATGTGAAGGAAAACGCTTAACGCCAAAAAGTGTTTTTCAATTTTTTGGAGATCCAAAGAATACGAAAAAGTTAATCGATAAAGGAAAGAAGAAACATCTAAAAAAATTTGGATTCCGAGAATCGCAGTTTTTAAAATTATCGAACAAAACTCGAAAGACGGAACCACGAAACTTCCAAGGGAAGTTACGTGAATAGTAAGGAGGTGGGAATACTAAGAAGGTGTGAATAGTAAGGTGGTTTGGCCAAATAACCAAAACGCCCCTAGCTTGGAAAATCTATAAATAGGAAGCTAATTTCATTTGAATGGGATTTTAAAAATCCTAAATCATTTGAGAGAGAGAGAGAGAATTTTTCGGATGAGGACGAAGACGAAGAGGAAAAGGAAGAGGAAAAGCTTGCTTGGGAGCAAACTTTGTCCGTTGGAAGGAGATTAAAGGAGAAAGGTAATCCGAAACCTAGTCTCTTATATAATTTTCTGTAAGTTTATATGTTAAAAACATAGCTTAATGAGAATTACAAGTAAAATATGTTAGAAATGATTTCATATAGTTGAAATAGTAAGAAAAAGAAGAAATAAGAATTAGAAATTTATTTTATAAATTTCTTAAGGAATTATAAGATTCGTAATGAATTTGAGCGATCCGAATGTATCATATGAATGATTCAGTTAAATAAGTAAGGAATTGTATTTTATAACATCGAATTCCAAGAAAAAGTGAAATCGTAATCAAAATATCGATTAAAATGAAAAACGAACGAAGAACGCGAAGAACACGCGAAGAACACGAAGAACGTTGTTGATGAACAAATTTAAAAGCATCGTAGGATAATTGTTGTTGATGGACAAGTTAAAAACCATCGAGTATAAGTTAGATACTTATTGCTTGGTTAGGAACGGTAGAAACATTCATGAAGAACGAATTAAAACTTAGCTATAACAATGTTATGGCAAAAATTTCGTAAAAGACGAACGAGAATTAAAAAGTGTGTAAATGAACCCAAAAGTGTAGGGTTTCATAAGAAAGTAAGAGAACGTAGAAAACATGAGTCATGGACTAAAGAATGAATGAGTTCCGAGTTCGGATAAACGAATTACGGACGAACAAATGAAGAGCGTTAAAAATATAAAACGAACAAAGGGTGAAGATTAAGCCAATTGAATGGTATGTTAACGGATTCAGAATGAAGTTCTGTCTGAGGGGGATTGAAGTACATAAGATAAGGAAGAGAATGGATTTGGAACGACCTCATTCCGAGTTATAACAAATACGTTATGGAAGCGGGAAGTAAGCATCTTAGAACGATCAAACACTTAGAAATTTTTTTTGAGAACTAGGGCTTGGCACCGCGTCGCCATCCATGCCTTGTAATGTGGCACTGCAACTCCAGACCAGGGAATTAGTTGCTGGAGACTCATGCCGCAGTGCGAGAGATAGAGAAGTGGGTAGCGCCGCAGCGTCGATTAAGAGAGAAGCCCAGTATTGAGCTTTTAACTGCTCAACGCCTGGGGAAGTGTAACGAAAGCTAATGAATGTGTAGTTCATCGAATGTAACACTTAAACAAGTAATTTAAACCTTTAGTACAGGTTGAACGAAATGATCGAAAGAGATTAAAAGACCAAAAAGGTCATAAATGTAAACGTAACGCAGTTGCAAGCAGTCTTAGCATACAACGAATGGTATAGCGTCGACCTTAATAAAGAGTAATGAACATGGGGTTCATGTATTGGATAACGAAAGTATTAAGTATGATACGAATGGTATCAAGAAAGTCATTATGAATGATAATAAGATTAATGGAAGCTGATCATGATTCAGATAGAGAATTATAGAATGAAATGTAAGCGTTGAAAACTTTAACCGACGTGAAGGTTGAGTGTACGCAAATACTAAGAGGATAGCACCTACACCCCGTGTATGGTTTGACCATAAGATAATGAAGACCAAAGATTAAACCATGAACGGTGAAGAACTAAATTAAAGATAATGACATTTAAAGTAAAGAAGCCGAGTTAATGATTAACTTGAATGATCATTTTGAGTATACAAAAGACTGTATAACTTAGACGATAAAGAATAAATCCTGAGGTATGGAAATTACTTGCCAGAAAGCCATAAGGAATAAGAAATTGACTTAACGAAAATTATAGTTTAATAGTTTAGATAAGTTAGGATAAGTTTAGGTTGTGGTACAATCGTTACCTTTGATGGTTGACATATGGGAGCTGGGCTAAACAATTCCTTCATAGAGCGAAGGTATATACGAAACTGGCAACCGATCTAACTCACTATGATGGCAGTGTAGATGAGATGGGAACTTGTTTATTGGTTGTTTATGGGAAACCACTCAGAGTACCATATAGACTACTAGCAGAGACACGATGTGTGTTGTGTCCTAGAAGAGTTATAAGAAGAAGATAAGAATGAAAATTATCAAAGATGATGAACGTATGAGTAAGACATCTCCGTATGTTATGAAGCCGTAAACCGGTAATGAAAGTTGGTCGCGTAAACTTAGATTGCAAGAACGCGAACCCTAAGAAGTAAAGTTAAGATTAAACCAAGGCATAAGTCAAGTATATGACTAATTAGTGTTTATGTTTTTCCTTATGTGTTCTATAGGGATTGGAATGAGTAGTTCACCGTAAATTGTAGCTGTGCGTAAGACAAGTTTCTTAACTTCATTAATATTTTAAAATGAATGCTGGTTTCTTAAACTGCTCAATTGTTGAACTTGAGAAGTTTTGTCTATGTACGAATGTGCGATATTTGTACAAGGTGGTAGAACATATGAGGCCTTGTGCCACAATGTGAACACTTCAGTGTTTTTATGAGATGAACTGTTCTGTGATTGAACTGTTCAATAAGAGAATGCTCTATCTATACATGATTTGTTATTGTAATGTCTGTGCTAATGATTCTAGCTAGACAAGATGTGTATAAAAAAGGTAGAATAATGAAAGGATTTCCAAGTAAATGTAAATAATGTTTTAAAATGATAGGAATCGAGATTATTCTTATTATTCAAGCTGCTTCATAACCATTGTTCGGTTATCAAAGTTCTAAAGGAATGTTTAAACTCTTAAAGTTATTTGTTCAACTGTTATAACTTGCTAGGCAATTGAATTCTCACACTTACTTTAAATGAAAAATATTTTCAGCGTACGATGTTTAAAGAACTTAAGGATTCCGTAAAGATCAAGTTGTTCGGTATCCAGATGAAGTACCATTCAGTAAGTGAATGAGCGAGAAGATCAAGCGAACACTTGTAATGTAGAATGATAAAATTAAACTATAGACTAGTTTAATGAACAGTTATGTATCCTTGGTGGCGGATGAAAGTCACTCTTGTAAGATGTAAAGAATAATGTAATTACCATTATTTGTAATGAAAAGGGTTATAAGATTTTAGAACTTGAAAATTAAGAATGTATGTTGTTATATTTCAGTATATAATGATGTATGTTTAGAAGAATGATGTACTCAAGACGCACGAAATTCGAGTGTGAAGATAGATCGGATTTTGGGGTGTGACACATACCCCTGAGGAAATAGGCGAAGGTGTAGGACTCCCAGTTAAACTCTCCGATACGGTCCACATGTCGTGTGGCACTCACTAAAGTGAATGACACCGTATAAGAGTTATCAACTATGAAGCAGCCCCTAATGATCATCAGGAACAATCGCTAAAGAATGTGATCCCTGACTCTCACATCATCGGGTATAGGCTCACTTAACAGCCCGCTTATAGCATCTATGCTCAATGGACCTGTATGAACGGTTCTGCCTTTGAGTGCCTCAGCCGGGACTCCTAGTAAGGATCTGACGGTAGTCTGGGTAATATACGCCGTACATGGCACTGACACCCCTCCAAACTCCATACTTGTGATAAATTGCCAATCTATTGGCGTCATCATCAACTTATTGTCTAACATGTGGAGAGACTGAGTCTGGTGAAACCAGAGCTTAGACAATGCCCCGAGATAACCCCAGGGGCAACGACGGGGAAGGATGGAAAAGAACGCTTCTAAACCCCAGCCATGCACAATCACTCTATAATCAGGATGAAGAGCCTGGTGTGTGGAGTGAATGTTGAACCAGTTCCCTCTAGGTTGTGAAAAGTCGGGAACCTACATCACAAAGTAGATCCACATCAGAATCCTTTACTCCTCATTAATAGGAAAGAAGGAAGATCAAAATCTAGATTTTACCTCATTTGCATGCAAGTAAACTAAGGGGTGTCGACTTAAATCTCCCAGAAGCTCTAGAATCGTCACCTGAATGCCTAGGAAATCCCTACGGGGAACATGAGCGGCAGAAGCAGGGTCCGCAACTGGAACATCCTTCTCCTCATCCTCAACATCCAACACATCAACCCGGATGAGACATATCACCGCCTCCACCAAACGACGAGGTAGTTTGACATAACGAGGTCGAGGCACTTCAAAAGCCCTCCTCCGCACACCTGAAGTGGTCCTGCAGGAACTATTCAGCTGATCCGGATCCATATATCTGGACAACAAGTCTCCAAATCACCTTAGAAAGGGTGTGGTAAATTCTAACCTGGAGCTTTTTGAAATGCAGTTTTATGAGTACATGCATGCATGCATTATTTTAATATACGCCTAAAGTAGAGTTTAAAATGTATGACTACCCAATGCCTATATTTTGTAAAAATTTTTCCATAGTCCCCTTTGTAAATAGGACTATCCACATGCATATAGGCATGACTAGGTGGCCATTCAGTAGCACACCTACCCACATTCATAAACATCCTACATGCATTATTACATCAAAGTCAAAATCTGTATGGGTAGCCTAATTATCGGGATTACTTTACTTTTTCACCTTAGCTCATTTGTCCACAAATAGGATTAGAAATAGCAGAAAAAAGGGTGTCAATTTGACTATTTCAAAAGTCAGATTTTTTTAAATTATTATGTTCAGCATGGTTTAATACTAACACTTGCTATGTTGAACATTTTTTATCACATCATATAAGCATGCATATTCACTACTATGCGTTTAGACGCATTTCATATCATAAGTCATTTTCCAACGGATAAAAACTGGAAAAGAAGACATGCATACGTTACTAGGACAGTGTAAAACACGACATAATTTGTAGAAAGACGCCCGAACTTAGCAAATCTGAAGAAGAGCTCTCAGATTTCCTATGCGGCGCAATGTGAAATGACTTGAGTAGGCAACTTACAACCTTAAAAGCCCCCACGGCGGCTCCCTTGGGTGGGGTCCACCCCTCAAACTCGGTCCAGTTCAAGTTGCAAAGGAGTTCTCACAAAATTAAAAGGCCAAATCAGGAATAAAAATGCTACGCGATTAAGTAGAATAGCCTGAAATCCTGGTTTTCACGGGTCAAGTTGTGGCTTTACATATCACTCATTGGTATTCGCCCAAACACAAGATACATTATACTGATGATCTTAGCTACTGCAAACTACATCCGACAATACATCAAGAAGGTTCGATGCCGTTAATTTGGGGTTGTAATCCCAAAACCTTTTTCCCTAGCAGAAACTTTAATCAATTCAGCCATTGATACACATATCAACGAGGGTCAAACACCTTGACACTATCTCCATCAAGGATCTCATCCGTTGATGTACACATCGATGAAGGTCAAGCATCTTTAACATCATCAACCGTTGGCAGTTAAAACCAATGAAGTATCGGGAATGGTCCAATGACAGCGTCCGTTGATGCTCATGTCAGCGAAGGTCAGACAATCCTGACAACACAGACTGTTGGCATTAACTCCAATAGAACACCCTCATTGGGGAGGACCGATGATGGAATATGTTATACACATCCTAACAGACAAAACACGTCCCCACATGTCTCTTGGACATGAGAGATATATCCTCAATGGAAAGTCTGTATCAAGGATTAAAGACTTTGGTGATAACCCCAACGTCAACATCCTGGAAGTTCTTGGTAGCTTTGGATCGCACATCCAAGCAGTTAATCATGGTGGTGAGTGATAACTCCAGTCCTGGTAGAAGTCAAGGGGAGCCGACAATTATCCCACCATGTTGGAGAACAATCCAACAAACCACATACATTTGCATCATGTTATTGTACATTGCATCATGATCATCTTGTTGCATTTCAAGTTTCTAGTATTCTTTATCCTATCCATGATATTGCATTGCATGAATATGATAAAGAGGGGCATCTATAGACACTCAAATTTTTCTGCATACCTGTTACTAACATTGCATGAGGGCAGAATCATCTTTTAGTGATAACCCTAGAGGATAGCTTAGCTCAATCCAGGAAATAATACTAGGAGTTTCAGTACCATCTCAGAGATAACCCCGAGACATCCATTTTAGTCGCGAAAATAACATCGGGAGTGTTAGTTTCAACCTCAGAGATAACCTTGAGGAATGCAGTTCTAATACCAGAAATCAAACCAAAGAAGATTGTTTCAACTCAGAGATAACCTCGAGATACTCAATCTTAGTCCCGGAAATAACATCGGGAAAGACAGTGTCAACCTCGGAGATAACCCCAAAGATGCTCGTTTCAACCTATGCAGTCAGCTCAACCTCGAAAACCACACCAAGGCACTCAGCTCTATTCTCGGAGATAACCCTAGGAGGTCAGGCACACCTCAGAGATAACCTTAAGGACATTCAGCACTTGCAGTAGTCCAATCTCGGAGATAACCCTGAGCAACGTCTGCTTTATCAGCCCAAACAGGAGATAACCCCGGTGAGGGGAAAAATCATCATTTTTCCACCTCGATCCCACATGCTTGCCATCTCATCACATTTCAACATACATTCTACACAGCAATGTCCTGCAAGAACCAAGGAGTTTTAATCCCGAGTGACTACTACGCAAGGCAGCACACTGGATATAATTTGAAGCCTGAAGACCAAGAGCATGGTCCCATCTTCTTGACTTCGTACAACCTCTAATCCCATGTCATTTCATAGCTCTCAACAGTAGCAGTCCGAAACAGGTCTTATACACCTCAATCGGATGCCCGGATTAAAATTTTGAAAGCTCGGATGGACATCGGGTTGCATACGTGCACGTACTTCGAGACGGTAGGACCCACAGAGCCCAAGTTACCCCGGGTAGCCACAAGTGCGTCTGCGGTTGCCGCATGTGTACCCGAGGCTCCCCCTCTATAAATAGAGGGCTTGGGGTGGCCATTTTGTAAGAGAAAATAGTGAGGAAGCCCTGCCCAATTTGCTCTGTACACACCCTAAACTGAGTGCTTTCTCATTTTAAACACTTGTGAGCTTATATACAGCCATATTTTTACCGGCGGGAGCCGAGTGTCCATCCATTTAAAGCTATAGAAGTCTTCTTTGGCAGTCCACTGTAAGCCTTCTTACACTTCTTAAACCCTTTCTCTTCTAATGTGCACATAATGTTCTTCACATTGAGATTCGTGTTACGTGAGTATACCCGGACTTCGGTCTGTGGCTTTTATTTCCTTTTGTGTGTGCAGTTCATATATATAAGTATATATCTATATAAAAGCAAATAAACGTTCCAGACGTGAGTCCAGGCTCAATCGAGGCATAACTCGATAATGTTAGTCCATATATATATATATATACACACACATTTCTGACAGGCTTGGAGTATACTTCATGATCTTTTACAACTTTCTTTACATTTAGTCCCGCCTGGAGTTTACTTTGTGGCGGTTGATCGCCTTTTACTGCTTTATTTACATTTCTGATCCCCCATGGAGGTGCTTCATTATGGTTGATCATGTCTCTATATATATATTTATCGCTTTTATATATTTACATTTTCGATTCCCCATGGAGGTGCTTCGTGGTGGTTGATCATGTCTGTATATATATATATATATTTACAACTTATATATATATAACTGCTTACTGCTTTCATATAAATTGTGGCATCATGTGAGCCTAGGAATCATGTGATCACAGATTCAGTCTACTGAATCTAGATTCGGTTCCCGTGATGGATATTTTCAGCTGTAAGCAGCTTGTAAATTATTCACAGTGTTTGAATTTCCTTAGATGGTTTTCATGCCCATGAGGAGTTCGGCACTGCTTTGTACATTATTTTCTCGAAGATGCTTCGCATCTTAGAAATAAAAGCAATCAAGTCGAACATTTAATTAAATGGAAGTATCAAAGGCCTCAATTACTATTGAGCATAAGGGTTTGAAAAACCTCTTTTACAAAAGCTCACTTCTATATCTTGTTTAAAACTTATTTTTTACATAAATTCAAACCCTGTGTATATAGGTGCGAATGAGGCATATCACTACTTCCAAATAATTGCACATTGACCCATACACACACACACATTCATATAACAGCTTAATTGAAAAGTGGCGGTCACCATGATAACACGGATGTCAGGGGGTGCCTAACACCTTTCCTCCTCATAAGCAAGTCCCCGGACCTTAACGAATCTCAGATTTACAAACTCGTTTAACAATGTCACATCACTGGGTCAATGTGCAAACCTTTTCTTGGTTGTGTTGGTACAACCATTTAAAAAACCAACTGGGGACTATTAAAGTCCAATCGTCGACATATAAATGTCGGACCTTTTCACAACTTGTTCTTTCAAACAAATTTCACCCAACACGAGAACATCAAAAGACAAGAACAGAAAAGGGACAAATAAAAATCCCAACGTTGACATCCCCTCCTAGTTCTAGTCTCACATCTCAGTCAGAGATCATATCCCTAAGCTTTGATACCAATTGTGACGCCCCAAAAATAGGTATACACAACCCATTCTGAGTCGCCAAATACATGGTACAGGATACAAATACAAACTTAATTATACAACTGTTGAATAACATAAGCTGAGAGTTTTAACACGAATATTGTCTCGTAGAGAATATCCAAACTCAAATGAAGTCCTCATTACAATTATTATCACTCTATTTTACAGAATAGCGAGGACTACTAATGCAACCATCTGGACCGTCACTCCATTCCCCGACTAGTCCCAGCTATATTCTCATTTCCTAAGGAGAACAATGAAAGCAAAGGGTGATCTCAACTAGCCCAGTAAAGAATATTATGACTAATATAATGCAGAATAAATTATTGTTAGCCTTCAACAGTGTTAAACTGATAGAATACAATAGAAAACAAGTTTAACTATAGTAGAATAAAAAATCCATTAGAAAAGTCAAGTAGAGCATATTATCTATTATCTTCAATGATTTAAAAGTTTATCATCAATTTTATCGTTGAGACTCAGCTCAATAAATAATCCACATCATTGAATTATACATGCACTACGGGCAAAAAATATTCATTATTATCACATCCATGAAACATTCATGCACTACGGGGTAAGGATATTCGTTATTATCATAAATGGTCATTATCATGCCAATCAATAATTCATCTCTGCACCCTTGGCCGAAGAGAACTCATGGTCATGATCATACCAACAACTGTCCATCAATGCACTACGAGCCAATGAAGATTTTTACCACATCATTTGTAATATTACAGGTCATGAATATACCGATACATAATTCCTGGTCATAATCATACCAATCAACAGTCTATCTATGCACTACGGGCCAAAGATGACTTTCATCATAATATAAGCATGGGTATGATGACAATGATATAAGAATTCAATTAAATGAGAGAAAGGATAAATTTTAAAGATTTATAATTCAATTTATCTAGAATTCAATAGTGTCCAAATTGTCAACATGATACTGCTTCATGGAGTAAAATTCAAGAATAATATTCACGTATCAAAAATAATTTGGATAGAAAAGAATTAATTTTTCATCGTGAATAGTACCCCGTGAATAGTATTTCATGAATAGTACTGTACATATGAATAGTACCGTATGAATAATATCATACATATGAATAGTTTCGTATGTATGAATAGTACCCATGAATAGTACTCTGGCATGAAAAGCTTAAAATTTAACAAGAATGTTTAGAAAAATATTCGTATGAAACGATACGAGATGAAGTGCAAATTTCAAGGATATTCTACTAATTTCAAGGAGTTTAGAAGTAATACTTATCAATATAAGTGTAGAATTAGGAATATGAAATGAAATAATATTACTTACATACTACAGAGTATGAAATAAAATATTATTTCTTATGAATACTGAACAAAATAATATCCCTTACGACTGTTAAACGAAAATAATATTCCTTACGAATATTGAACGAAGATAATATTCCTTATGAATATTGAATGAAAAAAATATTCCTTAAGAATATTGAACGAAAATAAAATTTCTTACGAATACGAAAAATAATATCGTCAGCGAATATGAAATAAATAATACCCACTACCTTAAAAGAAGAGTAATTCTGACTACTATAGTGGAGATATTCTTGAAGAAAACTTATACTATTTTCTACACTCAAAGCTTTCTTAAACTCAAAAGAAATACGCTCTGTGACGCCCCCAAATTCAGGTATCTTCCAACCCAACATCTGGTGCTACACGGTACTCATAACTATACAATCATTCCATTGAAATACAGCATAATGAATGTAATTACTATCTTCTTATTACAATCAAAGTATAATCCTTCCTAGGTTCATAAACCAATAACATCGTTTGTTGTTCATAATGTATAATACATACAAACATACTAGTCTATTACACGATGGTTAAGTATCTATCTTAGCCTTGCCCTTATCTCTCTTAGCATTCTCAGTACGTTCATCCTTAACTGCAATCATATAATTCACGCAAGAAGTGAACATAACAAGCTCAACAAGTTTAATAAAGGATAACAGTAATACCACATTCATGAATTATATAACAATTCATACATAACTGAACAAATAGTTATGAAGTATTATGAAACAATAATACTCTAACATTTCATATCATCAATTCCCAAAGTATAGAATAGATTAGGAATTACGAACCTAATTCGATAGACCATGAACGATAGAGCTACGTTTTCATACTTGAAAAGGATATCACATCACTAAGGCTGTACATCCGCATTACTTACGAGCACTTCTAGGTGATCAGTCTATAGTACTCTATGTTGATCAACACTCATTCGTTAAACGTATTTACGTTTAAGTTTTGGCAAACTCGCATGCCCATCGAATAATCGATGAAAAATACTTTTGTTTGTTCATATACAAACCTTACCTTCACATCCGTACCAATTACTTGGCATAGGATAACGTTAACATTTCTATATAGAAAGATATGAATATCAATCAATCTATATCTTATGAGTAGGCTAGCCGAGTTAAATCTGGCATTGACCCTTTCTTTAAAAACAGTTGTACAATTCACTACAATGAATCATATAAAACTTGGCTAGCTTGAAAGTTAGACAAGCGTTAAGAAAACTTGCCTTTCAGCATCTTCAAATAACTTAATCGACTGACCACAGCCTTTACAGAATCTACATGATATATTCATATAGCACACTATAATTAGCTATCAAACAATTATTCACATTGTTCCTACCACCTTCTCTCTCTTCTATGTCTTAGTTAACTTAATATCATCAATAAAGTCAACTCGATTTATTACCCTTCGTCCCGACTTATTAACCAACTTACGTTATTAACAGGACTCTATCATCATTGGCGAAGTACCAACGTTGTTTCCCGACTAGGGTTCATTGACAACACTTTATGTTCTTCATTCATAAATTACTAACATGCATTCAATTCCTAAGTTTCAATACCATATACATTAGTATAGGTAGTATAGGAATAGTCTCAATACACTTATGAAGTGTATAAACTTTACCATTACAGGTCTCTGAACAATTGCAGTTCAAAACCTAAGTCATCAAACAAATACCCTGCACCCGCGCCGTGGCATGAACTTTCTATTCAAGACTGGCGTTACGACGCCAGTTAGCAGTACCTAGGTCCCGATCTCAACGCTGCGGCGCGAGACTTCATTATACTAGTTGCGTTGTGGCGCCACTTTCCAGTAGTAAATTACATTATCTTAAGACAAGATGCAAAGACTTAAAGCACTATTTGCGCCATGCACGGCTGCACCTCGATACCGTAAAATTTTTAATAGATGAAATTTTGGTGAGTTTCTCAAAGCCATAACTTCTTCGTTATAAGTCCAATTTGGTCCGTTCAAAAGCCTAAACGTCATAAATGACATACTCTATGTGTTCATATAAGAATTCGACACTTTCGAATCCGTTAACTCAAAATTCACTATTGAGTTCATTTTCTAAGCATTCATAAACGTTAATGAGCGTTCAATGCTCGTTTTCTTCGTTTTAAGTCGAAATTCGACGATTCTCGAGCCCACGACTCTTAAGTACCCTATCTCATGTGTTGACATTGAAAAACAATATTTTCAAGTCTCACGACAACTTTCGACTACCAATCCGAAATTTCAACGTTTTTGACGTTTAACGTCTATTTCTGTGAAATTCCCCATAACTTCATTACTAACGTTCTCTATGCCAAATCACATGGAATACTCCATGGACTTCATAACTACATCCTAACCAAGCAAGATGCACATATTTACGTATTTATGGTGTTCAATTGTTTATCAACAATGAATCTCAACAATCAATATTTTCATGATTTTAAAGTATAACAACCCTTATGATTTCTATGATTTCATTGCTTATAAAGATTGAATCTATAATAAGTCATACTTATTCCACCATACTAGCCATACACCACCCATTTATGATTCTCCATACTAAAAGAAAACCAAGAGAGATGGAATTAGAATTAAGGAATATTACCTTAAGAACTCTTAGGTATTCTTGACAAACTCTCAAACAATGCTTCAAAGTATAAGATTTGGTTGAGTCTAGCTCTTTATCTCTCTCAAAATCTAGGTTGGAAATTTGAAAAACTCACAAAAGACCAACTTTAGCTTTCTATTTATAGGCAAATGAAATGGAGGGCAATTTGGTCATTACACCGTGATGAGTGAGTTTTATACACATGAATTGGATACATTCGGGCTTAATTAATTGTTGTTCTCAAGTCTTTTAGATTAGTTTTTAAGTGTTTATGTCTATTCAAGCATGGTTTATGTTGTTTTGTAGGAATTGGGATAAAAGTTACATGGATCGACGTTCAGGGTGGCTAGATTCGCGTTTTCGGCTTGCCATTTACAAAGCAGTCACTTCAGAGCCAATTTGAGTATTTCTACAGACCTTATTTTGAAAAACTCAAAGCATAAAAGTTGTAGATCTACTTCTCTTCTTTCCGGAACATCTTGAATCATTGAAATCGGAGTTCGGACAACGAAGTTATGGCCATTTTCCCAAAGGACGTTGGAGCAAGAAAATGTCAGAACTTGTAACACCGCCGGGGCGCTATTCTTAGTTCATTTCCCAGCGCCGGGGCGCTAGGGAGTAGTGTCTGAGCGTCGTGCCTGTGGTGAAGGCCTGGGCAAGGGCTTGTGATGGCCTAGACGCGCGTTTTGGTAATTTTGACACCTTTTTGACTCCAAATTGGATTGGGTTTGTTCCAAAACTAAAAATTGGACTTGTAACCTATAAATACATGATGTAAGGCATAAAATAAGGAGAGATTACATAGATTAGACTAGATTAAACACTCCATTAAATTATAATCTAAACCCTAGTTCTTAATTAGCCATTGGAGATTGAAGCAAATTGAAGAACATTGAAGATCAAGAGCAAGAGCATGAGGGGAGCATCAGATTTGCTGACAACATATTCTATTCTATTCTCTTATCATACTTTTATCTTTTAATGTCTATTCAGTCGTGGATTCTTGGTTTTAATTCATTAATTATGAACTAACTCTTTTATAAAAATTTCAATTGAACTTTTTATGATTATGAATTGATTATTTGATTTATTCTAATTATTTATGTTGAAGTGAATTGTTCATCTTGCTTTGTGCTTATTGATTAATTATTTGATCAGTAATTACCTTGTTACTCTAGAAGGAATTGAGAAAGGAATTCTAGGGTTAGAATTGGGCATGGTGACATGTGACTTAGTTATTTGCATAGTGAATAATTAGGTTTGTGAATAGAATGAGAATATCTATTTGCCGCATATAACACATAAGGAATTGGGATTGTAGCGAGTTTAATTCAATTGTTTGCATAGAGATATAACAAAATTAATCTGGGTTAAATAGAAGGCAATTGATCACTCGAGAGAGGGCTTTTGGCATTTGAGAATTTCTGTTAACAATTCAGTAGACATAATAATTGGAATAGTTGAATAATTGATTTATAATTCATAATTGGGGATATTGGAGTCTTAATCCTTATTTATCTGAATTCATTCAAATTTTAGTTGTTTATTTTCTTTCTTTTAGAATAATCTCTTTTAATTGTTTTAATTTAGTTTTCTTAATTAGAAAAATCACAATTTGTGATTGTTTAAATAAAATTGATTTGGTTAAGAGTTAGTACTTGGTAATTTTTATTAAATAATTCCTCGTGGGAATGATACTCTACTTTCACTTTATTAATTGTTGACCGTGTATACTTGCACGTATTCATTGATTGCGAAATCGATCAACACACCGCCACCTCCTTACTATTCAACTCTTTGTCACCAAGTAAAATACTTGGTGACCAAGTGATTGGCTTGCCTTGCACACCAAGTGGCCGGCCCACCTTGCCCATGGGTCATCCCCATGGGTTGCCCCAAAGGTTTTACCCATTCGGTGACCCACCGGTTCGATCCATGGTTCGGTTTTTTTGCATTGGGATTAATCCGTCTAATATTGGGCTTTGACTTGGGCTTAACACATTAACTCCTTGGTCTTACCTATACAATTGATTAGACTTGGCATAATCCAACATAATTGAACTCAAATTAAGTTTTAGCTTAATTTTATAATACTAATCGTATTCTATACGTACAATTCACGTATTCTTTCCGTATAATACTAGTACAATAATCTTATTGTACTTCGTATTAACTCGTTGTATTATACATAGATCCTAAATAGAATCATAATTGTATAACACATGCTTTAACTATAACATAATTCCTTCTACGCATTTCATTTCCTTCTTGAAAATCAATATACTCAACCCTTAGGTTTTAAGTCCGTAGGCGAAAACTTCGTTTGCCATAAATGAAATGTTACTAGATATTTCATCTTATTTCTATATTCTATCATTACGCATTTCTCGGAATTTCAAAATTATTCCCCAAGCAGAAACGGATGAATAGTGTTTTTACGTAAATTTCTCGAAAAACATTTCTTTTCCTCTTAAAAATTCTAAACAATTAATTCTAGCACGTAGCCAGATTACTAACCATATAAGCACATCATAGGTCATAGAATGACTTTCACATAGCTTACTCACAAAATAAACCAATTAAATTCATTTAATTCACATAATCAAATAAAAATATTCGATTTTCTCGGGCGTTACATTCTCTCCCCCTTATAAGGAATATGTCCCCAGAATCTAGCTTATAATTACATAAACAAATGAGGAAAGTTTTCCTTCATTTTACTCTCGAGTTCCCACGTTGCTTCTTCAGCATTGTGGTTTCTCCATAACACCTTCACTGAAGGTATTACCTTATTTCTTAAAACTTGTTCCTTCCTATCAATAATTTGAATCGGAAGTTCCTCATATGATAAATCTTTCTGTATCAGAATAGATTCATACTCGATTACATGTTTATAGTCCAGTTTATAAGGACGCAACACTGACACATGAAACACATTATGAATGCATTCCATCTCTGGAGGTAAGGCTACTTCAGAAGCTACCTCTCATACTCTTCTTAAAATCTCAAAAGGTCTTACAAACCTTGGACTTAACTTCCCTTTCTTTCCAAAATGTATCTTTTCTTTCCAAGGTGATACTTTCAGAAAGACAAAAGATCCTACATCGAATTCTCTCTTCTCTCTATGAGGATCTGCATACTTCTTCTGCCTATCTTGAGCCACAACTAATCGAGCACGTATTATCTTCACCATGTCCGCCATTTGCTGTACCATCTCAGGTCCCAACATCCGACGTTCACCCACCTCATTCCAACACAATGGAGTTCGGCACTTCCTTCCATACAACGCTTCGTAAGGAAGCATGCCTATACTAGCGTGAAAACTATTATTGTACGAGAATTCCACCAACGGTAGATATTCGACCCAACTCCCTTTGAAATCCGTAACGCAAGATGTTAACATATCTTCAAGCGTTTGAATTGTCCGTTCACTCTGACCATCCGTCTGAGGATGATACGACGTACTCAATGTTAACTACGTTCCCATTTTCTCTTGCAAACTCCTCCAAAAGTTAGATGTGAATCGTGGATCGCGATCTGACACAGTTAAAATAGGTACTCCATGTCTGGAAATAATTTCCTTGACATACAACTTAGCTAACTGATCTAGATTATATCTCACTCCTATTGGTAGAAAATGAGCCAATTTTGTCAATCGATTCACTATCACCCAAATAGCATCGTATCCTTTTCTTGTTGTTGGAATTCCCACAAAAAAATTATTGTGATGTGCTCCCACTTCCACTCTAGAATTTCTAATGGTTACAACAACCCGCTAGGTCGTTGGTGTTCAGCCTTAACTTTTTGACAAGTTAAGCACCTACTAAAATATTCTGCTATCTCCCTTTTCATGTTTGGCCACCAAAAGTTCTGACGAAGGTCTTGATACATCTTCGTACTATCGAGATGTATCGAGTACCTCGAACTATGAGCCTCCATCATTATTTCTTCCTTTAATTCAGAATCATTTGGAACCCAAATTCTTCCTTTAAAAAGAAGTAATCCCTCCTTATCAAGGTTATACTTAGTATTCTCTTCATCTTCTATCCTCTTCTTCATCTACTTGCATTCCTCGTTGCTCAATTATACTCCCCTAACCCGTTCCACTATGGTCGGTTGGGTTTACATAGAAAATAACATTTCCACCGCTTCCTCCGGAAACTTAACTTCTAACTCCATTCTGGCAATCGTTGTTATCAACTCATTCTGAGTTGTTAACATTGACAGTTTCTCTCTACCCTTCCTACTTAGCGCATCGGCTACTATATTTTCTTTTCCCGAATGATATAAAATATCATAGTCATAATCTTTTATTAACTCTAACCACCTTCTCTGTCTCATGTTCAACTCCTTCTGTGTGAAGATATATTTCAGACTTTTATGGTCCGTGTATATCTCACACTTCTCACCATATAGGTAATGCCTCCATATCTTAAAGGCAAAAACTACAGCTGATCAATTCCAGATCATGAGTAGGATAGGCCTTCTCATAATCCTTTAATTGACGTGTCGCATACGCAATGACTTTGCCATGCTTCATGAGAATGCAACCCAGTCCTTTATGCGAAGCATCGCTATATACTACAAAGTTCCCTGTATCGTTGGGTAAAGACAATACAGGTGCCTCACTTAACCTCTTCTTCAACTCCCGATAACTTTGTTCTCATATTTTTCAAATTTCACATACTTCAAAGACTTTCTTGTCGATTTGTCAACGAGTAGCTATTTTAGAAAAGTCCTAATGAACCTTTTATAGTATGCCGCTAGCTCTAGAAAACTCTGAACCTCGGTTAGGCTTTTTGTTCGCCAATCATTAATCGCTTTACTTTTGGCCGGATCCACTAAATTCCATCTTTATTAATAACATGTCCTAGAAACTGTACTCGCTCAAGCCAAAATTCACACTTCGTGAATTTCTCATACAACCTTTCCTTCCTTAGTGTTTCCAACACTATCCTTAAATGTTCTTCATGATCTTCTGGCATCTTTGAATAGACTAGAATATCATCAATGAACACTTCGACGAACTTGTCCAAATATTATTTGAACACCCTGTTCATCATATCCATAAATGCGACTAACGCATTAGTCAACCCAAACGACATCACCAGAAACTCGTAATGACCATAACGAGTTCTGAATGCCGTCTTAGGTACATCCTCCTTCCTCACCTTTAACTGATGATACCCCGTGCGCAAATCTTTCTTAGAAAAATACTTTGCCCCTTTCAACTGATCAAATAGATCATCGATCCTGGGCAACGGGTATTTATTCTTAATCGTTAACTTGTTCAACTCTCGATAGTCGATATAAAGTCTTAACAACCCATCCTTTTTCTTTACAAACAACACCGCTGCTCCCCAAGGAGACACACTCGGTTGAATGTACTTTCTGTCTAATAGTTCCTGTAATTGAACCATTAACTCCTTCATCTCAACTAGAGCCATTCGATATGGTGCCCTTGAAACTGGTGTCGTACCCGGTAACTGATCAATTACAAACTCAAACTCCCTATCCGGTGGAATACCTAGTAACTCCTCCGGAAATACATCCGCAAACTCTTGCACTATAGGTATCTGGTCCAAGGACGTTCCCTCTCTTTGGGTATGCACAACATGGCACAGATAACCTACACACCCTTTCCTCTACATCTTCCTAGCTTGTATCATCAATAGACAACAAAAGCGTTTCGGTGATTTACTACCGAAGAACACTACCTTGGTTTTCTTAGAAAGTCGAAGGTTCACACTTTTCTTATGACAATCTATTATCACCTTATGGTTAACCAACCAATCCATACCAAGAATTACATCGAATTCTTTTAACTTTATCGGTACCAAATCTACCGATAACTTATTCCCTCTAATATCTATACAACAATCCTTATGAATATGTTCAATGGGGATTATTTCTTCATTTGATACCTTAATATCTAAAGGTATAGGTAACTTTTCAGGGATTAAACCTAATCTCTTAGCAAATTTGTATGCTATAAAAGAACAAGTGGCACTCGAGTCAAATAACACATAATCATTTATTTCATTGACCGAAATGATACCTGCTACCACATCCGTTGATGCAACTACATCTTGGATAGTCATATTAAACGTACGAGCTGAGGGTCTACCCACTGATGGTGTTGGTCCAGTAATGGCTATTTTACCATTATCAAAACCCTTATTTCCCTCTAACCCTTTCTTCGGGCAATTCCTTGCTATGTGGTCTAATGACACACAGACAAAACACCCATGGTTCTTCTTAGGGTTAGGACAGTTGGGTGACAAATGTCCCTCCTGTCCACAGTTCTAGCAAACTAATTTCCCCTTTAAGCAGACTCCCATTTGAGTCTTTCTGTATGTCTTACATGCTTCCGTCCTACGCTTAGGATCTCCCTATTTTACCCCAGTATTCCCAGGGTTGAAACTCTTTCTTTTAGGCAAGTTGCCACTTCCACTGGCAACTTCAGCCTTAATACCTCCCTCAACCATATTCTTGTTCGTCCGCTCTTTGTGGTACTGAGACAATGCCTCACCACCACCTTCAGCTATTATCGCCTTTTTCAGAATGGTCCCATAGGAAGCACTCGAAAAAACTGATATTCTACTATAGAGCCATGGTTTTAAGCCCTGTTCAAACCTGCGCGCCTTTCTCTGTTCTGTGTCCACCTGATGTGGAGAAAACCTCACTAATTCATTGAATTTGGCAGCAAACTAGGGAACCATCATATCCCCCTTCTTAAGTTCCAAGAACTTAATCTCCATCCTACCTTGCATACTAGTAGGGAAGTAGTTCTCGAAGAACACCTTCTTAAATTGTTCCCATGTAACAGTTTTTGTTCTAGCCCCACCCTGGTGAGCCTCCCACCAGTAGTTGGCTTCCCCCTTCATCATGTAAGTCGCAAAAGAAGTCTTTTGCGCCTCATTTACGTTTGTTATCACAAACACCTTCTCGATCTCTTTTACCCATGTCTGGGCTTCTAATGGGTCCGTCGTTCCTCGGAACTCAGGAGGACCCACACTCTTAAATTTCTTAAAGGTAGTTGTTCTTACTACCCCAAGAGCTACAGGAATCCCTCCCCCAACTTGGTTAAATGCAGCTGTGAGACTCCAGATTTTATGAATAAATATTTAATTTTCTCGAAATAATTTTTTTGAATATTATGGTGTGGATTTGATATAATGTTATAGCTGTGGGTAGTATTTATAAATTTTGTAATGTATGCAAGTTGTTATATAATATTTGATTGGTCGGGGAATATTCTTTTTGTCGGGGAATATCCGTACGACGGTACAATCATTGGTGGACCCCACAACGGAATTATTGTCAGAATGAGAAAATGACAAAAAAAAATTTATGAGAATAACGGCGGAAGTTTTACCATTAAAACTGTTGAACTACTCGATAGTAAAAATACAGTAATACGCATGGTTTCATAGTAGCACACGGTATTGATTATTAATTCTTACGTGCGAAGTCACTCAGTTTTGTTTTATTAGTATTATTAATGTAATAAAACAGAATTTTTTTTTATATAAACTAGAATACTTTTATAAAGTTATTCATTTCATTAGACTATAAATAGAATATATAATATTTTATTATGCATAGTGTTTTGCATAGTAAAATCTTTTTATATAAAACAGAATACTTTTATAAAGTTATTTGTTTTATTAGACAATAATTAGAATATATTATATTTTATTATGCATAGTGTTGCATAGTGCCTGCATAGTGTTTTGCATAGTAAAATCTTTTTATATAAAATAGAATACTTTTATAAAATTATTCGTTTTATTAGATTATAAATAGAATATATTATATTTTATTTAAAAGATTTTGTTTTATTAGAATATTTTATTAAATCAATCTGGACCGTCCGTTTAAAAGTAAATCAATCTAGACCGTTCATTAATTAGTTACTATTCAGTCCATTCTCCTATAAATAGAAGCTCATTCCTTCATTATTTCTTACGAATTCACTGAAACTCTAGAGAGAGAAACTATAGAGAGAATTCTTCTTCTATAATCTTGAGCGTCTTTCTTTAGCGTTTAAGAAAGCTTTGAGCGTAGTGCAAGTTTCTTCAAGTATATCCCCGCCCTACCGTCGGAGTACCCTTCTTTATAACGTAAGGGGTATTATTTCTTTTGTATTCATGAAGATAACTTCTGTTATTCCATTCTTTACTATTATGTTGGAATAACCTGTCTATGCGAAGTACCGCATACTTGGTGAAATTCTTCTGTTATTCCATTCTTTATTATTATGTTGGAATAACCTTTTTATGCAAAGTACCGCATACATGGTGAAATTCTTCTATTATTCCGTTCTTTATTATTCTGTCGGAATATCCTATTGGTGCGTACTACGCCTGACATGGTTCCATTATTTATTATTCTGTTGGAATATCCTGTCTGTACGTTTACGCATGACCTGGTTCCATTCTTTATTATTATGTTGAATATCCCATCTGCGTGCGTTGCATGACTGGTTCCATTATTTATTATTCATTGAGAATAACTTTGCTTGCATCTATCTATCGCATGCATGGTGATTTCTTCAGTTATTCCATTCTTTATTATTTTGTTGTAATAACCTGTCTATGTGGATTATCACATGCATGATGAATGATCCTTTGTATTCATTCCTTATTAAATTGTGGAAATGATCTGTCTAAGTGGATTAACGCATGACTTTGATTTAAAATCTATTTGCGCTTTCATATATTCTCTTATACTCAAATTGGTTAAAGCTTTGACTTCTATACTCCATGAAATTAGTAGAATATCCTTGATATTTGTGCTTCATCCAGTATTTTTTCATGGAAATATTCTTCTGAGTATTCTTGAATTTTACTCTACATGGAAGTATCATGTTGACAATTTGAACGTTATTGGTTCCTGGATAAATTAATTCTTGAACTTATTTTATTGAATTCTTATATCATTGTCATCATCATCATGTTTATATTATGTTGAAAGTCATCTATGGCATGTAGTGCATAGATGGTCTTGGTATGATTATAACCAAGGATTATTCGGTATAATCATGACCGTAATGTTACAAATGATGTGGAAAAAGTCCTCATTGGCCTGTAGTGCATTGATGGAATGTTTTTGGTATGATTATAGCTATGGATTCTCTTCGGCCAAGGATGCAAAGATGAATTGTTTTATGGAATGTTCAGGAACGTTGATGAAAACACGATTATCTTTGGCCCGTAGTTCATGGATAATTTATGGTTATGATACTAAAAAAAATGTCCTTGGCTTGTAGTGCAGGGATGATTTGATGATGTGGATTATTTATTAAGCTGAGTCTCTGCGATAAATGTGATGAAAAACTTTTTAAATCATAGAAGATGGTAGATTTTATTCTCTACTTGACTCTTCTAATGGATTGCTTGTTCTGCTGCAGTTAAACTTGATGTTTGTTATATTGTATCAGTTTAACACTGTTGAAGGCTAACAATAATTTATTCTGCATTATCTTAGTCATAATATTTCTTACTGGGCTAGTTAGGCTCACCCTTTCTTTCATTATTCTCTTCAGGAAATGAGAACATAGTTGGGACTAGTCGGGGAACAGAGTGATGGTCCTAGATGGTGCATTAGTAGTCCTCATTATTCTGTGAAAATAGTATAATAATAAATGTAATGAGGACTCCATTGAGTGTGGATATTGTCTAGATGACAATATTTGTATTAAAACTCACAACATATGTTTTACCGTATTTTACACGACTGTTGTATAATTAATTTGTATTTGTATTCAGTACCATGTATCTGGCGACCCAAGATGGGTGATGTATACCTATTTTTGGGGGCATCACAGTTGGTATCAAAGCTTAGGGATATG